>JAZEWT010000015.1:15765831-15776242 GCA_036362905.1 Mordacia mordax
GCAAACTCCACACAGAAAGGCACCGGAGCCGAGAGATTCGAACCCGGGACCTTCTTGCTGTGAGGCGTCAGCGCTAACCACTGCGCCACCGCGCCGCCCTATATAAATACATCTCCCATAGTACAATTCTTTTGTCACTCCATCTGTTTGAGGTTGTTTATGTCAATTAGTTTCTTACGTGTAAAAGGATTTTGAGCTCATATTTGATACTTGCCAATTTATTTATGAATCTAGGTTTTTTTAATAGCGTGTGACCCTGAGCATTTGGAGAACTTGTTTATTTGTGCTGCGCGCTGCCACTGTTTGTAAGGTGCAGGGAATCGGTAATATTCTTGCTTTTTAGTACATTAAAACACAGGATAACAGTCAATAACATTCCTCCTGCTTTTAGGCGTGTATATTTCAACTGTACTTACAGTGATGCATTCAAAATGATTAAACAGGCAGCATGCCACTGAATATATAATGGCGCGACTAAAAGTTAAGAGCTAAAATAATTCGCTTGTTAACTGATTACGCATATAGCATTGAATTGTACCAGTGGTGTTGTAGTATAGTCGGCGTAATTGGGTTTTACACGCTAGAGTCGACAAAATAGGTCCCCTATTTTAAAATCTATGAGTCAAATTGGAGAGAAAGTAGGATTTTTTTTATATATATACACAAAAAAAGCTCAGAGATGGATTAGCAAGTTTTTGTTTAAATCTGAACTCATCTGCTAAGCATTCATCCACACTGAGATGTAACGAATGTTTTTTTGGCATCACCTCGAGGTGTTTTTTGTTGTTGCTTATTACCGTGCATATTAATGAAGCGAATTAAAAGAACCACGTGCGTGCGATGCCACTGTGCAGTGCGCAATCCGCCGACACGACCAGATGTCTCCAATGTGTACTCGCAGCGGGAATGCCGGAGACACGCGTTCACGTTGCTGACGACGCCACCGATTGCAGCTTCCACGCGAACCTCTCCTCCGATGTGGCACACACGCTTCATTGACCGCACTCACTCGCGCACCAGCTGCACCCTCCTCGCGAGTGAGACCACCCGGTCGTGTTCAGCGGGGTGACGACGCGCGCGTACCGTTCCACCGGGTGACACCCCAGCCGGTCACGGCAGCGAGAGTCCCAGGGGAGAAATCGTCCGTAGCTCGGGGCAAGCAGATAGGCGACGCTGTATCTCCATACACGGCTGGCTCCTTCAGCTTGAGAAGCAGGATGTCGTTGTTAATGGTGTTTGCGTCGTACAAGGGATGGGTGATCGCCTGCATCGACGGAGCATCCACATTCGTACATTTGTCTCATCTCATCTCATTGTCTGAAACCGCTTAATCCTATATAGGGTCACGGTGAGCCGGAGCCTATCCCGGAAACACAGGGCGTAAGGCAGGAATACACCCGACGACGGGACGCCAGTTCATCGCCGGGCATTGCGGGACAATTTTAGTCTGCGAGCCAATCAACCTATCCAGGAGCATGCTTTTGGACTGTGGGAGGAAACCGGAGTACCCGGCGAAAACCCACGCGGACACGGGTAGAGCATGCAAACTCCACACAGAAAGGCACCCGAGCCGAGAGATTCGAACCCGGGACCTTCCTGCTGTGAGGCGTCAGCGCTAACCACTGGGCCACCGCGCCGCCCTCGTATATTTGTCTCTTTCTTTAATCAACCTGTGCTATGACATTTCATTGCCTCTTTTTGTGTAATTTACATATACATTTTTTACTAGTAAAAATGTAAGCTGGTGGGTGCTAAACATTAGCAGCGTTGTAAAACGATTGTCATTCTTGCATGACATGTCCTCTGACAGGTAGATTTACATTTAAGAGGTACATACATATTGTATAATATAAAAATAGTCACAAAAGAATTGATGCTCCTGGTTCTCACACAACGTGTAGATTGCAAATGCGCGCGGTTAGACAAATAATGGTCGGAGTGTATTGTAAAAGGATTCATGTTTGTTATAAAGATTTCCGAATAAAAATACTGCCTTCTGTAAGCAGTGCTACAATTGGTTTATGCTCAGAGAATGTTAGAGTTGTACAGCATGTTCTAGCATTCACCTTCTCCACGTAGAGAGTTTGGATTTTTTCCACATTGCTGCTCTTGTCATGCTCACCAACAATTATGCGGTGATTGGCTGGTCTGCAAAAACACGTTGCACAAAAAAATATTAGTGAAACAGTTTGTTCTGTTCCACGATTAAATTCCAAGAGAAAATGTATAACGTTATGACAGCTAATGTTATTTTGTGTGTGTGCGCGTTCACGTATTTTAGTTTAAATGCCACATTTACTGGAAGTCGCAGTGTGCAGCTGTGATGACCCAGTAAGGATCAATGATGGAGCCTCCACAGAAATGAAAGCCGTCCTCATACTGGGAGCAGAACATGGACAAAAAACACATGACATCACAGCATACTATATGTCTTTGGTTTTTATTTATGATAATGCACAATTTCTACTGAGATCGAGATGGAAAATATTTATATATGTTGTAATTCTCCATGAAAGATACGCAAAAAAGCGAAATCAATCAACTTTGCAATTCAAAATGATACGTCTCAGTATGCATAGAACTGATTGTTATACAATGCCATACACATGGTGCGGTGCAGTGACGCAATGAGTAGCACTTCTGCCTCACAGTAAGAAGGACATAGGTTCAGCTCTCGGCTCGGATGCCTTTCTGTGTGGGGTTTACGTGTTCTTCCCGTGGCCGCGTGAGTTTTCGTGGGGTACTCTGGTTTCCTCCCACCGTCGAAAGACACGCTGTTGCCTGGAATAATTAGCCTGCTGGGTAAATTATTTCCCAAAAAAGTTCCCTGCGATGTACTAGCGTCAAATTCTAGGTATAGCCCCACCTTGTACCCTATGTCTTCAGGGATAGGCTCTGGACCCCAGTGACCCTGTACAGCATTAAGTGGGTACTGATACTGACTAACTCGCTGCCATACACACTGTTGTGGTATAGTCAATAACCACTTACTACTGTGGCATACAGAAGAAGATCTGAATTCATTGTCATAGGTGGAAAATTTATATATATATATAAAAAAACGTTAATGCTGATTTATGTGTATGTGAAAAACCCCAAAAATGTTATTGTTGCTGATTGTGGTTGGCGTGCCGTTCTCTCCGCAACACTGTCCTTGGCAAAGGCGTTCGTTTAAAGGCTCTGTGCAGCGCTTGTGTGACCCTCGCGAGAAATAAACTATGTAAATGCAATTATTATTATCATTATATCGTACATGTTAAGATTTGATCACCAATGAGCAACTTGTGAATCAAGGAGCAGACCTGCAAGGACACCTGCCAGGGCCAGGATCCAGGCACTGCCTCCTCTCCATTGATGACCTTTGAGAAGCCTGAGATGACAGGCTGGATGGCAGGGCTCCCACACTGCTGGCCTGCAGCCAACGGAACCAACAGCAGCAACACAGCGTCAATTCATTTTATTAAATGTACATTGTCATACTTCAAGTTTTAAACAAAATTCACATCCATCAACACGCTAAACTATGTGCCATAAATATACACTATCTGATTTTGTAGATATTTTGGACAAGCTTCCTTATATATATGGAAAGTATTTTTGAGATTGTGTTTTGTTAACTATTGTGTTGTAATGCTAAATCAAACATTATTGATTGTTGGCCTTTCCTAGGTGAGAACCAATTGAGACAGACTTCAAACCTTCTTTTCTAGGAATGACCTGAATATGATAATAATGTGTGGGTATTTTGACCATAATTCATGACATGAGTCAGTGCAGGTTGATAAATGGGAGGTACAGGAGAGTTTTTTTATAACTCGCCATGGATGTTAGCCATGACAAGAAATCAACCTCATGTCGCTGGGCTTATGACAGTGCGCAGACATCTCTGCCACAACGCCACCCGTATAAGTATTGACCTATGTACATACAATACACTATGTGCCGCCTTTACCATTTAAAATTAATATTTAATGTATTGCAAATATATATATTAGTCCAGATGTAGATGTGTTATAGGTACCATATGAACATGCCAAAAATGAAAATAACACGATGATTAACATCTTGCTTTTAATGTTCTTCAGTGTACACTAAACGCAACCAATGGTTTTTGCTTCAGTTTATATAGCCACCAACTTCTGTGCAGATGGAGCGTTTCTCCGTTGGTGTTTGCGCAGCATATCTTTTCTTCCAAGGTCCTACAGTTTTTTAGATAAAACAAACAGGTGGATTTGGAGTAAAGATCAATTTTCTGTTTATCCTTGTTTACAATTACGACGTATGCCTTAACATCTGTATCAAGAATGTTTTGAATTGACTTCCTCCATATGAAGAGACACAACTAAAGCCATCGGACTCAGCATTTACACATTGGTCCACTCTCCATAAACGAACGCAGTAGCCGGTTATTTATTGCTTCTGTGAGCATTAAGGCAGGACTCATTCACTTAGAGCCCTGAGCCTATGGTACAAATTTTGCATATCTATGATAAGGTGAGTCTTTGCAGAGGACTACAGCTGTTGACTTTCCCACGAATGGTACCTATTTTAATCGACCCCAGAAGGATCATATGCTGATTAAGCCCCCAATTAGAATCTACATTTGCAACCTTCCGATTGCGAGTCACTCACTCTCCCACTGATCGGGATCAAATATTCTTACCATTAATTGTACATTCTGTAATTATGTGTAGTTGTATCTGGTTGAGGTGATAGTGGCAGAGACCAAACTGTCCCAAATAATATGTATTAGCTCTGAAATTGTTTATTTTCTGTGCGGATTAAAATGTTACGGCAGTGCTGTTTAGAGTTTTGAGAGCCTTTGAGTATTAGCCTAAGGCTTTAATCTAAAGCTCTTGAAATACAAATTAACGATTGTTCAAGTGCCGGCGATGGACTGGCGTCCCGTCGTCGGGTATATTCCTGCCTTACGCCCTGTGTTTCCGGGATAGGCTCCGGCTCACCGTGACCCTATATAGGATTAAGCGGTTTCAGATAATGAGATGAGATGAGATTGTTCAAGTGTATGCATCAACAAAAGCTACGATGACAAAGTAGAACAACTATACAAAGAAATTATCCATTTTATAAAATGATCGTAAAGCATGTGACAACATCGTAACGGGTGACTAATGCAACATTGATAAATAATAGAAATATGAAACGTTGATTGGTAAATTTTGGTATTGTAGTGAGAAATGAGAAATCAACATCCACTAAGCTAAAGTTTTCAGCCATTAATTACGTCAAAATCATGAAAACATTTTATTAGCAAAGAATCTAGGAAATATATGTGCATTTTGGAATGAAGCTGACTCTTGACTCACGACAAACCCGAGATCGTCATTGATGTCTGCCATCAAACGACTGAACATAGGAAGCAATCATAGACGGGAGTAATGAAAAAAATACGTGTCTGCCGGTAAGTGATTATTTTTTACATATCACAAAGTGCGCAGAGACGCATGGGGAGATGCATACGAGGGATTACATTGAGAGGCAAAGAGAGGAACACAAGAATTAGATAACCTGCAACAGAATAATGACAATTCAAACTAGCAACATTGAGTGGGCTTGGGCAGGACATGTCGCTTAAACAGATGATTATGGTCAAGAATAATGACGGAGTTTGCAGTCAAGATGATGTCGGCAGAGAGGTGAAGCAATAATATCAGTTTGTGTCCAAGTGCCAAATGGACCATCACTGTCACAGGAATGTTGGAAATGGTGATGATCTGGAGGAGCCTTCGTCTAGCAGTGGCTTGATGTCTGATGATGACTACGTTTTCAGAAAAGTGTGAAAATAACAAACCATTACTAGGCGCTTTAGAAATGCAAATTTTATTATTACATTACATACCCCGATGAATATTAAGAGTGTACGTATGACATCTAGGTGCAATTACTTGCATTGCTGCACATACCCACTAGAAAAAAAACAATTGCAGTGTTTTTGCATTAACAAATCCATTTGGCCAGATCATCCGGTCGTGTAGCGTGGCATTGGATTGATTTGTCTGCAGCGGTTTCCTTTCCCACATATGTTGTGATAGAGGCAGTACTGTGCAGAGCAAATTGCTCACTTAATGAAACTGTTCAATCCAACGCATCCACATAGGTGTTAGTGTAATTTAACATTAAACTTTGGATGCAATACATTAGTAGTGCTGTATTGTAATTTGTTTCAGTGGTCAAAATTAAAGCAAATAAACAAATAAGGCTACAATGTATTAATAGATCCATCCTTCACAAATGGAACACTTAATGGAATTCTTTCTGGTCATGTATTTCGAGCACAAAAACTATCGTTTGTTTATTGTTACTTCCTTGAAAATGGGCAAGAAAATTCAAAACCCATCATGTAGCTTGCTGTCTACGGTTTCTATTATTTCTCAATACATTGAAGTCTATTTACTCTGGCTTCTATAGTCATGCATTTACAAACGCGGCTGGAGACATGTGTTTTGGTTGTCTCTCCCTTGACTCACAGCAGGTTGTACACCACGTTTTATTTTCCTCTAGTGGTATGTGAAATAACTTTTCTTGTTAAAACGTAGAGAATTGCAAGTCAATGTTTTCTTCCTTGATGTATGAAAAGAGGGCGGCGCGGTGGCGCAGTGGTTAGCGCTGACGCCTCACAGCAAGAAGGTCCCGGGTTCGAGTCTCTCGGCTCCGGTGCCTTTCTGTGTGGAGTTTGCATGCTCTCCCCGTGTCCGCGTGGGTTTTCGCCGGGTACTCCGGTTTCCTCCCACAGTCCAAAAGCATGCTCCTGGATAGGTTGATTGGCTCGCAGACTAAAATTGTCCCGCAATGCCTGGCGATGGACCGGCGTCCCGTCGTCGGGTGTATTCCTGTCTTGCGCCCTGTGTTTCCGGGATAGGCTCCGGCTTCACCGTGACCCTATATTGGATTAAGCGGTTTCAGATAATGAGATGAGATGAGATGTATGAAAAGAGCGCCATTTCCTCTACCCTTAACTTCGCAAGCCCCCTTAAATATGTGTGCACATGGGAAAGGATGCTTGCCGTCCTGTTTAGCCCAGAGAAGACGATTAGCCTCATCACAAATTTTGAGCAGAAACCTGTCGTGAACTCTTTGTACGTCGAAGATGCGACACCATGCGTGTGTAAATATATATTTTAAACAATATGATACAGACCACAACGGAAACTTTAGTCATATTTATTACTTACACTGTAATTTAAAGCATTTTATTGAAGATAAAAACACCAATAGGCTATTCTGCGCCTGAGGATGCCTCTAACGTGTGAGGCGAAACGTCGCGAGATGGAAAGAAGCTATCGACACGGCTATCCCGAGAGAGCAGCTTTTCGAAGCAATCGTCAAAAGGCTATTCCACGTACTTTTGCGTATCGGCGATATTTAACATTTGATTTAAAGTTAGGGCGGCACGATGGCCCAGTGGGTAGCGCTGTCGCCTCACAGCAAGAAGGTTCCGGGTTCGAATCTCGGCTCGGGTGCCTTTCTGTGTGGGAGTTTGCGAGTTCTCTCCCCCATGTCCGCGTGGGTTTTCGCCGGGCACTCCGGTTTCCTCCCATTGTCCAAAAAAACATGCTGCTGCATAGGTTAATTGGCTTGCAGACAAAATTGCCCTCAGTGCTCGTGGGTATATCCTTGCCTTGCGCCCTGTGTTGGCCGGGATAGGCTCCGGCTCACCGTGACCCTATACAGGATTAAGTGGTTTCTGACAATGAGATGAGATTTAAAGTAAAATTTGTTTCACCACTGTTTTATGAATATTGTCTAAATGAGAACAGGAGCCAGTACTATTTCCCAAAACCTTTGGCCATTGCTTACCTTTTCTATTGCAGACCACTCTTAGTGATGAAGATTGTTGGGTTTCGTTTCAAATATAACATATTTAACTACTAACATTTTACCCTACAGTAGCGTTACGTAAAAATTTCAACGGAATATATATTGCTCAGATTTGTAACAAAAAAAACTATTTGTTTTTGTTTTTGATGTGCCGTTCATATGTCTTTGTTGTTGTTGACATGACGTTCTCTCCACAGATCTGTGCAGCGTTTTGTGACCCTCTGGTGAAAAGCACTCTAGAAGTGCAATTATTATTATATGAATGGTGTTTTAGTCATTGCCTCAAACATTTATTTTCGTTCCCCTCTCACCCTCCCTTTACATTGATAGTTTTGTTCGTTATTTTATATTTTATATACTGCATTAACGGAATACGATGTCTCTTCTTTAGTTAACAGATCTCGGCCCACAAACTGCTCCCTGGAACCTTTCCCATCCGAGATCATCTAGGCAAATTTCAAATTCTTTGCCACGTTCGTCATTAATCTGTTTAATAACTCACTTCGCTCTGGTATCGTTTCGCCACTATTTAAATGTGCCGCAGTTACCACTTTGCTTGAAAAACTTGTCCTTGATTGCAACATCCTTGATAATTATTGCCACATCTCATATCTACCATTCCTCTTTAAGGTCCTTGAACGTGCAGGAGCCGTGCAACTACAGAATGACCTCCTCGATCCCTTCCAATCTGGGTTCAGATTCAGTACTGAAACTGCTCTGGAAAAGTAGTTGATGACCTACCCGTCGCTGCTGATGAAGGATTGCCAAGAATTCTTGTCTTCCTGGGCCTAAGTGCTGCCTTTGATACCGTTGACCACCTTATCTTACTTGAGCGATTGGAGGGTATAGAGGTCTCTGGCAGTGCCCTGCATTGGCTGAGGTCATAGTTCTCTGACCGAAAGCAGTTTGTCAGCCTCGGAGGACAAAACTCAGAGATCCATCCTGTTGTGTCTGGAGTTCCTTAGGGTTCAGTTCTCGGCCCACTCTAATTCAGCATCTACTTACAACCGCTTAGCCATTATAATGCGCATCCTCAATCTCAGCTACCATTGCTATGCCGATGACATCCAAATCTATATCCACGCAAAGTCATCCATCAATGCGTTTGGTCTTTGCATGTCATCACCACTGCCAACTGTGAAGGCCTGGCTCATTTCAAATTTTCTGAAACTAAATGGTGACAAAACAAAAGTTTTCCTTATTGGAACCCCGCACCAATTGTTCAAGGCTGAACCTATCCAATTGATGCTTGACGACCAGACCATTTAAGTTGCTAAGGCAGTCTGGAGTCTAGGTGTGACTCTTGATTTCTCACTCACTTTCGAGACACACATCAACAAGATGACTGTGTAACATCCTGTCATCTGATGATGCTGAAAAGATAATACACAATCTTCATCTCCTCACGAATCAATTACTGCAATGCACTGCTCTCTGGCACCCCTGCTACCTGATCAATCATCTCCAACGTGTGCAGAATGCGGCTGCTCGAGTCTTCACTCGCACACACATCCACGATCATATTTCCCCAGTGCTGATGTCTCTCCACTGGTTACCGGTTAAATGCAGGATTGAATTCAGGATCCTCCTGCTCACCTACAAGTTTCTCACTGGCGTTGCTCCCAGGCACCCTCCTCAACACGACAACTTCGATCCTCCAATACGAGCTTGCTGCATGTGCTCAGGTCGCACCTCCATTTGATGGGTGACAGAGCCTTCTCGCGTGCTGCTCCCAGACTCTGGAATGCCCTTCCTTTGGAGATTCGATCAGTTGAGTCCTTGGGCATCTTCAAATCTCCTCTTTAAGGCTCACTTGTTCCGTAAGGCTTTCAAGTCCACCGGGTAGGACTCTGACTCTTATATCTAACACCGAGACTCCTATCTCTAACACTGTGCCTCCTATCTCTAACACTGAGACTCCCATCTCTAACACTATGATTCCCATCTCTACACTGTGACTTATCCATTCGTCCTGCTGTTCAGGGTGCGCAGTTCTCTAGGTTGATTGATGTGGCTCAGTGTTGTCATGCCGGGATGATGGCAATCCTCTGCACTGCACCTGCTCGGGAACATTTATTCCATCCATGTTTGTATCAGAATTCTAATAATTTTTAATCGCTTATTTTTTGTCCTTCTATAGTTTATTGCTACTTCTCTTTCATCTTTCGCTTGGGCTGCCCTGGTGTTGTTGGCGTGCCGTTCACTCCACAGCTCGGATTTTAATTAAAATAAACCCCCAACCGGTGCAAAGTGTACCGGTGCAGCGTGCACTAAGTGCAGAGTACACCGGTGCAGAGTGCACCGGTGCAGAATACACCGGTGCAAGGTACACAAGTGCAGAATATAACGGTGCAAGGTACACCGGTGCACTTTGCACCGGTGCACTCTGCACCGGTGCAAAGTGCACCGGTGGAGAGTGCACGACTGCGCTGCAGAGCGCACCAGTGTAGCGCACACTGATGCACATTGGTGCACTCTTGCACTGGTGCACCGGTGCAGAGTGCGGAGTGCACCGGTGCAGAGCGCGCCGGTTCTAACGCCGACACGCAGGGCGCCGTGACTCTCGTGCTGA
>JAZEWT010000015.1:15776275-15799816 GCA_036362905.1 Mordacia mordax
CGCGCCGCCGCGCGCGGGACGACGGGTATCCGTTGCCAGGCGACGCGTCCGCTCCCCCCCCCCCGTCAATCGGCCGCGTCGCGGCCCGTGAACCAGCGCGGGACTTGCGTTTATTTGCAATTAAACGAGGATTTCTTATTTTGGTAATTGTTCGCGTGTGTTCTTCTGCGCACGAGCGAAAGTCGACGCAGAGCCACAGCGGGTATGGTTCGTGTTGTTGTTGCGTTTCGTCGCTTTATGTACGGGCGTTAACGCGGCGGCAGGGTTAAACAATAGGCGTGTAAGTTTTAAGCAAGGCCGCAGAGCGAGGCCCTTTGCTGGGCCTTTTGATTTCGTGAATAAAATAATAACGAATACAGTTGACGAGAGCGAAACATTCATACCGAGTCAATCAAACATCCCACACTTGCAGTAATAACTATGTCGCGGAACACCGTGGCTCATCGTTTTACTCGTCATGTGCTAGCGCTCCACGTTAATGCTGGACGCCAGTCAAATGCGTGCCTTACACCAATAACATGCATGAAACTGGTCAACACATTATTCAGTAACTTTTCTTAAGATATATGCATACTATGGCGATGTGTCTTGCACATTGACACGATGCAAGCACACGCGGTCGTAAAGGCACAAGCTTGAATATGTGACGCATTCTGCAGCTGCTATCAAGAATTGAAGGGTGGCTACTCGAAGACAGTTCTTAAAATAAATTATAATTGGTACTGGTGTGAAACTGCAGAATTCTTTACAAGGCTATGGGAACGCTGAATGTCTATGTTACTGAGCATTAAGGCTATGGCAACGGTGAATGTATATGTTACTGAGCATTAAGTCATTGTGCAACTTGTCTTCACTTGATACTTGTCAGAGGATTTTTTGATATGTATTATTACAAAACAAAACTATTGTGTGCATATTGTGCTGTCTGCATTTTCAGACTTGCAATGGATGACACCCTGGTGAGGGTAGCAGTGAGGATTCGTCCACTCTTGCGGAATGAAATCCTTTACAGCCAGCAGACATGTGTACGGGTAGTACCTGGGAGCCAACAAATTCTGCTTGGGAAAGATCGAGCATTTACTTTTGACCAGGTGTTTGGGTCACAGGTGACACAGGAAGAGGTGTACAAAACGTGTATACAGCCACTCGTGAAGGCATTTGTTGATGGCTACAATGCGACAGTTTTTGCTTATGGCCAAACGGGCTCTGGAAAGACGTTTACAATAGGAGGAGCAAACATTGGTGAGAAAACGCTGAATTTCCAGTTTCCTGTAAGAAAAAGTGGAGTCATTAAACGATGCAACGTAATAGTAGTTGGTCCTGAAATTAACTCGTGTTCTGGGGTGAGATTGATAGTTATTTGCTTATTGCAAGCTAAAATATGTTAAGTAGGTGTAATTGTACTGTTTATGATTGGTAAATAAATTTGTCACGTTTTATTACATTGCACGGTGCTTGCGCCTGATGTGTTTCACAGCTTCAAGTGTTGAGGACGAAAGGGGAATTATTCCGCGAGCAATTGAAGGTTTCTATTTTGCAATGAAGGAGAGCCACAACACAGACTTTTCCGTTGGTGTTTCCTACATCGAAGTATACAAGGAGGAGTTGAGAGACCTTTTGGAGATTGATACGCTAAGTAAAGATATGCACATCAGAGAGGATGATAAAGGGAATACAGGTAGCTATTATCAATACGCTTGTTCTTTCGATGTGTATGCAGGTCCACTCGGCATCTTACGGTTAATCGCTATATTAATTTGAGCATTACTTGCTTAAAAATAAGTATGGTTTAGACAATGTTTAACATTTCAATTGCCTTTACATTTATGCATTTACTTTTATATTCAGCTCTGCACAGCACTCATTGTGACTCGGATGAAAAGCTCCTTAGAAATGTAAAATATTACATTGCATGATTACGGAGCTACTATATTTGTAGTACGTACTATATATGTTGAGTTTACTTTTTCCTTGACTTTGGTTCCTTTCTGAACATTTGCATTTCTACAGTTATTATCGGGACAAAAGAGAGTGCGGTGGAGACGGAGGACGAGGTGTTGAGTTTGTTGGAGGCTGGTAATGCTGCTCGGCATACTGCTACAACCCAGATGAATGAACACTCAAGCCGGTCACATACCATATTCACCCTGACTCTTACTCAGAGGCGTCCCTATGGGTCATCCAACTCTGAAGGCAGCCTCCACAATGAGCCTGGAGTTAATACTTTTGAGTCACTATCATCAAAGTTTCACTTTGTAGATCTGGCCGGTTCTGAAAGGGTAGCAAAAACTGGAAACAAAGGAGAGCGGTTTAAGGAGTCCATACAGATTAACAGTGGTCTTCTTGCCCTTGGTAATGTCATAAGTGCCTTAGGGGACCTGAAACGAAAGAGCTCTCACATTCCCTACCGAGATGCCAAAATCACTAGAATTCTAAAGGACTCACTTGGAGGCAATGCAAAGACGCTGATGATAGCCTGTATCGGTCCATCATCAGGAAACTTTGATGAGACTATTAATACTTTGAAGTATGCCAACAGGGCAAAAAACATTCACAACCAACCAATTGTAAACTACAACCCAGATTGGGACAGAATGAATGAAATGGAGCAGGAGATCAAGACTTTGCGCATAGCCCTTCACAATCAGCGATCTACATTAGCAACACGAGCCAGTCATGTATCGCAAGATTACCAAGCTCAAGACAGGTTGCGTATAAAATGTTTGGAGGATCAGGTGAGAGTCTTGAAAATAACCTCACGAATGTAAAACAGATTTGCGTTTTTGCATACTTTAAAGACCCCCGAACATTTTAACTGTAGCTTGTAATTGTGAAGGTTGCTCACGCGCCTTTCTGTGTGGAGTATGCATGTTCTCCCAGTTTCTGCGTGGGATTTCACTGGGTAATCCAGTTTCCTCCCACCGTCCAAAGGTTACTTAATCTAGGCAGTAGCATGCCCTGCGATGTACCGGCGTCACATCCTGGGCATTACCCCCCTTGTGTAATCGGGTATTGATAATGAATGTATATTAATAAAAGGGATTTTGCTTAGTGTACAGTAGATGCATGTTGAGTCAAAATTATATAAAATGAATATATTCAGAATGAAAAGTTTTTACATTTTCACTTAAATATAGTCGCCGTCACAAAATACAATAGCACTAACATATTGACACTTAACACCTGCACTGGATTGTTGCTGAATAACATAAATAATTACACTTGGATACTAATTAGACTTGATTAATTTATATTCACCGTGACCCTGTATAGGACTAAGCGGTTCCAGACAATGAGATGAGATGAGAATTTATATTAGATGAACATTCAATGTTTAAGCTTATTCACAAAAGGCCTGGTCCTAATCACATGACATAGCAAGAACGTTTCTGTTGATAAATTTGAGAAGCCATGCCAGCCTTGCCTAAGTGCTTTGTGTTTTTTAACAAGGTGGGAAGTTTACAGACAGAGTGCAACCACTACCGAAATTGTACTGATGAAGCTTACCGCTTTCTCATGGAACTTCGCAGAGCCTCCAATATTACATGCAAGCAGGTGTGTACATTTTGAAAGCAATGTATCGGACACATTTAAACACGTAAAATGTGCGTGCATTAATAAAGTCTGCTATACTATACCGTCCTCGCTGCCCTCGGGTGACCGACGCTTTAGAAAAGAAAGATTATTAAAAGAGTACAAGCCTGCATTGTTCTGCTCATGACAGGCACAGCATGCAAAGGAATGGCTTGACCTTGCAGAAGAGTATAGAGATGACATTGCTACTGCATCTGAAAAGGACAGTGGGGTGCAGAGCACAGGCGAGGACCCACACCATGTAACCATCTTACAACTCAAACGAGAACTGAAGAAATGCCAGGTTGGTAAATAACTATGCAGTGAAATGTAATTTTTGATTCTGAGGGTGTATGCATGAGTATATTTTCTCTTTGCTTTTCAATGCGTTGAAGCTGTTAGGTTTATGTTCACAGTTTGCAACTGCATACATAGAGTGTGACGCAAAAGGCAATTTTAGCCAGTGTGTACACAACAAACGTTTGCATACTATATTTAATTACATTTGCGTAGCATGCGATGTTGAAACAAGATGTTCGGAACGTATTTCATTCATTGAAATTAAAATGTCTTTATTGTACATTTGCAAAAAAAAATTAAGGATGCTCTGGCAGCAGACGAGAATGTATTTGCACTGAAAGAAAAGGAACTGCAAGAGCTGCATAAGAAGATAATTGTGCTTGAAGCAGAGAACAAGGAGTGCTTGGCTGCCCTGGAGGACGCCATGGAGCGGTACAAGCAACAGGTGTGTTTGTGTTGCCTAGGATATTTGGCCATTCTCATTGTACTTGAATTGTGAACTGCACGGTACAAGGAATCAGACATGATCAGCATCAACAAATGCCCAAAACCAACGTGATTGCAGATATGCCGTTCTCATTTCGTCGACGTGCCGTTCTCTCCGCAGCTCCGTGCAGCGCTTTGTGACCATTGGGTGATGGGTGCTCTAGATATGCAATTATTATTATTGTACGATAAATGTTACATTCAACCATTTCCCAATATATGTACTATAACCTGATAAATTTGCATTTTAAAATTGCAGTTGAAAGTTTGATCGTTTTTTTGCAAAGATATGCATGTAAAAAAATAGAAAAAAATTGTTATTGTTGCTGATTTTCCGTTATAATGCCGTTGTTGACGTGCCATTCTCTCCGCAGCTCTGCAGCGCTTTGTGACCCTCGGGTGAAAAGCGCTCTTATCATTACGATTATTAATTATTATTAATCGTTGTTATTATACTAACTATAATTTATATGGTAAATGTAGTACTGTTCCATGTTGCAGAGTGAAACGTAAATATGCACAGATTTGTATACAAGCATCGGTTGTGATGTTAATTCTGTAAACACATTCACCCACATTTGTGTTTGCAGAGTGACAAGGTGGTTGAGCAACAGATGGTGATTTCAGATTTGGAGAGCAAATTGCATCTGTTGAAATCACAGCATGCTGGCACAAATCCAGACATTGTCCACATCAGTCGTGTCTTATCAGAGCCTTGTAGACGCCCACACACGGTTCCTCTCAAGGCTGCTCAACCTATACACTTGAGTGCTGAGCAAGACAGCCAAAGCCTATTCACACCAAAGGCTCGAAAGGTGTGCACAGGGTCTTTTTAATGCAATTTTCTATTCACAAATGTTCAGTTATGCCTGACAGTGATCTGAAATGTCTGATTGTAGTGATAGAGGTGACAGTACAAAAGTGATGTCATCGCTGCTATGATATATAGTTGGAGCATTATGATGAAATCTGTTCAGTTGACAGCCAAAATAAATCCAACGCTCTATGTCCTTCAAATAATGCATGTTCACATTTAGTGAGGATGGTTTTCACACATTCCATACCTTCATATATATAGTGTTGAGATTGATTAGAGAAATTTTGTATTCAGCACTGCAGCAAAAAGTATTTTATTATGCACACATTAGAACACCCAAAGCCTGTTTAGAAAACATGACTTTGCATTAAATATTCCTGTACAAACCTCTATAATTGGATATGCAAATGGAGCGTTTAATTATTAAACATTTGAGCACTCATTATATCAGACACCAATAAATGAACATCTGTTGGTTTCCAGGTTATACCACGATGCTATACTAATGCATGCACCGAAGCCACTTTATGAATGTTTTACTAAATCTGACATAAGATATTTATCATATTACGCTGCA
Organism: Mordacia mordax; assembly: GCA_036362905.1. Classification (NCBI taxonomy): domain Eukaryota; kingdom Metazoa; phylum Chordata; class Hyperoartia; order Petromyzontiformes; family Petromyzontidae; genus Mordacia; species Mordacia mordax. The sequence continues at coordinate 15,782,029 of JAZEWT010000015.1, forward strand.
GCCAACCTATGTAGATAATTGTGCATGCTATTAAAATGCTTTGTAAGCTCTCGGACATGAAAGGGTGCGCTCTCAGTAAATGACCGGTTGTTGCAGGTGCACACGAGCCCTCCGACATACTCTCTGGAACGTGTTGTGGCCAGCTTTCGTGCCCGCAGTCAGCTTCTGCTAAAACAGCTGGAAGGACAGGATGAGGTGCTACGGGAGAGATTTTCTGATGACGGTGATGAGATTGATGAGCCTGAACTACACAATAACTTCAGGTAAAGTGCAATTAAATGCACATGTTTATTGTAGTCTCTGCTTAATCGACAACGAGTAAACATTATAAAAATGTGTTTTGCACGGTAGTCTCTTCAATTAATGAACATCTTATATATTATTTTACAGTATTGCACTGCTCAGCATGAATATCGGCAAACTGCTTTATATACACATTGGCTATGCTGTTAATTCTGTAATCATTTATCCATATAATTTGTGGTTGCACACAATAAGGTAGTTGATTAAGCATTTCGATGTTGTATTTAAAACATTCTAAAGCCATGCGTTGACATTTTTTTTACCCATTTTCAGTCGCTCTGTTAATCGGACCTGGAGCCGTAAACACACTGCAGTCATGAGCGTCGGCAAGCAAAGCAAAGGCTTTGCATCTAAGATGGCAGAGCAAAATGGGGAGCTCCCTGAAATTAGCAGTTTATCAGGTGATGTATAATATAAAATGGACACCAATGTTTTTTCACGTGAACTGAAGTTTGCAATACCAAAAAAAATAATTTTACAATAAGTGCTGGAGCCTCAACGATGATACTGAAATCTACTCTTCTGCCTGCACTGAGCAGGTATTAGCTTGGCTGGAAATCTCGATGAGGAGGCCTTGCTGAAAAGTAGCCAAATGGTAAACAAAAGGTTGCTGAAAGATTCGGAGATACGCTTCATGCAGGCGCAGCAAAAGAACCGAGAGCTTGCGATAAACATCCGTATGAAGGAAGAACTGATCCGGGAGCTTGTTAAAACAGGTATGGATTGATTTACTATGGTTTGTGTGACATTATTTCATTGTTACATGCTTCAAGAAAGACGTAATATAATTAAAAAATGTTACAAGTAAATATTGCATCGATAAAATTTACATTAACCCGAGTTTATTTAAACTGGATATGGGCTAATCCATAATCCTGTCAAAACATGTTGACCCTGCATGATGTCATTAAATAATAAATGCTGTTTTATAATAAACTGGTACGAGTTTAAAACAACCCGTACTTATATCAAACAGGTATGCACTGTGTTGAGGTTATTTCAAATGTATTGCATATTTATGGAAGTAACATGACAACACTTGCAAATAAATGACGTAATGGGAATTCGGTGGGCAATGTCAGGCAAAATCGCACAGGCGATGAACCGAGAGTACTCTGAGAAAATGCAGGAGGCAGAGCGCGAGGCGAGTGCGGCACGAGCAGAACTTCAGGAGGCCCAGCGGCAGCTGCAAGACCTCGAACAAAAGGAAATGAGGGATGTGGCTGAGAAAGCACGCTTGCAGAAAGAGTTTCGCAACAGGATGGATGCCGCCAAGATCTCGGTTCAGGTTAGCGGCTGGACAGAAGGTTGTGGTCTGGTGAATTGCTCGCTTTCATATTTGTAAAGTAAAATGTAAGCCGGCAAGTAAGTCCTATGTATAAAAGCATAAACATTTTGGTTTCAGTGTAACATTTCTTTTGTGCCATTGACTTACAACAACAAGTTTTATGTTTAAGCTTAAGAGATCTGAAATGCCATTTCCTGTTGAAAAGGTTCATAACAATGCCGATTGCTTTTTTATTTGGGCATGCATGTGTTCTTTAATGCTGAGGTTTATACACCCAGTGGCACATTCACCTTTTGCCAGGTGTGACCAATTGTGTGCAAGATGTGGGTATTTTTTGTCATAATTTACATCAAATTTTGGGTCAAATATGCAGACCTGACTTTGTTTAAATTGGTCACACGTGTTTTTAACCGGATTTTTAAATAATGTGCCGTTATGTTTAACCTAAAGCTCGTAAGAATATTTACAATAATTGATACGTTTATTTTTTGTATGGTATATGTACCAGTGAGCATGTAACAATTGATTAATCGATTAAAACATATCACAGAAACAGTAGAATGGTTTAAAAAAACATATTTCTCGACCTTGATGGTTCACTGAACTGCCAGCAGAGTGGTTATGTGCCGATATGTTTTAGTATGACACACAGAATGACTGAGATATATGCTGAATGTACATGTATGTTGAATGTACAATTCTGATGAGCTTAGTTCAATTTCCAATCAATCAATTGGTAAATTATGGCAGATAATGATAGTGTCAGAATTAAAATGATATAACATCACAAGACGTGTGATATAGTGTAATTACATCCCATGTCATGACATTATATAAATGTGTGCATTGTGTGATGTAATTGCCAGAAAACATTACCATTTACCATGTTTTGGTCAACTCTTTCATACATTAGCCTAGTTTATAGGATAAGTCCTTGAAATCACGTATGTTTGAAAATCTTTACGAGTATTATAATGATGTAGGTTTTCACGGCTCGATGCATGATGATTGCTTTAAAAAGCTGCTCTCTCGGGACAGCCGCGTCGATCGCTCCTCTCTCTCCATCGCGATGGAGCAGCTTTTGGAAGTAATCATTTACGAGTATTGTCGTGACCCCCTTTTACAGATGTACAATTGTGGACATGCTTTAAACCTTACTTGGAAAATATAAACAGATCACTACAATATTTTAATTCACAACAAGCCACAATGGTTATGAAAATAATCACTATTTAATAATGTTATATTTGCTGTGCAGTGCATGTGTATATTAAATATACAAAAATGTACAAATCATAGGGAACAAAAATGTTTTGTTTACTTGGAGGCTTGAATCATTTAAAATTCCAGCATGTATGTCTGTGAACAGACGCTGCATGAGAAGCATGAGGATACAGAGAAACTGGCTTCAATAGCAACGCAAGGTGATAAGCGTCAAAAGGATTTGCAGCGGCAGGTGGAGGTTATGAAGCAGCAGCAAGCCTCACTCCAGAAGAAGCTGGCAGCTGAAGCCGAGCAAAAGACGCAGTTGGAGAAAGAGATTCAAAGGGAGCTGCAACGAATTAAGGTGCCGCACATTTATTCCTTGAAGTGGAGAATGCACTTTAATCATCTCGATGTTAAATAGATATGCTCCCTGTATATATGTTTTCATGAAAACACAATTTCTGAACCTGGGTGAAGTTAACTGATGAATTACCACACCAATGGAGTGAATGGGGGGTTTTAGTAGATGTGGCCACATTGTACAGGATTATTGCTTATTGTATGCTGTTTAATTAGAATTTGCATGGGCGAGTAGTAGTTGCTTTCAAATGGAATTTAGTGCTGAATTTTGTGTTAATGTCAATATTTTCCTCATGTCGTGAATTTAAGGTAGATAAAAGTTATTTTCACAGTTAAAATGTATTTTGAGTTATTCTTAAAAATAAAATTCTGCATTGTTGTTTATGTTTTAATTATATTTTGAAAGTTACTTTCACATTTATAATATTCTACCATTAGGACCTTGAGATGAAGAATGAACAACAACAAAAGGTCTTGGAGGTAAAGTCTCTGGAAATGGCAGCTCTTGAAAAACAGACGCAAAGTGGAACGGTCATGTCCAATGAAAATCAGCAGGTCTGTTGGTATTTTTATCATCTAAATATGCTAGAATTTTGTTTTTCGTTTCACAATATGTGGTTTTGCAACACTTCATGTAGCTCTTAAATATAAATAATGACAAGTCACATGTTAATTATACAGTATTAGAAAAAGGTTAGCTGGCTGGCTGGCTTCCTGGGTGGATTCCTGGATTGAGCTGGTTAGTGCACAAGTGCAAGTAGACGGTCGTGATCACATCATCTGCATACCAATATTGAGCTGGGTCCGTGTTTATATCATGCCTTCAGCCCCACCCACCCTCCACTGTGGATTCCACACAAATATGCAGGATATCCTATCATACTATAATATCATACTATATTGGACAAAGTTTTTTTGGCTGGCTGAAGAGAAGTTGAGATGGGTGCAACTAGACACAGACGGTCATGTCCAAAGAACGTTGTAGGCTGCTTGTCTATTTTAAAAACATTTGTGTAATATTACCTTAAAATCACCTTATAGATGGATAAACTTTATTGTCATTCATTCCTTACACAATTACAGTATACAGAGGAACGAAATTAAGTTTCTCGTGGCTTGGTATCTGATATAACTGAAGAGAGTCTACCTATAACAGAGGACATTGTCTGAAATGAGAATTGTTCTTTAGAACTGCTCTTTCAGGATAGCTGTGGCAAACATTCTTTCTTTGCGAAATGTCTCTTCCCATGTCCCACCTCCAAAAACGTTATTGCTGATTTGCCGTTCTTATCTCGTTAATGTGCCGTTCTCTCCGCAGCTCTGTGCAGTGCTTTGTGACCCTCGGGTGAAAGGTGCTCTATAATGCAATTATTATTATTATTTATCTGACTTTTGAAAAACTCAATCGCTACCGGAAGGCACTTGATTGCACCCAAACCAATCACTTTTACAGCATTCTGGCTCATACCTGTAACAAGCCCAATATGCTCTTCTCGACCATTAATCAGTTCCTTCACCAAATCAGTCAGTCACCCTAACATCTCTTCATTAATAAAGATCAGGCGCATCTTTCTCAGAAATAAAACGAAGCCCACCGCATCTCTACCCAGTGTCAACCTCCAACCAATTCCTCAACAATTGTTCCTTCTCCTACCCTGATCTCATAACTCATGACATTTTCCGAGTTAATGGAATCTGATGTGTTTTCACTTTCTTTTAAAATTGTTGTTGATTTGCCGTTTATATGTCGTTGTTATTACTGACATGCCATTCTCTCTACAGCACTGCAGCGCTTTGTGACCCTTGGGTGAAAAATGCTCTGGAAGTGCAATTATTATTATAGTTACCAGATCTCAATAAATGTTCCTTCCCCTAATTTGCTCTCAAAACTTATAGAATTTAACAAGTTAATGGAATCCAATATATCTTCATTAATTACCAGATATCGGCTTACAATCTGCCCCCTGAACCCCTTCCCATCCAAACTCATCCGGACAAATTTCAAATCCCTTGCCACCTTTGTCACTAATTTCTTCAATAACTCACTTTGCTCTGGCATCGTTCCCCCACTGTTAAAATATGCTGCAGTTACCCCTCTGCTCAAAAAACCTGGCCTCAATTGCAACGTCCCTAATAATTATCGCCCCATCTCAATTTTACCATTCCACTCTAAGGTCCTTGAACGTACAATAGCCGTGCAATTTCTGAAACACATCCTCAACAATGACTTCTCTGATCCTTTCTAATCTGGGTTCATTTTCAGCCAGAGTACTGAAACTGCTGTGGTCAAAGTAGTTAATGACCAACTTTCTAAGCGATGGGTACTTTTTGCCAGTATACATATGTAACGAGTAGAAAATGTTTTTTTACTATTTATGGCAATTATACAGGTGCTAAGATCTTAAAATACCAAAGTAGACACCTTTCACAAAGTGTCTAGTTTGCAAAAGCCACACATACTTGTGGTGACATATGCAAATATGAAGCTTTGATAAAATATGCATTGTCCTTCAAACTGATTGACCTACACCAGACATGGCTTTCTTTGAGTCTGATTGTCAGTGTTAGCCAGATGTTGCCAAAAGGCAGTGAGCTCAGGACAATGCAGTATTAATTCTTAGTAGCTCAGGTCGAGCTGCTTAAGCTATGGGTACTTTTTGCCAGTCTACGTATGAAAGGAGTAGAAAATGTTTTTACCAATTCTGGCAATATCTCGGAGCAGCGCCAGTGAGATGAGAAGGAGGACATACATTCGTGACCTACTTCAGGGACCCTCAACACGACAACTTCGATCCTCTAATATGGGCTATCTGTATGTGCCCAGATCGCACCTCTATTCGATGGGTGACAGAGCCTTCTTGCGCACTGCTCCCAGACTCTGGAGTGCCCTCCCATTGGAGATTCAGTCAGCTGAGTCCCTGGGCATCTTCAAATCTCGTCTCAAGATGCACTTGTTCCGTAAGGCTTTGAAGTCCTCTGACTAGGACTATTGATGTAGCTTACTGTTGTCCTGGGGTAATGGTTCACCACCGACCTGCGTCTGCTGAGGAACACTTATTCCTTCCTTCATTTTTTTTACAATTAATATTTCTATCGCTTATTTTATGCCCTTCTCTAAATTATAGCCATTATTTTACTTACAGTAGAACTGCTCTGATGTCGTTCTCTCCACAGCTCAGATTTGTAACAAAAAAAAATATTATCCTTGTTGATTTGCCATACATATATCGTTGTTGTTGCTGACATGCCAGTCTCTCCACAGCTCAAGTCTGGAAAAGTCTGCAGCGCTTTGTGACCCTCGGGTGAAAAGCGCTCTAGAAGTGCTATTATTTTTAATATTGGTCTAAAACAATAATTGTTACTAACTACATAATCCCACTGCTGGTTTAAGGCCTCCCCCACACCCATTGCTTAGTGAAGGGGGATAAATTGTGGGGTTAGAGTTAACTGTCACCGATGGCAGCAACGGTCGGTAATTGAACAACGCAGCACACCATCTATTGTACCATCCTTCCATACTATAAAAGATATGCATGGTTGGAACATGGGCTGAATAGCACATCGCAAAATCGTTTGGAGCCCTCTGTATTTTGGATTTAACCTTTTTCCAATTCTTCTCATGTAGAGCATTTTAGAATAACGTATTAAAATATAAACACACGAAAAAGTAGTTTTGAGCGAGAATAGGTGCTTGTGGTATAGACTTCATGAGCCGTTTGTAGAAATCATTATTACAATGGTGAGTCACCAGCTGTAAACAGCTGTGTTTGAAAATTGTTTTTTGGCCATTCATGTTTGCAGAAGCTTGAAGAGCAAAAGGCTTGTCTGGATGAGGAGATGGAGCGGGTTCTTGAGCAGCGGCATGCCCTGTCGGAGCTACAACAGGAACTTAGCAGACGTGAAGATATTTTAGCCAAGAAAGAAGCACTGTTCCAGGAGAGAAGCCAACTGGAGATTAAGCGTCTTCGTTCCAGTCAGGTACAAAACAAGTCTTGCATCTAGCTTCAGACAGAGATAAAATAAGCCCAGATTGTAACTGGATATCTATGCGTGTATATGCAGCCATCAGCAATACAACATACAATAAATTTGATGGGGAAACCAATATCAGGTCTTATCATCTGCACGATCCACAGGTAATCATAATTGTGTCATTGATAGTGCAAGGTTTTCCCGAATGCACTGCATTTCAGACATGTATAACCGGCCCATCTGGAGGGATGTTGTTATATGGTTTTAAGCGATTAAGTAGTTTGCAAACCTTTTTTAACTTGGCTGTAATGTTGGCCACATGACCTATTCTTTTTTGCATAACTTAATAGGATGCTCAGTGTTCACTTTGAAGTGGACGGTGCAAATATATGCTAAGTATAGCTGCAGTGATAAACATTACCACTACCATTGTCTCGTTACTCTTGATACTGTCATAGCTGTGAATTGCAGCACACTACACATCTTCTGCATCTTCCTATTAACATATTTTTCATGTTATGTTGCAAATGTAGCTTATCTGTATTTCTTCATGGAGGCCACCTGGAAATTGTCTCATGGAAGTATGCCATTAATCGTATTATCTGAGGTGTTTTTAAGTGTGCAAAATTTATGTTCATGATTTTATGAGAATTGTAGGGTGCAGTTTTTGTGCCCTGTCTTTGATTAATGGAATTATTAGTAGCTACTGCTCCCTTGTCAACACAACAGGTGTTAAGACTGCATTCATGTTTTGTACATACTGTGAATATTTAGTAAAATCAAATGTCTTTCATGATTGTTGCCAGCTGTTCAATAATGACTTGACTCGTTTGTCAAGTCGCCTGAAAATAGTGGACCGAGAGATTTCGGATCAGAAAGAGAAACTTGAGGCTACGAGTGATGGAGATCAGCGTAGCACCGCTGAGGAGTTGACTTCTCTGCAGCAGGAAAAGCAGCAGCTGCATGAGCACAAGATCGAGCTTGAGAACAAACTCAAGGCAGGGAATCTCCTGGGCACTGAGGTAAATACAGTTATTTTATTTTTTTAAATAAAACCTGACACTAGTTTGTTTTGGCATTTTATGTATGTTTTGTTACTTTTGGAAACCCAATCGATGCGTGTGATAAGAGTCGTGTTGCTATGTATTTCAGGAGAGGACTCTGTTTCGGTTGGATGAAGAGATAGAGGCTTTGGAAGCAGCCATTGCATACAAGGACGAGTTTATTAATAATCAGCGGCAGGCCCTGCGAGCGTCTACCAATGCCCTGACTCAGAGCCAAGCCAATACGATGGGCAGGCTGAGTTGCTTGTCTAATGCAGAAATCAGGACCCTTCTCTGCAGATATTTTGACAAAGTAGGTATTGCCATTGGTAAAGGTGAAAAAGGCAGCATGATCTATATATTTTTTCCAGTGGTTTTCCATGTAGAAGGAACATCGGTTTTGTTTCATTTCCCAACATAATACATTCTGAAATTAAATAGGGAGTTTTTACCACATTTTAAAAAATTCAATCATGAGGTTTTTAATGCAAAAGCACATACATCAGCAGGTTCTCGAGAGTAATATATGTATTTACTATTTGCCATGCTGTTTGTAAACCACAGTGGCTGGCCGATCAAAACATCACTTTTATAAATGTAATTGTTTTACTTTTATTGCTTGTTAGAAGATTAGACTACAAGGAAACTAATTAGGTGAAATATTTGAAAATTTCTTGTAAATAACCAATTATGTTGCTGGTGACATCAGTTTCCACCACCAGTTATTATAGCTTGCAGTCATATCTTGTATGTCATGAGATTATGTTATACTGTTTCCATTGTGAATTTCCTTGAGACATTTTGACAGGGAAAATCATTTGTGTTGTAGAATTCCACATCAACAACCACGCTGTTCAAGCAGATGTGGCTCGCAAAGTAGAACATTTTTGTGCGTGTGCGCGCATGTTTTTTCATAGGTAGTCTCCCTACGCGAGGCAGAACGCAGGCTGAGTGTGCGATGTGCCGAGGCAGAGATGCGTGCAGATGAGCAGGAACATATTGTTCGGGAGTTGAAGATGGCCTTGGACAGAGTGGCCATGGATATGGATCGGAAACTTACAGTACATCAACAGCAGCATGAACAGAAAGTCCAGCTGCTGCTTCAACAGCTTGCTGGTTGGTCACAACTAATAAGCAATCATTATTAACACCACAATGCCTTTTCACTTTCCATCTTGAATTTGTTAACATTGATATTAATAGGACTAAGCTATACATTGAAAATATGTTGAGCTACATTGCATAATTTGCATACATGAATTACGGTCATCGTTTAGTTATATGTAGTAAAATTCTAGGCAGTTGGTCATGTAAATATGAACTTTACTTCATATGTATATACAGTAATTTTTCCAATTAGTGTCCCAACATAGCATAATTGTATGGAATAATTAATGGGCTCCAAATACTGCATTCTTATTGTCATGGTTATGCAACTGTTAAAACATTTATTTGACTATTTTAAAATCCCATGCTGAGTAACACATTGTGTAGTCTGGCATTATATATATTAGAGTTGGCAGTCATTTTCCATTTTTGAATTGCTTTTCATGGGTAGCTTTTGCATTAGCAAATCCCACCAAGTGAAACATGTCTTGTGTGCATCAGGTTATTACATTCAAATAATTATTGGGTGGAATTATTAACTGTGATAGGCTAATTTTTTTCTAGTAATGCAATTTGAATGCTGCATTTTGTTTAGGTGGAAATGGTGTTGATAATAATAATACAAATACGTATGATGAGAAAATAAAACAAATGGAAAAGGACTTATATTTCTACAAGATGACTAGCCGTGAGTTAAAGAAAAGGTTAAAGGAAAGCAATGGAGAAAGCATCCAACCAAAACACTCACAAAGCACTCAGCAAGGTATGTACATCTCTTCAGATGTTGTATATTGTCTTTTAGAATGCCTTATAATAAAGAGGTTAGACATTTCACGGTGTTATGTGAACATTTCATAACAATATTAATGAGGTGATATACTGAGGTTGGATTTAACGGCTTGATGAATGAGAATTGCTCTGCATAGTTGTTCTTACGGGCTAGGCGTGTGGAGTGTTCCTTCTCCTTCTTCATGATGTTTCGCCTCCAACGTTGAACAGCTGATGCCTTTGACGTGGAGGCATGAGCCGTCCAACGTTGGATGTATAACATTGCGAAGGAGGAATAAGGAACACTCGACATGGCTATCCCAAAAGAACACCTTTAGAGATCAATTCGCAATTAGGTGATGCTTTAAAAAGTAAGTATACACTCTACTTCTCGGTCTAATATATTTAAAAATATTATCCAGTCAAGCTAAGCATCACATCCTACATCTATCCTACTAAAGCTATTTATATAAATAAAGACATTTAATCAAGAGCACATTAGTCATATTTTACTTTAAAGTATATGGAAAGTCTAGCAGATATTCAATATTTTTGACCTAACATGTTAATGAATTAAATTACATTTTTACTTTGTTAGGCAATGACCACAATTCTTTTGAATCTACAAAGGCTACAAGGAGTGAGCACAAAACGTCTAATACCGGCATGGAGCATGGCAACTTACAACTAGATGAGTGGGTAAAAAACTCTGACAGTTGGTCCGACCATGGGAAGGCGTCTGAAAGAGGAAAGGTCGGCGCAAACAGTGATAATTATTATAGCAGAGCAGAAAGAGCGAGTCGACTGAGAGAAGAAATTTCAGAGCTGGTGCGGCACCCAACTCCTCCAATAACACGTAGACATTCTGAAAGCTCCGATGAGCCACCTGGTACCACTGAGCTACATGAGCACGCCGTACATCTGCCACATGTCTCTGAGAATGCAGGACGCGTTATGACGGTTAGGAAATCTCGCAAAGAGCTTCGTCAGATCACTTCTTCAGAGGTGATGGCACGGCGAGCAAGCCTCACTTCCAGCGTTAGCTCTATACCTGCAGACTCGATTGATGCTGGAAAAAATCCATGGTCATAAATGTACACACTTCATGTTATGCACTATTACCTATATTAGCACCTTACACATTCACATCAGCTCTTACAAGTCTATGGCTGAAGGTCTCTCCAAGATATCATCTCTCATGTTAACTATCCACCTTGCATCTGCATGAGCTGATATCAGTTTCATCTGAAGTGGACATCCTCTAGGACTCATTACATTGTTATTCTCAATAAATAATCTTTCCTAGAAGTGTGCCCTGTTTAGATCCATTTCTATTGATGTAAAAAAGTATATCTTTAGCTGGATTATATTTTGCCATCTGTGCATTACTATTTTTGCCTTGAATAATAATTGCATTTATAGATAGCTTTTCAGCCGAGGGCCACAAAGTGCCGCACAGGGCTGCGAAGAGAAAGGCGTAACAACGACAGAGAACATGTACATGTATACATGCACGCATCTCCCCATGCTTTGTGCACTTTTCATTTTTTTACTTTTCTTTGTTAACATCCATGTTTGTGATGCATATCCTCTGATAAATAGCCCTTCAAAAGCACCCCAACTTGCTCTTTTCCGTTTGCTGCATTACTTTGCTCCAAATCCACCTTCACTGTCCTAGGTATAAATATTGTTTGCCTTTCATGTAAAAAAAAATCTGAAAGCTATTTAAGTTAAATGTAGGAATTAATTTAATGTTTTTTGCAATTTAGATTACAATTCATAGTATTTCATTTACAGTAATATTAAAGTGTACATGTTTTTATAAGCCAGTATGAGTTGTGTTTAATTCTATAGATGTGATTACACTTACATTTTTTACCTTAAAATGAAATAGAATGCTTTTGGAAATAGGTACACATTTCATTGGCAATATACAATGTTAAAACTAATTTTTTCACGATAACGTGTGGTCTTTTTAGGTTTATTTCAAGTCAACTAAGACAAAAGATTTTTAATAAAGGGATTTTGAGTGTGCAATATAACTTTTTTTTATTTACAGTGATCACTAAGTAGTGAATTACCTAAAACTTGCTTAGATCTTTTATACAATAAATATAGCATCTAGATTTTAGATATTGTCCGAGTGTTTATTTGTTTTAGCATGGAGTGTATCTGCGAGAAAAGCTTTTAATATACATCAGAACTACAATAATCTACACTTATATGGGAGGACCATATCACAGATCCTGTAATCCAAGATGCACCATGGAGGTTAGTCCCATGTGTCGAAAAATATTGGAGCCAACGCATTGTGTGCAACCAGTTACAGAAGTAATTAGCCATCGGACTCAGATAATCCACAAGATTCACAGATTACAGGGCAAATGCATTAGGTGACTAGCGGCTCCATTTATCGACGATAAATGTGCAGGTTAACATTTTACTAAGACCCAAGTGATCCAAATTTGCCAGATAGGTCTGTGAAAAACTGTTTGCATTTTATTTAGACACAAATCTAAAAAAATAAAACACCTCTATTACTTCACAGATCACTAGTACAGCAAGTGCGCTCATGCAAAATAAAAAGGCAATTTTGCCGAAGTGCATTTTCCCAACGTTTTTGTGTTCAGGTCAATGATTATATAAGCTACAGTATGAAAAAAATATTTTAAAAATACCATCCTTTATTGCATTACAGGTTATGGATGGCTGTACATGGGTGGTATTGACTGTTTACACAAAATAAAAAAAACTTTAAATATATAAATGCACTATGTACATGAATCCAATTATATGCATTGATATGGGGGGGGTCTATATCCTGAAGCATGTATTTTGTGGCTAACCTCTCAGGTGAGACCAAATAATTCACAAAATGTGTTTTTGCTCGTGGTTTATAAGAGGAAAGAGCCGTGCAATTCCATAAATCTGCAAAAAAATGTGGAATCATGGTACATGGCTAGCAACTAAATCCATGATAAAATTGCAGATTACGAGATTGACTTTTTCTCGGACCAAAATGGTGCAAATCTGCCGTATGGGTCTATGTTAAAGTAATTTTTCGATTTGACATTAAGTCTTAAAAAGTCAACAATTTTCTAAACTAAAATTACGTCAGCACAGCTATTCTGTGCAGATGCAAATTTCCCCCTAAAATATAAAAACCTTATCTCCGCGTTTAGCTGCAGTGCTGTTTTAGACCTACATTATTTGAACTATCACAGTTTATGGTCCATGGAGCAGTTTCAATCCGCGGAGATTATGTAAGTAATCATGAACCGCTAGTAATATGTGACAAGGATTCGTGGAGTACTGAATTGCTATTTGTAGATGTCTGCTGAATACTAAATAAAATTCACAAGTTATTGGTAAAGAAATGTAAACTTAAGTAGCAAATTAGAATATTTATGAACACCAAAATGACAGGTCGTGATATATTCTGATATAAACACAAACGCAGTTCAAGAGCAAGTATGTATATATAAAACATCCAAGTTCATGTTTTGTATCTTGCAAACGGTATGTCATACGAATTTTTTTAATTTTCTTGAGAAGTTTGCCGCAAAATATAACATTTCAAATTAATATTTCGCGCTTGAAATGGAAAAAATCTTCAGTACAAATTAATGGGAGTCAAAACCTTTCAGAACGATTGCGTTTTATTGATAAAACCAGGAAGTTAATTTTGCCAATGGTTATACATATATATGTGGCATGACAACATCGTTCCTTAAAACCCATAGCTACGATATGGTCATCATATATGGCGGAATGTTTTCGTGAAGGCATCAGACTTAATGATTAATCTCTCATGCAGGATCATGGACAAGGATGAAGAGAATTTATTCCCCTTGCAAATGCGAGGGCAGTGCAGATCTGTGATAAGCCCGGGAATACAAATATTCCACAAATCATGCAGACGTTCACTGAAAAAATGTACAAAATACTTTAAGTAAATGAACGTGATTTAAGTGAAATAATATATTAGCAATCTCTATTTTAGGCTGTGAAGTTGAATAGAATCTCCAAAATAAATAATATATTTTGCTCACGTCACAAGATAAAATGACAATAAAAGACTGAACTAAGTTATAATTAATGACTTCCATTATGAAATGTACTGAGTGTGAATTTTAAGGCAGGCAATATGCCACATATTGCACCATAGTAACTGACGTGTGGCCTAGCCATTGGCAACGCGATTGTAAAAAGTATCTCCCCCCTCCACATCGATGCGATCATAAAGCCACTTGCGTTGCACACGGCACTGGAGGCCGCACTTGTGGGAGTTGCACTGTGAGCAGCTGTAAAAACAGCCTGGACATTCCTCATCCAGACAGTCGCATAGGTCAATCCCCACGGAGATTAGGCACCCCGCCTCATCGTACAAGTGCTGACTTGTCTGCTGAAGTATCCTGGTGGTGTCACAATCAACGGATTAAGCTCCAATTAGCGAAATGAGACCGTGATTATGAAAACATGTTAACATTTACGAAAGAGTTTGTCCCACATTGTGATGTCATTGCACCTTTTCACATGTCGCACATACTGGACGTGAAATGATTCACTTATCCAGGAAATTGTCACGATTTGGGTACATGGTTCAAGTTTAATGTATTTTATTTATTTAGTTGACACCATCTTATTCTCACAACTTCCACGTACATTATATACTGTAGCTTGCTACAATCAAGACTTAGATATAAGGTAAATATGCGTATTAGCAATTGCAATATTGAAATTAAAGCATTTTAAACTTATGTGTAAATCGTGTATAAGATAACGTTGAAAATAAATTGCAAAACTGTACGAAACATTTTTCTGACAATGCATCCACCATTCAGTGTTAATACATCGTGTTTTGTACTTTTTAAAGGGCTGTTCGGTTGTGTGCTTTAATAACCATACTTCACTTAAAAGCTGCAACTTTCTGCCTTGGCAGCCAATCGTGAGCCACTACCTCCAAATTACATTGATGGCATTTTCATTCAGGCTAGAACATATTACACACTGCCGTACAAGTAATGACACGCTAATATTTCTATCCTTGCTATCTTGGCACAATGACATCTTGCAAACGCAGGGAATCTTGCTGAGTCCCACCTTTCTGCCGTTTGAACTTTACTCTGTAGTTTCCTCCGTTCGCGTTTGCTGTTCTCCGGGTTGAAGTCTGTGATGTCGGGACCGGGGTTTAGGAAGCGCAGTGTTCGTATTGCCTTGGGCGTCTGCGGCTGTTGGAAAAGCTTTGTTAGTACGTGTACTCGAGTTTGTAACTGCCTCGAAGCACATGTCAGATGTGTACATCAGGCGTGGAACATTTTTCCACTCTATCCACGATTCAATTATAAGATGCTGATTGAAAGTATGGTATTACCCATGATAATCACCTGGATTACACCAGATCTTGGAAGAAAAAGCAAGGTGGACTACCACTGCATTATCAACAGCAGGTTGCTGTTTTAGGTTGCAGCGCCAAGCGCGTTGCAGCAACATGGTTGTACTGAACTTGCGGGGTCCCTTCACACCAGCGTGGTGGAAAAAAAAACGGATCACAGCCCTACGATCTGTGACAAAAGGTCTCGACGCACATAACCATAATATGCACGGCCAAATGTTGCTTTACGGGGCGGCGGGGATGGAGCGCCTTGTATCTTAGGGAATGTGTACAGCTGAAGCTTGCGATCCGCTGCTGCGGTGATGAACACTGCAACCCATAGGACGAATTGCGCAATTAATATAACGAATCTCCCAAGTCCCGCATGATGTTACAACGCTGGCTTGTCTGCATGGTGCGAGGTCAATGCCATTACTTGCAAAGGCTTTCGAGATGACTTCGTGCTAGTAAATCATGTTGGTGCTATAATAACATTCCATCAAAAGGGTCGTTTTGCTCACCCCACTACCAAGTGTGATTAATGGGATGAATTTCAGATTTTGATAAAGAACTTTGTAAGTTATGTTCGCACTCCCACGTATGTAGATTCCGTTCTCTGCAATCCCACATTTCCAAACCCACTGACAGCACTCACCCAGAGCCGAGTGACATCGAACCCAGCTCCACCTCCTCCCTATTCACCAACCTGAAGAGTGATGGTGACGCTATGGTGTCAACACCATGAAAATGTCACGTACTCTACCGGCAATGCATGTGTTCTGCATAATGGGAAATAATGTTGGTTTATATACTGAAACGGCGCGTGTATAATGGTAGAACACGTTAGTATAATTGTAACATGACTACAAAGCGCACAACGTGGGCAATATTCTCGGTCAAATAGACCAGAGGAGGTAACGTTGCCAGAATGTTGTCTCAACTGCTTGTAGCCCTGGATAAGGGCTTTTGCCAAATGATAATCTTGCAATGCATCGTCAGTATACAACTGCTGTACGTGTACCCCAGACTTATGGACACACGTTACAAACGGCTGTCACTCTAAACGCATCGCTATTGAAACAATGTCGTATGATTTTACAATACAGCGATTATGAACTCGCCGCATGTACCGTCTGCACTTATAAAGAGAAACGGTATTGGGAAGTGGCAACCATTAGGTTGTGAAACGCGTCTTAAGAGGACGTCAAACGGGGAGATGGAGCAAATGTCAAGTTCGTGTTTATGGAACATGAACTTGGTCGTGAAAAAAAAGCTGGCCGCAGGTTGTCCGTGAAGGTTTAATCTAGCAGTGGATGAGCCGTGTGGCCCAGGATGGACTGTACGCGGCGCACGCGGAAGTTGCCTCCGAACGGACGCGTCCGCCATGGACTCCACGCAACTAAAGCCGACGGGACTCTGACCACCGGCAGGGCCACTGTGTGTGTGTGTGTGTGCGGCGACTTTACATCGTGATCAAACACAGCAAGTCTTGCCGCTACGACCACGTCGCGGTTACTAAGTCTGAAAAGAGCTCGTCTGCAAAGTTGCGACTCCGGTGAGCGAAGAGGCGCGGAGCAAAGTCGCTTTCACTCTGCTTGGCGCCTTCACTGCCATCCGTCTGGCCCCGCATCTGCCCACCGCTCAGTGTTCATCTCTCCCGAGTTCGCGTCCAGTTACCACCACGGCCATCGACCCCGCACGCTCCTGTACGGGATCTCCGTACGCTGCGCAACTGTTGCCAAGGCCCTCCGTCCCCGGCATTCGCATTCGAGGTTTCGCTTTAGCAGCAGCTCACGGTGGCGTTAAGATGTTTAAATATGACCCCCTCCCTCTCCCCCTCTCTCTCTGCCGTGTCATTAGCCAAGCACAGACAGCCCAGAGAACCGAGGACCTGCGGGGTGGCCGAGCTCTCTCCGTCCGCCGTGCGAAGACTCTGTTCCATCGGGCGCCGACGGCAAGACGACGACGACAGCGGTGGGAGCAGCAGCTGCTGCCGGGTCATGAACATGGGCGTGTGGTTGGGCGGGGGGACACGGGATGCTGGAGCGCAGGACCGAGCCGACGAACTTCTTAACTTTATTTTACCGCAGCGTTTTATTTGAGTCACCAAGCGTCTGGGCATGTGCACGCATGCATGTTAGAGGTGCTAGGCTTGCGCTCTGGCACAGACACCGACCACCAGATGTTTGTTGAGCACATCCGAGTTCACACGCCGAGAGCGCAAAGCCACTGCCTCGACATCATGGTGGGTGACCACCCAGAGCGCATCTCTGGTGCCCCCTCCCGGGAGGACCTGCTGATTAAAATGAACGCATCTGCATTCTTGAATACCTTACCAGCTATCTATAAAGATCCGAATCTACTCCC
>JAZEWT010000015.1:15800042-15812437 GCA_036362905.1 Mordacia mordax
CTGTCTGTAAAGTGACACTTTATAAATTCGTTCATCCACCGTGTACACGAAGAGAAAATACTCGAAGGCCCACGCAATAGTTCATGAATCCATCCACCATCGTACGTACTTCTCGCAGCTCAGTGGATTTTGATACACTAATGTATTTTTCTCTTAACTGGGCATATATACATGTGTACGTACAATATCATTCTCAATATATTGCTGAACATTAATACAATCCAGGGGATGATTATTAATGAAATCCGAATAGAACTGCCTGCACTTTGGAATAGCTGCAGAGCCCATGGAATGAACGCATTGAGCGTAACGTTGTAGAGGTCAACAGCCTTTATTGATTCAAATTTTGATTTTATATTTTTTTTACACCAGCTGGGGGTCAGTCATTCTCAATGTACACAGAAAATAGATAGATAAACTTTATTGTCATTCCATCCGTATACAATGACAGTATATAAAGGAACGAAATTACTTTTCTCATGGTCCGCTGTGCGATAAAAATTAAGGCTGTATATACATTCAACAGGGCAGGGGCAAAACACGCACACGATATAGACTACAGGCAGGGCAAAACACGCACACGATATAGACTACAGGCAGGGCAAAACACGCACACGATATGGACTACATTTAGTGGAGTCAAGTGGCCAGTGCAGGTACGCAGAGTGTGTTTGGGGGGGGGAGTGGAGCGTCTGTGTCCTTGTTATGATGAAGAGGGGCGAGGTAGCGTGGTATTGAGAAACCTGATGGCTTGGGAGAAGAAACTGTTTCAGAGTCTGGTAGATCTGGTTCGGATGCGGTACCTTTTGCAAGACGGCAGGCGAGAAATGAGTTCATAGGAGGGGAGGGAGAGGTCCTTTGCAATGTTGGGGGCCTTGTGTGTGCAGCGTTTGAGGTAGATGACTGGTGGAGGAGAGAGGAGTCCCAATGATGTTCTCAGCTGTCATCACTACCCGCTGCAGGGACTTGCAGTTAGAGGCATTGCAATTCCCATATCAGGCAGTGATGCAGCTGGTCAGGTCACTCTCAATGGATCCCCTGTAGAATGTGGAGAGGATTGGTGGAAGAAGGCTCGCCCTCCTCAGTTGTCGGAGGAAGTGGAGACGTTGTTATGCTTTCTTGGCCAGGGATGCAGTATTGACTGACCAGCTGAGGTCATCTGCAATATGTACACCAAGCAACTTGGTGCTCCTGATTTTCTCTACTATGGAGCCGTTGATGAACAGCGGTGAGTGGGCAGCGTGGGACTTCCTGGAGTCTATGGTCATCTTTGTGTGGAGTTTGTGTGTTCTCCCCTTGTTCTGCGTGCGTTTCCTCTAGGGTCTCCGGTTTCATCCCACAACTAAATGTATAGTAAGTAATTAATCGGTCGACAACATTATTATATATATATAGAACGAAGTGTTTGGCAGGTGATGGTGCCGGCTGATTGCGTAGCTACCTTCCATCCCGCCTCTCTGTGGTGTCCTCACTACGCCTATGTAATGATGTAAGTCGCCCTGGATAAGGGTGTCTGCCAAATAATAATAGGAATTAATAACAATAAATGATATGTCATCAAAATTGTTGAAGACGGCTGAAATCAATAAAATGTCAGCACCACGCGGAATCTCTTAATCGAAAGAGGAACGTCACCCTTTGTCGCCTTGCATCTACATCATATGTGCACCGAAGCCTCTTTGGTAGAGGATATTTTGTATAAACAATCACACAAGGCGGAAGAAGATTAGATGCAGGTGTGGGAAAAATGTGTAAGGTGGTAGTGATAGAGAGCTTGGGAGACTGAGGTGAAGAGGAGGTGGAGAGAGCCATTTATTATTTACAAATAGATTCTTTCCGTGTCCGTGTGGGTTTTTGCCAGGTACTCTGGTTTCCTTCCAAAGTCCAAAGACACGCTACTGGCTAGGTTAAATGGCCTGTTGAGTACATTTCCCTGCCATGTACTGGCATCACATCCTCGATATAGCCCAACCTTGTGCCACCTGTCTGTCGGAATAGGCTCCGCCCCCCCTCCGCGACCCTGTACAGGATTCAGCGGGTATTGATTATTATGATCTGAGCATGCGTATACACGTGGAATATGGAATTCTGCGGTTTATTTGCTAAGTTCCAAAATTGCGTGCTGCTGACTACCAATTCCCTCATGTGCTGGTGCTTCCCGTGTATGATTGCGCGCAAACAGAATTTGCCCTGCAGTCTATTCGGGGTGCCTTTATTTTTTGTTGTAATTTTCTTCACCGAGCTTCATTGTCCACAAGACTTGGCTGGTACAAATGTTGGATTTGCTCTTTATGTTTTTATTCCAAGTGCCACTGATTCTTTCAAACAGAATATGAATATTAACGACCTTGATTTTTTTTTATCAATACATTTAGGATTTAGGTTGCAAACAACATAGCATTAATATAAAAAAGTAACATGACAGATTCCATTCGAATACAGACTTGGATGAGGGATGCACTGTTGAAATGCATGTATTACCACACACTGCTAGTTGTGGCCTAAAGAGAATTCAATTGCTTAAAGCTGCAAGTTATTAAACATAAAAAAAATGCAGTCAGCTCAGGGCAATGCAATATCAATGCTTAGTAGCTCAGTTGGAGCTGTTAACGCTATGGGTACTTTTTGCCAGTGTACATATGTAATAAGTAGAACCCATGCCCCTAAATAAAGTAAACACCGGCTCATGCATTCCTATGTATGCATGCATTCACACGTGTGAGTGTGCATTAAATAGTCAATAGGACAATAGGTGTGCAGAGTTAAGGAACAAGGGGGGAGGGGCATCGTTACTTATTAGCCTTTCCATCTCGTCATGTGGTGTCTCGTGCTGTGGTGACGGAATGCGGCGGGTCAATGATTGACACCCTGGCCGCCACAGGGAGGGGGAGAGGGTTATAAATGGGCAGCTGGGGGAGGAGGACGGGAGACTTTGGGTGGACAGCAGGACAACGACGGGGACTACGCAGCAGGTTAATAAAGGATTCTACAGTGGAAACTCTTTCCCGAGATTTGATATGAGTGACTCGGAAATCCATCGAGGAGTGTTGCCGGAGCTTGGAGGGAGGTTGATGGCGCGCTGCGAGGGAGGGGATGAGGAGGCTGACTCGGTATCCACCGACACCCTGTTGTCCACCCTGGCTGCGCCTTACCCAGCGCCGCGGCCGGAGCCTCGACTCCGGCGCCGGAGTCCCAGCATGCCACAGCTGGAGAGAGAGTAGGGGTGGCGGCCAACACAAGCGCACACCTCGCCGGAACGTGAAGCGCCTCGCCTGGAGTCACGACCGGTGCACCACAGGTGTCATTCACGTCTCCACGTAAACAGTAAAAGTATTGTTTCAAACAATGCATTTTGTCGTGAATCGTTTTAGTAGAATTCATTCGGCACAAACTCTTCATCCGTTTCAAAATAATTTAGTCACAGACTTATCTATAAATGTAACATTATCTTATAATCTATTTTGTATCAGTTTTCCACAAGCACACTGACGATTATATGAGCATGCATTAACGCGTTCATGTTATGCCAATAAAGGGTGCGTGTGTGCATGAGTTGAGGTCTACATGGTCTTTAGACTGGCAGCTGGAGTCAGTTCGACACAAAGCGGGCAAATCCATGCGATAATGCACAAGGCAGACTTACACGTATTTGGCCCAGTGAAACAGTAACGTCTTGCATCCCTGTGGTGCATCCCCTCCGGACCATGGTTGGTGCCACAATTGTAAAATTAAGAGGGTGGGAGAGCGACCAGCTTGCTTAAATGTGGGATGGTGTTGCTCAGGAAATGCCATGCTGCTCATTACATGGCTGTTGAATATGGTGGAACAGTAGCACCGATTTGGAGGAGCTGCAGCCGAGTGTGTAGGGCATTAGGTGACTTAGTTGAATGCATCAGATTCGTAAATACTTGGCTTGAAGTTAATTTCTTTAAGCAGGTTGAAAAACAAGGCACCCGGATAGTCTTGTTTGCTGGAAATGATGTCGCTAAAATGACAAACCGCCGACTCAGATGCTGTCTCCCTATTTGGTGACGTAATTAAACGTGAGCATTTATGGTATAGTGGGGCGGCACTGCGGGGCAATTTAGCCTGCGAGCCAATTAACCTATGTAGCAGCATGCTTTTTGGACTGTGGGAGGAAACCGGAGTGCCCGGCGAAAACCCACGCGGACACGGGGAGAGCATGCAAACTCCACACAGAAAGGCACCCGAGCCGAGAGATTCGAACCCGGGACCTTCTTGCTGTGAGGCGACAGCGCTAACCACTGGGCCACCGCGCCGCCCAGAAGATGAATCTTGGGGAATGCCACAGCTCCTAAATTAAGAAATCAAAACCATTTTGTCTACTCTTTGGTGTATATAGAGTCGACACATGCAATTCCCCGGCGATGGACTGGCGTCCCGTCGTCGGATGTATTCCTGCCTTACGCCCTGTGTTTCCGGGATAGGCTCCGGCTCACCGTGACCCTATATAGGATTAAGCGGTTTCAGATAATGAGATGAGATGAGAGGGAGACATGCAATTCCGAATGTAAATTAAATGCAACATCACCGTTTGCAAGGCCTGATAGAAAATAATAATTACCTTGTTCAATATACAAATCTCCCGGCTGACATGACTGCACGGGTGGCATAATTTACAATTTAAATCAAATAGATCACACGAGATTATTTGTAATAGAGATGCTGTGTTAGCTGTAAGATGCGAGTTGTTTACATGCAATTCAGTGATAATTGTGAACAGTTTATTGGTTTCTGATGACCTCTCACCTGAAACGTGCTCACAGAAATCACGTGCGGTTCTATTGCAATGTAATTGGATTAGCAGGTGTCTATGGCCATGTAAAATTCGTATATCATTTGCACAGGTGTGCTAATTCTTCCTTAAGTGCGTGTGGTTAAATGATGTGCCTGCACGTGTGCGCGCGAATGTGCATGAATAATGTGGTGCCTGGATGCGTGTGTACGCTTAACAGTGTCAGCATGCAAGAACGCATTGGAACGATGCGAAGCGAGTATGCATGCATTTCCCGTAAAAGGAACTGGATAACATTGCCCCCTACGTTACTCCTCAGCTTAACCCTAGCCCTTACCACTCTTGCATCCCACAACTCGACACTGCCTGAATGTCACCACTCATTCCTTTTAATACCCAACAAGCATCCGCCTATTCCTCATCGCACCGCGATCTCTGGGCGCTAACCGGCCAGCCCTGCGTGCATATATCCATTTTGCAGGATTTCTAGGGATTAAACCAACAGCCGTATAGGGTACATTGAGAATAATGGGATAGATTTTTTTTTTCGCTCGCTATAGTACACGCAGGGCGACTCACAACTTCATGTTTCACCAACAGTAAAGATTGTATCGGACCATGCGAATACCTCTCCAACAACCGCACGAACCCGCGAACGAGTTTCCTGCGTAGCCGAGTCAAAACCAGAGAGCAGCATATTTTCTGGACAGGTGATCGCCAATCTCAGTTACGCAGACCACTCAGTGAAAACACTCTGGAGAGAAAATTACATTGCATACAGAGCATGGAGTCATGCAAAATCTTAGCCAGTCGTTTGAAAAAAAAAGCACTTAATAATTAATAACAATCGGTAAATCAGTGAAGTGATGCATATGATGTTAAATTGAAGCTTGCAATTCTGAGTGAATGCCGCATGAATCACAGCCCAATTGTTGACTCGATATGCTACCTTTAATCTAGAAAAGGCACTCACTGATTTTAGCATCTATGCGCTTCTACAGTCTCCACATTTCAACATCAAGTGCAGTAATCGTGTGGCTCTGACAAGATCAGACGAATATGTAATCAGCAAGAAACACTTACTGAAATGCTAGGAGACGGATATTACCGAAATGTGCCTAAGGACCCGGACTATTTCTTAAAGCCGAAGGACGAAATTGTTTTATGCATAGCGTTATACATGACCATCCCTCTTTGAATAATTAAACCCTGGCTTTAATAGCGCCTTGCTAACTAAGCACATTAAAAATCATAGATGTGCACATTTTATTTAGTCGAGGACTGCTTCCAAGAGGGGTGATTAGGCATAAATCAAATAACGCTTTTTTATGGAATTGTTACAGCGTATGGATTAACACAAAACACTAAACTGAACGAATTATTTACCAAAACGTGCATTAAAAAAATCCGTGAATTTTATTTTAACGATACATGCAATTTGGTTACAAATATTTTACATCGCACAATACTGTAGAATGTAGAGGAAAAAAACGTTGTTTACAAATAAAAACTTCATTTGCGCTCTGTAAGTGTGAACCGTCACCAGCTTTGCGGATACTGTTAATTCTGGATTTATATAACTTATTGAGGTACTCTTGGGTGAACACGACTTGAAAATAGTAAAATCCAAACGTCACAGTAATTGTGCATGCGCGGGTTTCATTAAGGTACTGTAGAGGATTACCTGCTTATGGATAGTTGAAGGTCAAGGAAAAAAAAGGATCATGCTACATTACGACATACGTTGGCGAGTAAACAGATCATTTCAGGAAGCAAACAATTGATACCGCATTCTTAATATTCACCCTTTTCCACGTAAGTAAAGAATACATATAGGTTTTATACAGTGCTTAGGGTCGTCACCTCTCCTAGTTTTGCTTTTTCCCGGGATTATCCTCTCTTTTTGAGGCAGCTTTACTGGGAAATCTGTTAATTCTCTCGGAACAAGTCATGCAAAGTCTGCTTTGCTTAGGCTTCATTGTCTTATTTACTCCCGCGATATGTCCTGGTATTTTTTTCATTTCAAAGTGGCAGCCCTAACCGTACATTTTTATAATAATTGCACTTCGAAAGCGCTTTTCACCCGAGGATCACAAAGCGCTGCACAGCATCCCGGAGAGAATGCAATTCATTGCCCAGTTTTTTCATTTTACCCGGGTTATCCGTACAAATTCTATGCGCAGGGCTGATTATCTCTTTAAGAGATGGCGTTTACTGCGGATTGCATGCCGACTCTGCACTGGGAATGCCGTGTACAATCCTTAAGCCTTACTTAGCTCTACTTTAAGCTGCACAGTTATTTCCTATAGCAACTGTATGCATTCGTAATAAATATATAAAAAAGATGACGTAATTCTACTATGTGATCGTTGCTGTTTAACACTAAAGATGTATAATGTATAGTTATTTTATTTAGGGCTTCAACACATTTTTACTTGAATTTTAAATGAGTTCATGTTAAGCCAGAAGGTTCCCGGCTCGGTTCTCCGCTCGGTTGCCTTTGAGTGGAGTTTGCATATTCTTCCCGTGTCCGCGTGGGTTTTTGTCAGGTACTCCGCTTTCCTCCCATCGTCTAAAGACACGCTGCTGTCGAGGTTAATTAGCCTGCTGAGTAAATTTCCCCCAGTGCCCTGTGGTGTACCGGCGTTACATCCGGGCTTACCCCCGCCTTGCGCTCTGTGTCTGCCAGGATAGGCTCCAGTTCCGCTGTAAAGGATTAAGTGGGTTCTGATACTTAACTGATATTATACCTTTTACACATAGCTTCATGCGTTTCCTTAACAGCAAAAATGGCATTTTAAGAATGTAAATAACCTCAGAAGGTTAAAAACATTAGGTGCTTAGGATCTCAGTGGAATAGAACAGCCTACTTGGCTAGTCCAGTAGGCAAATTACTCGTGCCATACAAGTCCCTAACAGATGCAAATGATGAATCAACCACTGCAGGCTACTGAACATCTAAATATCAGAGTAATCTTGTGTATGGCTGGTGAGTGTTCACCGTTGCTCTTAAACTGCTTACATTCTGCTGAACGATGCAGCTGGCTTCCACATGTGTGCCAAGCAATCGTGATCCCACTGACAGATCCTTTATTTGTAAGCAACTGTTTAGAACGGTCTTTGCCATAGGCTGGTATTAATATGGGCAACTATGTGACCACCACAAAGCCATACGTGACACAAATAGTTCTGACAACGCGGTGGGAATTGTGCACGAGCACAAATAATAAAAAAAACGTGCGCGTAAAACTGCCCGAAAATAATATATACAACACATTGTGTTTCACTCAGATCTCTCTGCTGAATAAGGGCCATTGCCCTCATTTAGCCGTGGATTGCTAAAGGGCTATAGATGTGCACATGCATTCTTTCTCTGAAAGGATTGTATATTTGACATATTTATAAATAAAAATTGCTCTCAGAACTGCTTTTTCAGATGGCCTTGGCGAGCGTTCATCCCCTTTTCTTCGCTATGTTTCACTTGGCATGTTGGCAGGGATCCTCACGGCACTAATTAGTTTTACTGACAATATTTATCAGCAGTGAACGTGTGCTTTTGTAACGTTAAAATAGTGGTACATTTCAAAATACTGTCGATTCCTTACAAGGGTAACATAACCATGCACTGCACATGTAAAACAATACTTCTGCTGAACTATTCAGAGCCTGGTGATGCCGCCAACGTGGAGGTGAAACATCACAAATGAGAGAAGAAGAACGCCTGCCACATCTATCCCGAAAGAGCAGCCAAGAGTAATTAGCATACATAGTGTCGTGAAAACCAACATCAATACATCATTTATAAACACCATGAAAACAAATTCTTGCACTTGAACATACGATTGCCTGCACCCTACGACCAGTAAGAACACCTTATTCCATTAACACAACTAATGGTTTATAAAAGAAAAATCTGATTAGACTGACTTGAAGCAGTGTAAAGTATCCCTTGCAGTGTAGATACCCTTAGTGTAAGAAATGTTCAGTTGTTACAAAAAATAATAATTCCACTTTCATTTTTTTTACATTTAATCAAAGCATTTTTCAATTCATGCTAAAGCCATGCCAAAATGTTTAACTTAAAGATCTACCAATTTTTTAAGAATGTGGTGCTTGGAAAAAGTTGTAGTTTTTTCTTTGGTAACTGTACAGAGAAAGTAATGAAAGTACATTCTACTGCTTTTTGATATCGCATAATGTAGCTGTTTTATCATCTTCCTCTGCGGTTAAGAATATGCAGCCATATGAGCTGTATCTCATGAATAACCTCTGGATAGTTTTTTTCTCAGACCCATTAAATCCATTACCATTTGAATAAATGTTTTGGTACTTTATGTAAAGTAACGCACGCTCTTTCAACACCTAGCAAAACTATGAATGTGCATAAACATACCATAGTTTATACTTGAATGTTCTCTGCAGATTTGCAATGAGAACAGGTAAATGTGAGATCTGATTGTGTTGTAGAAAGTATGTTAGCGAGTGGCTAAAATGTATTGAGTGCAGCATTCCCACTTAAATTTAATAACTGATGTTACTGAATACATTTCGTAAAAAGTTTAGTCCGTTCAGAAATTAAATCCTTTCATTGTTTAGCATGCATGTGTACGTTAAGTTGAACGTAGTAAGACATTAAAACATGTGACATTCTAAGTTGCAGCAAGGAAATATTTTCCTCACACCACAGTTGGCAGAATGGCCTCCACTAGAAGGAGTTCGAGTTAGCCCCTCGAGGAGGCATTTTAAACAATTCTTCCCGGATATTTTGCTTGCTGTAAAAAATACTTCTTTCTCTAATTGCGTAAATAACAAAAGGGCAGTCATGACTAAAGCACACGCAAGCCGTAGGATATCGACTGCACAAGTTTTCGAGTTTTGCAGATGCGGTTTGTCATGCATGAGAGTAACAAAATGATTGGCTGCACATAGCTGCTTTTACAAAAAAAAACCCACCCAGATATAAAAGTGCTCTTTTGCACTTTAAAATTACGATTACATTTTAACATTGTACATGAACATATAAATTATCACGCTAACTCACTCTACAGCAGAAGTCAAATGCATGTTCTCAATAACAATCAGAAGGGTCAGTATTTAAAAAAAATACTTTTGAAAACATCATGCAAGTTCGTGCTTATTAACGCAAGCAAAAAAATATAACATCTTAGTGCAACGTCAATCAGGCCAAGGCTTGTTAAACGGCAGTGCGAACACGCTTTCGGCGTGTGTGTGAGCGTGCATCATCACTGCATTGTGACTTGCAATGTGGTCATCCAGGGGCAAGCCTGCAGAGACCCCGGTTCAGTAGCGCGCGTGCCACATGTGCCACATGAATACCGGCGCTGTGAGTCCATGCGTGAAGATAGGGAATGCACCGCGGCCACCCCGCTCTCCGAGGAATGCAAACCAAAGCATATGCATTTCCCAACAGTGTCATTAATTTTCAGGTTATGTAGCTATTTTCAAATTTGCCTGCGTTTCAAATTAAGAGCACTTTTAGATTAACCTTTATAGCCAAATATGCAACTATACAATTCGTGTAATTTGTGCACATGCTAACTAAATTATATGTACATTTATATTCACATTCCGTTAAATTAAATGGTGTATGAATATTGTAACGTATTTTTTTAATCAGAAGACTTGAGAAAAGAGGGTATGTGGAATGCGTTTTTTTTTTATAAAATGCCATTCACATGCACTACCTAAGCGTCAAGGTACTGGTAATGCCACCTCTGCACAAATATTCTGGAATTAATGGTTGATGTGAATCAGGCATGCTTAAACACCATGCATTAGCAAAACTTGGTTTGCTGCATATTAAAGCCTTAGTTATAAGAAAGTCCACCTTGTGGCAAGCTCCAGCTGTTATGACTGGCCAGAGAGACACGACTGCTGCTAGACACAATTTTATTCTGTGCTCACTTACCACCTCTGTCCAAGACTTTCTTAAGGACCTCGCAGGTCTGTGCAAACATCCGATTCACTCAAATCATGCAGGGTAATCGAGCGGAAGCGATGCCTGCCTTCCCTTCCAACGCCCCCCCACCAACCCCCACAATTCAACTGGCCTGATCCACGCGTTCTAAGTCAGGAGAGCGTTCAACTGACTTGGCGCATTATGCACCGTATAGTCATGTGGGCAGTCTGGGTTCGATTTGCAAGGAGAGCGCGTATAGGCTGTCATCGTCGCACACGTGAGCCCGGTCCAGCAGGAAGCATGTCACCTACCGGCAAGCAGCACACACGCATGCATTCGGGTTGGGAAAACATAGACAGATCCCCATATGGCCTAAACAGACTGTCGGGTCAAGTGCTGCTAGGGAGCATTTATGACTTATGGAAACCTGCGTGTCATGCGAGAGGGTGGGTGGCCAGCACCATGACGGCCGCCTTTGTCTCCCTAGTGGTGATGTTTACAAATCTCATGAGGTGCTAATTTGAGACTAGCTTGACATAGGAGAGACCCATGACCAGTTCTGAAAATTGTCACTGGTGTTGGCTATGGGCGGGAATGGAACTCGAGTTACTCCGAGAATCCCGCTCCCACACGTAGTGTTGTGTGTGCTCCTAAAGTGTAACACGGTGCTGGTATTTCCCCGGTGGGTGGGGAATGGGGGGAGGGGTGAGAGCTAAGAAAAAAATATTCTTGAGCGTTCCATCTTTTGAGTGTACAATATTCTCCCGAGAGATTACAATGGGAATACGGATAAGATATAAACTCGTAGCGGGAATAAGAGCAACGTAGACAAAATTAGAGCTCGAGTAAGATCAGGGAAGAGCGATGCAGATGGTAGAGTTGAGAGATTAATTTGAAGTTTGTAATAATTAGCTTATGTTTGTTGCCACTTGAAATTGAGCTGATTTTTATAAATACAGGGCCTCTTGATCTACTTGAAACCCTTGACTTCTTGCACGGGTTGGTTATGTCTAAGCATCATCACTCTTGCAATGCACCGACCTCCAATACACCGAGTATTATTCAATAGCATAACTTAAACAGCAAATCCCCTTTTTGCATAATGCTAGAGAATGATAATCAACAATTTAAATGTTTAGTGTTTATAACGGTAAAACTATTAATAATATATATTGCATATAATATACATAGAGGGGGAGCCCTGTAATTTCTTTAGCACTATTGCAGGTGGAAGAGCATACACTAGCGGGAGCTTTAGATTTATGCTCCAGAGAGTATTCTGGCCTAATTTTGCATGCTGGCCCGATATTTCGAAAGGGGTCCACACTTAACCTCACCACAGGTGACATGCCAATTGACTGTGGTGTACCCGTTTTCCAACAGAGACGTGAGGGATTGAGAAACGCGCCCATTGTTTCAACTGCCATGCCAGGAGACCCAATTGGCAACCTACAGGTTGCGGTGAATAGCGCTGTCGCCACACAGCAACAATAACCCGGGCTCTATTCCCGGCTCGTGTGCTGCTTTCTGTGTGGAATTTGCGTGTTCTCCCCATGTCCGCGTGGGTTTTCACCGGGTACTTCCGTTTCCTCCCACTGTCCAAAGACACAATGTTGTCGACGTTAATTGGCCTGCTGAATAAATTGCCCCGAGTGCCCTGCAATGTACTGGCGTCACATCCTCGGCATAGCCCCCGCCTTGCGCCCTGTCTTTTAGCGT
>JAZEWT010000015.1:15825297-15836372 GCA_036362905.1 Mordacia mordax
TGGGTAGAAATCGAACATGGCTAAAGTCGAGAGGGACGTGTGTTGCCTGCGACCAATGTCGGAGAGCGTTTGCTCGTCGTTCTCCCTGATGCCAGGACTCAAGATCGGCTCAAATCGACTCGCCTATTGTGACGTTGCGTTCTTTGCCTCTAGTTAAAGCAGGGATTGTAAAATATTTACATATAGTTTAACACATCATCCGGCAAGATAGTTGGCCACTATCGGAGAATTAGTCAAATATCTGCAAGACCGCCTTTTGAAGATATTCGAGGATATTTACCGGCAAGACATTTTGGGGGCTGCACCTTATTTTTAACTGTCGCCGTTTCCTGAGTGGGGTCGTGCTCCTATAAATGCAGCGCTTTGAAGACAGGGTGGGCATACGACACTCAATGAACGCTCGTCAATGGGTGCTGAACAGACTTCGACAAAAGAATTATCTGTTGGCGAATTCAATATCGTCTAACGTAAATTTATATGTAGTCTCCATTAACACACTGACAACATTACAATTGGTTTGAAAACTTTTTTTTGCACTATTTGTTGATGGCTACTGCCCTTTACTGGATATTGGTTATCTATACGAAATGTCAGTGCTTGAAGATATGGTTGATGGATCAAAAATCTATACATCTGTTACAAATTTATATGCACGTATAATTCATGTTCCTTCCACATGCAAACTCATAAGGAAATGACCAAACAACCTCAGCAAGACCCTCCTGAACAAGTGTTGAGGGTGTCTCCAATACAAGTTGATAAATATTGTACTATATTATTAATATCATGAGCACTTTCCATATGCACGGAGTTCACATAAAAAAGTGTTATTGTTGCTGATTTTGCGTTCTTATGTCGTTGTTGTTGGCGTGCCATTCCTTCTCCAGCTCTGTGCAGCGCTTTGTCACCCTCGGGTGAAAAGTGATCTAGAAATGCAATTATTATTATTATTATTATTGTATCAATGCTAAGTATATCATCTCTGGTAGGCTGATGGTGTTTGTTTATTGCACTTTAGAACTTGATATCAAAATGTATGAAAGCTGATGTGTCAGTAATATATATGCCGTTGCATCTTTATTGCCTGCAGGCTGTTTGGTTCAATATATTTGAATCCCCAACACAGAGGCATCAGTAGTAAAAGTGACCTACTGAGATATTGGATGTGCCTGCATATTTATGCACTGCAAAGAGAATGACTAAGACAATATAAATCAGCACCACATCGAATACTATATCGGAATTAAGGCCCAGAACATATTGATACATAGATTATTGATCAGTCATAGATTTCCTACGGGAGTAGATATATGCTTTACTTGATCGAACAGTTTTCTGTCATGGATTTGGGCTAATTTTTTTCATGCGTGCACATTTGTACACACACAACCATGTGTATACTCGAAATGGACTGGGTGTACACACACATAAGCCACATAGACATTCCACTAAAAAGACTGAACAAATGCATAAATGGAGTTGGGCAGCTGCACGTACGCCACATATGCACACACATAGGATAATGCATAAAATGGTGGCCCTATGCAGGGTGCTGCCTGAGTGATACAATTGAGGTTGTCGGAGACTGTAGTCCATACATGGTAAGCAGGGCCACATAATAATAGTGCGGGCATGTCTGCCTGTGCAACCACCAATTTAAGGACAGTGGAAAGTCAGCAATTGGCAACTCACGTGCCACGAGATGATTAGGTTGTTTTTGGGAAAGGTTGAGGTGCACTGGCTGAAACCAGCGGAGGCACATGAGGTGAGATAATGTGTTGATGAACTGGGGACTGAGAACACCCAGACCAAATCGGTCGAAACTAGAACAGTTGTCTGGGGCGAATATAAGTTGGAACACAGAGACACCGGGGGAGAGACACCAGGAGAGAGAGTGGAGAGAAATACCCGGAGAAAAGGAGGAGACACGGAGGATACACCGGGAGGCAGACGTTGAATTTACCGTGAAGAAGTGACAGTCTGACAGAGTGCGTGGCACAAGTCAATAGAAAGCTCCTGCGAGGAGATTGCTTGGCAAAGTTAGATGAGAACGTGCATGGCTTAGCAGTCCAGTTGGGCGAGCAGCAGGAAATCCCCCACCCGATGAAAGGGAATTGAGATGACGAGGGGTGTCTTGAGATCGATGGTGCAAGCAGAAGCAGCTTCGCAGAGGCAGCGCAAGCCAGAAATGGACTGAGCTTGATTCGGATGAGAGGGCACTGGATGGGAAAAGAACCCTCCACAGCAGCAACTGCAAGCGTGACTCATAAGACTGCAGTGGTGGCATTTGAAAGAGCGGCGGATGTCTCTGCAAGACATCGGGCGGCCCTAAGAAAGGTAACGGAGAGCAGTGCTGGGTGCCACTGGAGACATGGAGTGAGAAAAGCCATGAGGCTCAGCACAAGGAGACATGAGTGAGGGGAAGGAAGTGAGTGGCTGTGGAGGAACGTAACATCGCAAGCTGTGCAGCAACCCGACAGTGTCAGCGATCATGCCCAGCCAAGACCTCATTCCTCAACGTCAAGAGTGTTGCATCACCACTCTGCCAGGTGCAGATTCTGCCCCGGTCATCTTACACCACTCGTGGGAGGGTGATTGCGAGCTCCATAGTTCTGGGCCAAGACCCCACCAGGTCGTGTAAATGCATGCTCAGACACATCGACGCCTTCCTGAGGACTGGTACTTGGTTTACAGACTCAGTACATACACACAGTCACACACACTCACATTCGGGTGCACAGGTTGTTGGGTAATGGTGTAGTGGCAAGTAAATTAAAGATGGTGCATGTTAAGGTTCATTGGTGGTTTATTCATGTGATCGGACAGTAAGTTAGAAGCGACGGAGCATACTATTTTGATGGCAATGGGAGTTGTGAAACCGATTCACTGGGGTTATTAAATTGACAGTGTTAACGCAACTGCTTCATATAGTTGGTTAACTCGCTCATGGTGAGACCATAGCTCTTCCTTACCCCAATCGAGCACCCGGTACGAGCACACCCCTTGCCATGTCACCAAACGTCTCCCACTACATTGGTCACTCGTGCCCGTACCCACCTGTGACCATGATGCTTTCCAACGAATTAATTATTTCCCTTAATTATGCACAAACAAATCGAGCATATGTAAGAGGCCTAGCATACCACTATGCGTAAAAATTGGAAAACTTAATGTTTTCTATATTTACTTTCCAAGTTTTTAATTTAACATGTTTATAAAGCACAGCCAACTAACAGGTTACGTGCAATCGGGTAAAGTGTGGGCATTCCCCACCTCCTCCAAGATATTTGGCCAGTGTGGAAAAAGGCCAAATACACACTAGAGGGGTGTGCTTGTCGAATATCTTCTGGTATTGTTCGTATGAGTGAGCAAATGCAGGGCTGCACCTTAACTATATTCCCGCACGGTGTGTTTTGCATTGTACGTCTGTGGTACATTTGCCTCGAATGAAAATGAGGCAGGTGTACGTTAGGGTGATGGTGTCTCACCTGCCGAGAGGCAATAGAGGTGCCGTGGGCTTGCTGGAGATCTCGTGGGAGACTCTGCGGTTTTGACAGTGTCGCATAATTCCACTCCAGGTCGTCCCAACAGCCCAGTACTCATCGCTTCACACCCCACGCAGTACACACACATGAGATGGCATGTACGCTCACACGAGTGCGCACACACATGCACATTCGCTCTCAACACACACATACACGACACGAATTTAAATGAGACAAACCATCAGGGGGAGGATTAGAATGCTGAGTAACTTATGCTGCAACATATGTGTCCCTTCTTAAATGTTTATTCATCAAAAGAAGGATTAAAGGGCCACATGTTAATGAGATTACATTTCCCACAAGTATAAACACTTCCATTGAGAACATTTCAGAAAATTCACCAAAGCGCGAGAGGAAAAATCAAATGCTATAAAAAGAATGTTTTAAACTAAAAGGGTCATAATAATGATGTCGGTTTTCACGGCTCCATGCATGACAATTGCTCAAAAGGCTGCTCTTTCAGGATAGCCGCGTGGATTGCTCCACCTCTGTCCATCGTGACGTTTCGCCTCACACATTGGAGGCATCCTCAGGTATAGGTAATTAGATCATTTGGCTACCGGCGATGGACTGGCGTCCCGTCGTCGGGTGTATTCCTGCCTTACGCCCTGTGTTTCCGGGATAGGCTCCGGCTCACCGTGACCCTATATAGGATTAAGCGGTTTCAGATAATGAGATGAGATGAGATCATTTGGCTAAGCCACTTTGTACAAAAATATAATGCACATAACAGGCAATTCATCATCATCTCAGTTATTACCCGGACCGTTGTCATAACTCTCATGGCCAACACGGAGCCATTGCACGGCCTAAGATAGACAATTCAGACACCAGTGATGGGTTTATTTGGATGTCAGTCCCATCAACGCCACCACTTTACAGCCAGAAGCCGACGATTATCGCCACGCGTGCGGAACGCCACAAACGTTACGGATAAACCGGGCCATGCCATAGCAACGTAGAATGTACGCCACTGGTTCATTAAAGTTCAAAACAACATTGAGCATCACTTGATGCTGTGTGTTTGTTTTAGGATTACAGTCGCTGAGCACAGGAACTAAACGCCCACAAATTAAAATGGTCAGTAACAAACAACAATATCGATGGTGTAATAGATAAGTCAACGTATTTTCTGAATTATAAAACCGTAGAAAATATGACGCACTCCAAACTTGTACTTTGTATAAAAACTCATGACAATCTTTATACTGCAACAACATGCTAAGCCATTATGTAACCCTACTCCCGCACACACTTACTGGAATATGACACATTTCCAGCTTTTGCTTGAAAAATCTAAGGGGCAAACTTGCATCGAATAATTATTAGGGTAGGGAAAAAAATATTTCTTGAATTAGGCAAGGCCTAGGCAAGGTATCACCGATAGACAGTGAGACTCATTTCGTCTCTATGGAGAGCTGGGTGATGAAACATTCATTGTAATATCCCCCTCCCCCTGCCTCCCCACTATATTATTAGACCTATGATCCACTAACCGTGTCTGAAGCTCTTCTTAAGGAGGCTTTCTGCCTCCACTGGACCTTTGTCCCCACTCCCCTCCTCAGAGACGCCTATCGTGGTGAGATCCAGAGGCACGGGCACATGTGCCGGGGACGGTACGGAGGCTGGAGATGCCGTTGCTGCACCGTGAGAGTCGCCGGCGCCCCCCAGGGAGAGGTCGAGTGCTTGGGAGCCGCCGCCACCGCTGGAGGTCGGCACAGCGCCCAGTGGCGAGTGGCGGCTCCTTACTGGCGAGGAGGCTACAAGCGGAGTGGAGGGGAGGCTGCGCAGAGGTTTGGGCGACCGCACCGGATCGCCGAAGCCCAGCCGGCTGCCCGAAGTGTTGGCGAAAAACAACTCCAAAGAACTGGGGAGATTGCAAGGGGAGTGAGAACAGATATTTACAAAGATGCATGTTGACACTGAACAGCAGTAATGGCAGGTATAGGCAAAACAAAAGCTTAGGCTCCCAAGCAGCCAGAAGAACTCGGATTCAGTAGTGTTAAATATCAACACGCTAACAACATAAAAGGATAAATGAAGAACATAAAAGGATAAATTAATTTCTGTTATTTGTATCTTATAAGTAGCAATCATCTCTCATTTCACTGTTCATATATCTCTTATCTGCACCTCAAAAACTTCACTAGATTTATGTCACTTGTCATATCATGAGAAGTTTTAAAACCGAAAATTAGGTTGGCAAAAACAATTTCTACTCTGGGCTCCCACTGGGTGAGCACCATCTCTACACAAGTGGTGTAAAATCGAGGATCCGTACATGAATGCATGGTTTTTTTTTATGAATACAGCAGTTAGAAATTTGACAACCACATGAAATCCCGAAGCCAGGCAGATCTCTTATGTTTCACCTAGAGATGTGACAGCTAGCTTAAGAGCGGCACACATTAATAATTTGAGATATCACCGCGTGCGCGTGTTCAACAATTAAGAGCGCGAAGGAAAGTGCGTGCGTTGCGCCCACTGTGGGGAGATGGCCTTGAGAGGCCAGCGGTAGATGTCCATAAGCTTCTCCAGCACGGCGTGCGCTGTGGTGAACACGCGGTACGTGTGCAGGAAGGTGTTGAGGAAGTCGATGCTGAGAAAGCGCAGGTCCGTGAGCCGTTCCAGCAGTTTTTCCACGCTCGAGTAGCGAATGTGAGGCACCTTGCAGGAATTCAGCGTCTTGCTAAAGCGGATGTCAACGTTGTCCAGATACAGCGTGGTGTCCGACCTTTACGAGGCACGACGAAGGCGGGGACAAACGTCACACACATCGCGTGTT
Organism: Mordacia mordax; assembly: GCA_036362905.1. Classification (NCBI taxonomy): domain Eukaryota; kingdom Metazoa; phylum Chordata; class Hyperoartia; order Petromyzontiformes; family Petromyzontidae; genus Mordacia; species Mordacia mordax. The sequence goes on from JAZEWT010000015.1 coordinate 15,831,628, forward strand.
GCAACATGAGGCTGACGGGAAGGTCTCCGACGCATGCTCGGCTTGGACCGGGTGCTTGTCGGTACGGTGCCCCCACGTAGCATTGGTCAGTTCGGACGTTTGTTGCGTTGCAGGGATGCTACATCGAGAGCTTGCAAGCTCACTGGGTACTTTGTGCTGTAATAATAAACATTTATCGATGAACTTGCTGAGAGATGTGGTCACTCAATGGAGCATCTCACATACTCCCTCAGTTGCCTGCTGCTTTTGGAATGTGCTTTAGAGCAGCCGATGCCATTATTAATTTTGACACTTGGTACAACCATAAATGAGAGCAATACAAGACTATCCCGAAAACCTAGGCAGTAATATAACGATATGGACCAAATATAGTTCACATTTCAATTTCACTTATTAAGTTGGTATTTTTACTTTTTACCAACATCAAGGCAATGCCTTAAAGGTCTGTTTAGTTAGCTTTATTTTTATATATAACACCTTCATTGAGAGACTTTAAATGTTATTCCAACAAGTCTGTGGTTTTTTTATTTGTAAGTACAATTTTGGGTATTTATATAAAATTATTAATGAAAATGATCACAGGTGTACGCTTTACAAATATGGAATATCTATGTCCATTTAATCTGAATTATGCAAATATTTCTGAACTTGATGTTAATGAATAGATAAATGTCTTACTTTATGACTGGTGGAACTGTCACTTTGGAGCTATCTTCAAATACGTTCATCATCAGCCCATTGCAACGGATGTTGTCGATGCACTGAAAGAAGTGAGCGTTAATTTATACATTTTCTACTTGGATCCACAAAATATAAACTAAAGTCACGGACAGAGAAGCCTTGTGTTAATGCCAATGGATTGTGCGCTGATCCAGATCTAATGTGCCATTATTAATAAGGTCTCAAAAAAGATTCTCACTGACACAATTGCAATCATCTCTCATCTCATCTCATTGTCTGAAACCGCTTAGTCCTATACAGGGTCACGGTGAAGCCAGAGCCTATCCCGGCAAGCACAGGGCGCAAGGCAAGGATATACCGACGATGGGACGCCAGTCCATCGCCGGGCCAATTGCAATCAATGGGTCATAATTTAACATTTGCACATTGCATATAGTTGTCCATCTCCATTATTTATATTGAGGTTTTACTGTGTAACTTGAAAAGGACAACATATTCAAGTCAAACATTAATTTGCGAGCATTGCTGTTTGTGTTAGAGCTAGCATTATACCTTTCCCATTTGCGTCGTATTGAGATCACTAACCATTAAGGCCTGACAGATTAACCACTTTTACAAATTCCTAAGCAGAGCTATAATGCAGCATACATCACTTTGCAAAAACGACCACCCTATATTTAACCCCAACATTAAAGCTTAACCCCAATCCCAAACCCTCAATCCCAAATGATGATTCCCGATGAATAATTTGTGGTTCTTCTTTAACGCTAGGTTTTCCACCTGCTCTGGTTTGGCAATAACATCCTGGGCACGTTTTAGTCTTCCCACGACATTGAAAGTTAATATTTACTGGTTGTCGATTTTATAATACTACACCATTTATATATATGTGAAGGAATATGTCCTCCACACATATATATGGAGTGTCGTGACATATTCCTCTTACATCAGAGGTGACAACCCTTCTTGCAGCTCACATCAGCATGCCGCTTCGCTGTATCGTTCTGCCGGCAATAGGCAACGAGCAGCGCACACAGGATAAGAGTGAGGCCCTTCACCTGACTAATGTCGCTGGTCCAAGCCGCTTTCTCTTGGCGAGTTGAGGCCAGGAGCACGACTGTGAAGGCGGCGGTGTCTTTCGGCTCCACAGCCACCTTCACTTCCAGGTGTTCGATGTCCGACCCCAATGTGCTCTTTGCTGCATCAACAAAATAAAAAAAACGTTCCACAGTTTAAGCTACCTGGCGATATGTGGATATATGAGGCGACCAGAGTGGAAGAGTAGGCCAAATACGCACAGGGAGGCTCTCCAGGCTAACCTCGAGAATAGGCCTCTGCTCCACATGGCACATGATCAGGTAACTGCAGGGGGACCTACTTCATTTTTCTTGAGGCAGCACGAAATAATGATGCAGCCAAAGTGTGTTCAGGCTTTCACAGCTGTACAAATGTACCCAGCGTAATTCTACACTCTCTCCCCTTGGATCAGCACGCACACGAAGTGTTTTACTGCGCCAAAAGGGGTTAACGTAATAATCTTTTAAACGCATTACCGTTTACCGTTGTGAACGAGTCTTCCGTTTGACATGAACGGACACTGACAAATATTGATTAACGCAAGAGGGAGAACAAATTTAATGACGGCAAAGCACACACGCAGCTGACACACAGGAGAGACATAGCCCTGCACGCCGCTGACAAAGCAGTGACCGGCACAGAAAACCCGAAGTAGACGATGAAATACAATATCTGTGGACTTGTGACTGTGTTTCCGTTTCACTATTTTAATACTCTACGTGCTGTGTAATAACCGTTTGGTCACAATAGCGGTGGAGCTAATCTGCCACACGTGCCAAGTAGCCCCTCGAAAATGAGGTGAATCGTAGCGGTGTTTCATCCTGCTTCAGGTGAATGATATCAGTGCATTGTTTGACTGGCGAGAACGCTCGCGAAGATAATGGTTTGAAAATTCGGCATAGCTCTAACAAAAGCAAACGGCACTTACATTCATCTTCAGAAGCCTCATTGTCTTCGATTAGAGTGCATTCAATAAGAGACAAAACTCCTGCGGTCTACAAGGGAAAAAATATCGTTTTAATAATTCACCAAGACATTACGTTGCATTCATGTGAGGGGCATACCATGTGGATTTCACGTACACATGCCACAAAACTACATTTGGCTGTATTCGGAAATTGGCTTTTACTAGGGTAGGGAATTCAAATAGGTTGAGTTAAAAACGACTTTCAAATTGCGTCTCCCCGTTGATGTTGATGTAAGAATAAAGCCATACTCATTAAATATTTCGATCTGAAATAAAATGATGTTGGTAAACTATGCAATACTAACATTATACAACGATGATAATGCTACATTGGTATTGCGTTGCCTTGTGTTTATATATATATTGAATGGGAGGGATGGTGGCAAAGTTCATCGCATTATGAGCTTACTTGACCTGAGATCGATTCTTTAGCCAGCGATACCTGAACCAGTCCTGAGCTCCCCCTTCAGCTGCGAGAACTGACGAGAGCGACAAGTTGTGGTCGAACAGACCTCTCATGGAGTTAACGTCACGGGGAGGCCTTGATACAGCGGTGGATTGACAAAGGGTGTAAATCGTTAGGTAGACGTATAATACTGTAATGGAGTTGCTACGGAATCTTGTAGGAGCAACATCACTTTAGCACCCGAAAAGATGCCAGGCGCTAGTTGACAGGGGTAGCATGTGGCGTGGGGACGAGCCATCACAGTTGTCTCCAAAGGGCCAACAACATCAGGTGACGCCATCACAGTTAATTGAGCAATTGATAGTTTTCCACTCATCACTTTAAATTCATTCGACATACTTGATGAGAGCTCGCAGGATATGTGACCTCGCTCATGGGGTTTTTTTTTTCTCTCTCCACCTCAGGCACTCGCAGACTGAAACGCAAGCCCTCTTGTGCTCCAGCCCTCACACTGAGCAGCAGGAATGATGGAGGGAGTAATTTGTCGCGCATATCCCGCGTGCACGCTTGCGCGCCCACTTGCTCCATACACGCACGCGCGCACACACCCGTAGGCGTAGCGAGGAACACAATCATGACAACAACGTAATGCAGAGGAGTCGTGGCATAGTGATTACTTCACTGTTCTATGAACCTAACGACCTGGGTTCGATTCTTGGTTAGAGCTTACATTAAGTAGACAGGGCATATCGAAACTGACCGTGAGGCTACAGCCCACGGGGTCATACCCTCACCCACCAGCATCACGAATTATGGCTAGAGACCCCGATGAATGATATCGTGTGAGGAGGTTTTCATCCTGCCGTGGATTTAGAAAGGGGTATTCCGTTCACTCTGAAAACCTACTGGTATGCCCTTAGTGTTATTATTCTTTTCTGCTCCTCCACTTTTCATTAGGCTTTCGCTAGCAAAACATAAAAATGAAAACACACGTGTATGTGTTTTGTGCATTTGTGTGGGTGTATGTGTTAGCGTAGATGCACATAGGTGTGTGTGTTCTTGCGAAACCCACTCGTAAGGAACATCTCAGTTGATTTGAATCATTCAGGCGAGCCTACCTACGATCCTCATTGGGTTTAACCAGGTTGGATTGTACGAGCAGTTCACAGATTTTGAAAAAATTTGGACACCATCCCATTAATGAGCTCTTCGAGTAGGCGATGGGCATTGGCTGCGTGATGTAGCCCATTCACTGCATGCCCGAGCAGTTTTTGTTTGACGGGACAGAGCGATTTAACCGGTGTGTGGCATGGGCTATAGAAGATATGAAGGAGGATGCGGACATGAGTGGACTTGTCAATGACTAGTACTCATGCTGAGTCGTGAAGGATACTACTTGGCAGTGTTAGGCAGTTGTTCTTCAACAAAAATTAAAATAACACTCACAATGAAAAGAAGTAGCGATAGGAATGCTGGGTTACTAATACACAGCAAGTTGGCACAGTAGGGAGCACAGGTGATGTATCTGTCAGTCATTTCGGTCAATGGTACCCAGGTTTGTTACCTGACGTCTTGTAAGTGATCCTGTCATGCTTCACATGGCCTCTAAAGTGC
>JAZEWT010000015.1:15844614-15861033 GCA_036362905.1 Mordacia mordax
ACAGGCGACTCATTCGGCGTGACTACTCTGCCGTGAGCCATATGTTGTTTGTGTTTGTCTATTTAAGGCGAGCATCTAGAAAGAGATGAGAGATGGCAGTTGCAGCGCCCACTGCGCGAGAGAGTGGCAATCGTCACGTCAATCACGGCGTGCATCGCAGATGTGAAGTTGCGAGGTGGATCTTAATTCGATGCGGTTATACTGAGATGTTTGTGCGCGGAGTTACGGAATCAACGCTGCTGGCTGCTGCGTCTGCCCAGCACAACCCTTTCCATTTACGCTGCTCACCGTTGCTTTGCCGTTAACGCAAAAGGCAGCGCTTTATAAACCATTTGGTATGGAATACAGATGTTTCCTCTGGCCGGTGGTAGGCAGGTAATGGCACCAGCAAGGCAGATATAGTGCCAGCTTATACAAGAGACCACACGACTGTGTACGTACACTGCTCTTGTAAACCGTTTACAGGTCTTTATAAAATATGTGCACATTTCTTATTGATCTATGAATTTTCAAAGCACGTTTGTCATTATTGTAAAATCAATGTCAAACAAATAAACAAATAATAACTGAAAATCTACTGCTGGATGAACACCTGGTAACGTTTTTTTGGCTATTATTCAGGTTGAGAGTCCAGTACCGGTTCACATGCAGCGCGTCAAGCTTATTACTTCAAGTTCTGGGTATATACTTATTTGTAAAACATTATGTTCTTTTTGAAATATAATCTAATGTCATGGTGCATAATGCAGGGAGAGCATATATCTTTGCCTGTCTGCTCTTCTGATTTTTCTAATTAGTCTATTCTTCATGCAGTCTCAGTGTAGCTGTACAATGTTCAATTCAATAGTTTTTTGATAAGTTCAATAGATTTCTAATAGGGAAGCTTAAATAGCTCTGTTATCTCACAAATTCACATCACGAATGTTGATTACAGTCATATAAATGTAACTAAAATACATGCAATCACTTTCATCAAATGCAGTCAGCTTCATCACCCGCTTAATGCCTGGCACCGACAGTGGGAAGGAAGATAATGTGGATTAGAGCCCTCTGATGCGTTCTGAGGGTTGTGCGGCGTGATGCTCGGAATTATGACCGACGCGTTGCTCCGCGCGCTCACAGATTCTTCCCGAACGGAATTGGGCAGCTCATTTTCTCCCTCAATTATATGCTACACAATCGAGAGAGGAGGCGAGATGCTCAATTTACTTCCTGAAAACGCTTCCAGTGCTGGGGGGAGTGGAACGTTGGGCATCGTGCCAAAGAATGCGTGGTGAAGTCCCGGCATGCAACAGCGAGATCTACAACACGGATGCAATAACCTGCATGGGATAGAATAATACGAATTCAAAATTATAAATCATGAAGCAAAGCCAAATTGCCACTGGGATAGGAGATACACAACATACATTGCTAAGAGGAAATCACGTGCATGAATTCGCTGACAGATATTTTGAATCCAACAAAAATTACTGCTTCCAAGTGGAGAGAAATTTTCATAAGAAATCAAGACACACGTGATAGTCAGAGCCAATATTAAAATCCCTCCAGCATTGTAACAGGCAACAAGTTATGAACAACACTCACACGACAAACCCAAACGTAGACAGGAAGTTTTTTTTGTGTGGCAAAGAACTGCAGTATTCAAACTGTCACTCTCAAAGTGACAAATGTAAATATTGAATGCCTATCTCTGGTTACTAATATGCACTCAATATCCCAATGTTATGTTGGTAGTTCAAAGACTTTAGTCTATGGAGTGGTTCCAGCTTGCTAACCCTGGAGGTTTGTTTCATGATGGCACTGTGCATGCCGTCGGGAATGTTGTTAGCATGGCTTAATGACAGCATTAAGCACGTGGAAACCCTGTGAAAAATGGAGCAAATCAGCCAAGCAATTTAAGCGAACATGATGGACTGCACTGAATATATCAGGAATCACACAGAGACACACTCATGCACACATGGATTTATACAGTATAATGGATGGTAAATACAATGCAAACCTCGAATACAAAAACTAATAATTTTGCACGTATATTTTCTCAAAAGAAGAGCACTGCGGCTATGATTACCGGTATCAGTGTATTTCTCAAACCTAAGTCTCCTACTGTCTTCTGAATTGAAAATGTCTCTCATTCGAAGGCTTTGTATTAAATACAGTGGCGATCAGTGCCGGATGATAGCAAACACACGGCATACACGTGCGCTGCCACACACAACAATCGCTTGCTAAACGTGGTAACGAATATACACTCTAATAGCTTGATACATAATAACGGTAACACCCTTTATGTAGCCAAGAAATCTCACGGAGTCATGGGAATGACTGGGATGTCACTATCAATTTGTTTTTAAGAAGTGCTTTACGTGTGGGCGGAAGCTGGAGCACCCAGAGGAAAAGCCACTCGCGCATTTGAGGGTGACACTTAAAGCTCCACACAGATGGATTGAAGAAACCATTTTTCATACTCTCTGCTATTTCAAAAACCACCTTGCAGTCCAGACCTACCTAGGTATTCCAAGGCAGTCTACCACGCAGCTCCTGAGATCTGATAAGAACAACCGCATTCGTCTTGATTATTGCTGTAAAGGGTGAATATCTTTGGTTTTACGATGCTATGGCCATATCATCCAGCCAACCAGGCAAATCAATATGTCCGTGCATAACATACAACATAATTAACCTGGTTATAATTCAAGTAATTGTATTTATACAAATGCATATTCATTGCTTAAGAAACTTAGAATAAAACCTCATTTGATTGAGCTAATAATAATATGATCTTTCAATTATATTACTAATGGCCTAAGTTAAAATGAGATATTTTATTAAAATGTCTTAAAAAATGTACATTCCCCGAGAGTAGGCAGAAACAACTTGATGTGTCAAGACGTATGATGGACATGTACATCAGCTGCCTTTGTTCAGGTATGTTCTTTGTGTGCTAGTTGCATTGGGACGTTATATTCATGAATAAATCATGTCTATCGGTACAAACAAATAGCAAACGAGGTGTTCAAATAACGGCAGTCGGTTTTGTGCTGAGCCAGACCTAGGATTGAATGATAGTGCTCCGCTAACAAACAATTCTTCAGACAGCATCAGAAAATAAATCCATGCTGGACATTGGCGGGTACTCAGAGCTCTGTTTGCCCGAGTCACCTCCTCATGTTGAAGGGGAGTGAGGGAAATTTATTGTCGTCATTAATCACATTCGTCTCAGCACTGCTCCCCACTTACATTTTAATTGGCCCCTCAGGCTTATTCGTTCCATAAAAAATGAAATGCCTCGCGATGTCAACGTTTACATTCATCAAAGCGAGGTCACTGTAAATAGCCACTCAAAGCTGCTTCTTCACATTTCCTGTTTTTTTTAATGTCGTGGATCAATAAGACAGACCGATAATATTGTTGCTCAATACCAGTGCATTAGACATGGCTAGGGACACAACCCGAAGCAAATGCTGCAATGTATAATACTCGGCAATGAATACACACTAACATTATCACTGTAATAACTGAAACTGACAGCAAATAAAATTCAAGGGCAACATGTAAACACGAATAAGGCTGTTGATAGAACCTTATCGCTCATAGGTAATTCTTCCCTAAAGCAGAGGGCAAAGACCTTGCTTCTATTGTCTTCATTATTCTCTAACAAAAATTAAGCTGTTGCAATCCTGCAAGTCTCAATTCGCGAGTGCAACATTGTTTTCTTAGTGTCCGAAAAGAAAGTCCGAACATTGTTTGTGTTACACGGGAATGCATGTGAAGCATTTGTTATTTCACTGTGACAGCTGCTTCTCCGGACTGTATCAAATAATAACGGTGCTGATGTAATCACTAGGGGTAACAAAATGAATAAACCACATGCGAGGGATAATGAGGTACAGCTCATTGTGCTCATGTCATTGCACTGGTGGAACCCAAACTCAAGCGCTTTACTTGCATCTAATCTGTGCACAAATCTTTCCTAAGATTACTTGAGCTACAATCAGCACTTTGCAGAAAAAAAACTATTCTCATCATCGCTGGGAATGGAAGGGTGGCCAGTAATAATACTGACTCTATCAGCTGTTAGGTGGGCCGTGCCCGCTTTAAACTCAGGTACGGCCCACCAGAGTGTATGGACAAAATGGAGCTATGCATTGACCTTTGTGCTATAAACTTAGTCAAATTAAACAGATTCCAAACACAACATTACCAAGCGAGGTAAAATGGTAACATCCACGGCTCACAGAAAAACGTTATGAGCCGAGCCCGTAAGATTCCCACCTTGGGTACCTTTCTGTGTGACTTGTGTGTTCTCCCCCTATTCTGTATAGGTTTCCTCCCATTACTAAAAACAAAACACTCATAAATTGGCCGATGATATCTTAATATATATCGGACACGGGGCTGCCTTCTCTGTTCCTGTCTCTGGTTGAGTTTCTCCCACCTATGACTATTTCATTTTTCAAACGAATACCTTTGACACTAAACAAATACTGTGCACTTCATCATTCATACATTTTTACTTTGTGACCCTTGGGTGAAAAGCGCTCTAGAAGTGCATTTTTCTCAAGACTCACTTGTTCCGTAAGGCATTAAAGTCCCCTGGCCAAGACTATTGATGATACTCACTGTTGTTGTGCTTGGATGATGGCTCGCTGTTCACCTGCACCTTCTCAGGAACATTTATTCCTTCATTTAATTGTTTAACAATTCTGTTATCTATTATTTTATGTCCTTCAATGATTTATAGCCATCATTATAGTTTAATTGATCTATTCAGATGTTTTTATTGTTGTTGACATGCCGTTGTCTCCACAGTTCTGTGCAGCGTTTTGTGACCCTCGGGTGAAAAGTGCTTTAAAAGTGCAAATATTATATTATTATTTGATCATTTCTAATTTATTAACTTATTGATTTTATGTGAGTGGAGCGCTATACTGACCTTCTTGATCTTCTTGATGTCTGGGTCCTCATCCTCCTGACCGACCAACTGCCGTGGCTGCATGAGCTCCTTCGTTTTGTTTAGCGCCACAATCTACAACGAAAATAGCATTCGTTAGGTTGTCATGTCTTAATAAAATAACATCAGTTTTTTTTCTGCACCAAACATTTCTAACAGGACTTGTAGAAGTAGACAAACATTGCAAAGGTTTGGACGTGGAGTCACATCAGCAGTCAGACCTTTGAAACGGTAGTGATGCTTTAATCACCAAATAACACGAAATAACCTCTTCTATTTTTTACATCTTTTGTACTGCTAAAAGTGCCCATAGTTTAAACAGCTCAACCTGAGCTAATAAAGCACTGATATTGCATTGTCCTGAGCTGATTGCCTTTTGCAACACCTGGATAACACTTACAATTAGGTTCCATAGAAATCAGTTTTAAGGACAATGCATGCTATATCAAAGCTTTTTGGTTGCATATTTTGCCACAAGTATGCGTGTTTTTTTTTACAAACTGGACACTTTGTAAAATGTGTCTACTTGGTGTTATAAGATCTTAACACCTGTAAAATTGACAGAAATGGTAAAACCTCTTCTCTTTGTTTAACACTAGGATTTATCATGATCGAACAGCATTATATTCATGTCTATAAAGTATACATCATGCTGTGGAAACGTACATAAATATATTAGGAACCTCTGCTGGGAGGAAATACTCAATTTTGTTGAAGAAATTTGGCAAAATCAATCATTCATTAGCATGAGGATGCTTCCAATGTGGGAGGCGCAAAGGAGAGAAGAGGAATGATTTACAAGAGTATTCCGAAAGAGCAGTTATAAGGGCAATTCTCAAAAGAGTGTTTCGCTTTTTTGGATAGAAACCTCAAAAACAAAAGCTTTATCTTGCCCTGTGTGTGTATGGACACACATCCTACTACTGGAGTCCATGACAATGAATGAAGGGACCTGTTCTTGGTGGACGTGCACACAGCACCTCGGCCTTGAGGCGCATGAGCTCCGTATCCTGATCCTCCAGCTGCTGTCGGAGCTGATTGGCGGCTGTCTTCTCTGCCTCCACGATCTGCATGATGTGAATGTACTTCTGGGCCAGCACCTCCCTCTCGATCATCATGTCACTGTAGCTAATAGAGAAAGCGCCGTCCGCAATGGCATACGTGTCAGGGGAGGGGGCAGTTCAGAGTCGCGCATAACGAGTCCCCTACGAACCCCAGGGATGTAATTGTCCAACAGAGTCTCACGGAGACTAAAGACCCGTTTTCGAGAGGGACATCCATGGGATATATTTACACTCAGTGCATCAACCTTTATTTCTCAAGTCATGCAATAATCTATACTATTATACAACAGAAATTTATACAATAAACGAACAACGGTTAAATGCTTAAAATCTACAGGGTTGAATTAATGCATAAATGCAACAAATCGCCTGCAATGGGTTTGATGGTTTGTGACAAATGCCTTTTAGGTTAACTTTAACGGTGAATAATAATAAATAGATAAATAAATATATCAATAATCATGTAACTAAATGTATTCATACATATTTCTAAATAGAGATACGAATTTAAATTAGTTTCCCAGACTCAAGAGTGCATTCATACCAGGCCATTCACACTCACCTCTTCATTAATACAGACTAGGCAGATCAGTTTTTTTCATTTTTCAGAGATAAAACCAAAGTACACTGCATATCTGCCCAGTTGCAAACTCTATCCACTACCCTACCAATTGTTCCATCTCTTACCCTGATCTCAAAGCGCCTGGAATTTCTCGAGTTAACCGAATATAATGTTTATTATACAACCAGGATTGTATAATTTATAATCATATGGCATAAGTTTTGAGAGCATCATACCTTTTGGAGAATATAATTATCTCGAGAATGTTGTGTATTTATGAAGGGAGTTACCAGATCTCGGCCTACAAACTGCTCCTTGGACCCCTTCCCATCCAGTCTTATCCAGGCATACATCAAATCACTTGCCACCTTCATCATTAATCTCTTTAACGACTCACTTCACTCCAGCATCGTTCCCCCACTGTTCAAATGTGCTGCAGTTATCTCTCTGTTAAAAAACAACCCAGCCTCGATTGCAACATTCCTGATGATAATCGATCCATCTCAAATTTTCATTCCCGTCTAAGGGTCTTGAGCGTGCAGTAGCCCCGGAAACACATCTTCAACAATGACTTCCTCGATCTCTTCTAATCTGGGTTCAGATCCGGCTATAGTACTGAAACTGCTTTAGTCATAGTAGTTAGTTACCGACTAGTCGCTGCTGATGAAGGCTTGTCAAGTACTCTTGTCCTCCGAGACCTGAGTGCAGCTTTTGATAGCGTTGACCACTCGACCCTACTGGAGCGACTGCAGGGCATATGGGTCTCTGGCTGTGCCCTGCATTGGCTGAGCTCCTACCTGTCTGAATGGAAGTAGTTCGTCAGCCTTGGAGGATGGAACTCAGTGATCCATTCTGTTTTATCTGGTATTCCTCAAAGTTCAGTCAACACGCCATTTTTCTTATCTCCATCTCAGAAATATAGCCATACTGCACAATATCGTGTCACCCTGCGATGCTGAGAAGCTAATCCACATCTTCGTCCTTTCACAAATCGATTATTGCAATGCACTACTTCTTGGTATCATTGCCTACCTTATCAATTGTCTCCAACGTGTACAGAATGTGGCTGCTCCTCACCCACAAACCCATCCTCGACCACATATCCCCACTGCTGGTGTCTCTACTGGCTACCAGTTAACTACAGGATTGAATCTAAGATCATCCTGCTCACTTACAAGGCTCCCATTGGGGCTGCTCTGACATTCATCCATGACCTACTTCAGGCATCCTCCTCAACACGGCATCTTCTATTCTCCAACAGGGATTTGTTGGATGTGCCAAATTAGCACCTTCTTTGGATGGGTGACAGAGTCTTCTCGCACACTGCTCCTAGACTCTGTATCTCCCTTCCATTGGAAATTCGGTCAGCAAAGTCACGAAGCATCTCCAAACCAAGCCTCAAGACTCACTTGTTCTGTAAGGTCTTAAAGTCCTCTAGATAAGGAAAATAACAGAATTTATGTTGGCATACTATAAAAATTAGTCTTCAAGATTTCCTGGGCTTTGTTGTTGTTTTGAACCTCGTAGTCAAATAACAAAACCACACATCGTGCGGTGGGCTCTACAATACATCACAGCAGACACCACTTAGTGTAATAATAGAGACAGAACAGCAATGCTGGTTTATCCACGTTTCCAGAATGTCAGATATCAGCGTCCCTAAGGGTACATTAGTCAGTAAAGCAGAACCATAAAAGCATTCATGGCAGACTAAAGTGAAGATCGGAAAAGACATGAGAAAGCAGGCATGTCTTTGGTTGACCTTTAAAGTTTCTCCTTAGATGATACAAATTATTGCGATTAAAAGTTGGCTTCGGCTAGCTAAAACACCGAGTTGCAGACATTTTACAAGCACAAGATATTAATACTCGAAAAAGCATTCCGATTAATATGAAAACAAAATAATTTTAATATAACGTAGACAAGATGTTAGGGATATCTCACTTTTTACAATCACAATTATACAATATAAAGAGCAACGTTTCCACTGCCTGCTTGTAAAAATTATAAATGCATTAACATGTACAATAATAGGACAAACTAAGACACTTATATAGAGGCAATATAGTTACACTGCCGCATTAAATCTTATTCACAATTTAACAATGTTTAAATCAAATACAATTTACAGCCCTTTGCTGATCTATTGCTAGATGATCGCCTTTGCACAATGTTGCTCAGAGAGGTTACTTGATCATGCTTTACCAATACAGGTGAGAGCAGAATCACTTTAGACAAAACTCACAGCTGATAAAATGAACCAATCTCAGGCGATGGCACTCCGGTTCCGGTTTCCTCCCACAGTCCAACAAACATGCTGCTGCATAGGTTAATTGGCTTGCAGACTAAATTGCCCTAAGTGCCCGGTGATGGACTGGCGCCTCCCTTGCGCCCTGTGTCTGCCGGGATAGGCTCCGGCTCACCGTGACCCTGTACAGGACGAAGTGGTTTCTGACAACGAAATGAGATGAGATGGTGTGCATTCTGTCCAGAGTAAAGGAAATATTACTCAAGAAGCTATACCGTCTTTCGATGTTGCTCAAATTATATAACAGATACATATCTGAATTAAAAAAAAGTCCATATTTTATGTATGAACTAACATTAAATAAAAATCGCCCATTTATTTCGAATTTTGCTTGAACGTTACACATACTATTACCGTTTATACCGCGTGTAAAAAAACAAACACCCCAGTTTTAAAAAATGGCTCAGGGAACGATGCTTCAAGTATCATCCTAAGGCATATTCATCTGAAAAGCATGATGGACACAACTCCCTGTAATAATTCAACATTATTCCGTTTTGGAATGTTAATAATAATTATGTAAAATAGAGGTACGAAATGTGTATTAAACTGACACGGGGGTATTGTCATACTCAGTACGGCTGCAAACAGCTGTTTGCTACGACGGCTGCATGTTGTGTCTCACGTTTAGTATGCTATGTCCTTTAACTGAATCGTAATTAATGGGGTCCATTTTATTGATCAACATATCACTTCTAAATATACATTGCATTATATTTCGTATAAATTTTAAACATCTCTACAATTATCTTTCTAAAGAGTGAAGCCAAGATTTTCCTTTAAAAATATTCATAACTTTGAAGATGACCAACGTTTTAGCATGTTGTTGCAGAGCCCCAGAATAAATCAAAGGTCCAGAGGATAATTCGTTTCCATGACCACAAAGCACGGGATATATGACTTTAGCTGGCAAGACCGTAAACAGATGGTGGTGAACATGACTGCATTCCTGTTTAGTCTCGCCTGCCACATAGATGTGTCTGTCAACGCGCATGCAAACAAGCGGTCGTCAAAGCCATACATCCTGATCTTCACACGAGCTGGCGAAACAAACACACGCTTACGACCGCTATGCGCTGCACGGGCTCTTTTCGCTGTTTAAGTAAATGATGCAGTTTTCTGCTATTACAAGCAACATCCATGTTTTAGGTAAATCTGTACGAGAATGTAACTCAATATCATCAGCCACAATCGCTCTACTGCTGGATGAAGCCTTCTTTAAATTACAGACATAGGTTTGTCACAGCTCGATGTATAGGCATTGCTAGCAATAGCTGTTTGTTATGGATAGCAGTGTGCCTTCTCTCTACCTCACGTTTCTCCTCCCACGTTTGAGGCATCATTATGCGTTTCTGAACACCCGACATGGCTATCCGAAAAGAACAGCTAAGGAGAGTGCTTCTTTAATTTACGTCATCTCTCATGGTCTCGCGATACAGCAAATCCTCCGGCTCCTGCACAGGAGCTGATCTCAGTCAATTTTCACAGAAGACTTTCCCCTCGGCCACGGCCCTGTCATTAGACTCCCCAATTACTCACCATATTTTGAAGGGACATATGCCGCCCAAGCCCACTTTTAAAAATGTGAAGATGATGTCTATGACTTGCGAGTGTCGTCTGATTGATGTATGTATTTCTCTGTCAGTGTAACTCCAAGCACACGCCCCTACAAATGTTGTGCACTTGTTAGCTTTAGTCCCAACGTTTATGTCAAAAGTCCATGTTTTGGGTCTGTTACAGAATGCAATATTTACTTGTTATATATATATATATCTAAAAACCTGCTTCTTTAGTCCTATTGGTAAAGGACCAGCATGGATAAATATTTTGAACACGAGATATCAAATGGATAGATTCATATTTTTCAGGGCAGTATTTGTTACTCAGTTGTTGCAAATTAATCAACTGTCATATAAAGTGGACTTTATTAGTTGCAAAAATTGGGAATTCACTCCTTTATACAGCTAGTTCAATAAGTCGATAAATGATGGCCCTGCAAGAACAAATGAGCATTATTAAATAATTGAATATCAGTATCAGTATGTATAGGGCTAGAAAAAAAAATTCAAATTACATTCTGTTGAAAAATCTATTTCAACAAAGTTGGGCGCTACTTCTGTGTAGGTCATCAAAAATCTGCTACAGAGCTCTCCCATGGGTTTTGCAGTTTTACCATATGTTGTTTGGCCATATGACGTTTTGCCCAAAGAAGCTCCCAACTCTTGAAACAAAGCCCGAAACATCATTATAGACACTACAAGGTATAACCCAAACAAACTTTAGAGAGCCAGAAGTAATGAATTCCTTCATTAAGTGTATAACTAACACCATGGCTGATGATTTTTTTTTATTTTGTGTTGATTGACTTAACCTTTTACAATGAAAGTTTCTCGGTGTGTTGGAATACCACGACATGTTTTCATTAGAGCTACTAAATTCTCATCGCCTGTGTTCTAAGTATTCTGTTGAAAACAACATTCTAAATCGTGTAAGGATTAAATGTACGTGTCATGGCCACCCGTGGGTACGGGCAGGAGTGACCAATGTAGTGGGAGAGGTTTGGTGAGATTGCAAGGGGTGAGCTCGCCCCAGGAGCTCGATTGGGGTCGCCAGTGCAGGGAAGAGTTACGGCTTCACCGTGCAAGAGTCAACTTGTCCGATATCATGAATAAACCACCTATGATCCCTAACGTTTACCATTCATATTTTACCCGCTGCTGTGCCACAATCCATAACCCGTACGCTCGTGCATGTGAGTGTATGTGACTGCATGTATGTGCCGTAGTCTTTACACTCAAGACTAGTCCTTATGCGTCTGTGTGTCTGAGGGTGCGTTTACACGACCTGGCAGTGTGTTGCAAGTCATCTTCTCTTCACTCCCTCTGGCTGGTAGTGTAACATGGCTGGGATGGAATTCGCACCTGGCAAAGTGGTGATGCAGCACTCCCCTTGTTGAGGAATGAGGAGCATCAGCTGTGCATGATTGCCAGTGCTCCCTTGAGGCGGCGAGCCCAAGGGGTTGCCGTTCCCTCGCTCTGCCTGCTGGTTGATGCGGCCAACTCGTTGTTCGCCACCCACAGCATGATCCTGCTGGCGTTCCGTCTTGCCCAGTCATGTGCTACCTGGCTGCTGCCACGGCAAATGGCGCTACGTTTATCCGCAGCCCCTCACTTCTCCTCGTTCACGTTTGCGGGTGCTGAGCTTCACGGCTCTCCTTGCTCTGTGTCTCTGGCAGTGCCCAGTTCTTCTCTTGGTCATTGTCCCGAGTGCTGCTCCGATGTCTCTCTGAGACAGCCGCCACTTTTTCGCACGCTGCCACTGCAGTCATGCGGGTCATGCTTGCAGTCGCTGCTGAGAGTGTTTTTATTTCCCATCAAGCGCCACTTACCCAGATCATTCCCAGTCTGCCAGTGGCTTTGCCGTTCTGCTAAGACATTCACCATTGCCCTTGCATATGCGGTCCTGCAGCCGTGCTTGACACCCCTGCAATCACTGCTGTGGACACTTTGCCATCCCAGCACCGCTCACCTAAGTCAAGCGCAGTTCAGTTCTGCTACTGGCTCACACTGCATCTCTCACAGTCGATCTCAAGACGCCCCTCATCGTCTTGGGTTCCTTTTCGGTGAGTGGTGGATTTACTGGCGCTCACCCCGCTGTACTGCTGCTGAGCTACTTGTGTTCTCACGTAACTTTGCCAAGCAATCTCCCCGCAGAACCTTTCTACTGACTTGTACTCTACCACACACTCTGCTGAGCTTAAACTCTTACTTTTACACCGTCGTCATGGTATCTCCTCCCGGTCTCCCTGGCATTTGCTCCATTCTCCTTCCCAGTGTTTCTCTCTCTGTGTCTCTCTCTCTCTATCTCTTCCCGTATTTCCCCGTGTGCCCGCTTATATTCGCCCCAGACCACTGTTCTAGTCATACATAAGTAGACTTTTCTAGTTTTCATGAGTTTGGTCTGCGTTGTTCTCCACCCTCAGTTAATTACACGTGATCTCATATCATGTGCCTCCACTGGTTTAAACTGGCATATCTCAATCTCTCTCGGCAACAATCATATGCTCTTATATAACGTGAGTTGGCCCTTAAATTGGTTGTTTGTGCAGGCAGCTATGCCTGCACTATTAGCACTTCACACAGCTTGCTGCATACGTGCTGCACTCTGCAACAACCTTAATTGTCATTCGAGTGGTACCCCGCCTGGGGACCCTTTGTCTTCATGCACAATCCTATCACTTGTGTCTTTGCGTGTATGTGGCGACGTCTAGCCATCCAATTAATTTATACATCTGTTAAGTCTTTTCAGTTGAATGTCTTTGCGGCCTGTGTGTGTACACCAAGCCCATTTCGGATGTGCGTATGTTTGTGTATGCAACAGTGCGCGTGTTGAAAAATTAGCGTGAATCCATAGCATTATGGTATTAACATAACACCATTTATTGACATTAATAAATTTCAATAGATAAAATACACTGCTGAAGGAAGGTCTCCCCCACATAGTCTTGATCATACTTCATCCTGCTAGGTAGTCTCATCTCATTATCTGAAACCGCTTAATCCTATATAGGGTCACGGTGAGCCGGAGCCTATCCCGGAAACACAGGGCGTAAGGCAGGAATACACCCGACGACGGGACGCCAGTCCATCGCCTGGGTTTTCGCCGGAGTACCCGGCGAAAACCCACGCGGACACGGGGAGAGCATGCAAACTCCACACAGAAAGGCACCGGAGCCGAGAGACTCGAACCCGGGACCTTCTTGCTGTGAGGCGTCAGCGCTAACCACTGGGCCACCGCGCCGCCCCTGCTGGGTAGTGTAGGTTGATAAAGGTTTTGGGTGGGGGCCCATTATCAATTTCGGTTTCACTCGCTGCCGACAGTAAATATCCTGGGCAATAAATTTAACTCAGTTCACTTAGTTCATAATGCACCACTGGCCACAATTATTTTAGCCCCCTGCACAGTACATGATGTATTCACTATTAGTAAAAATAATCTATGCCTCGAGTTTTCTGGCTGGCTGTTGGCTTAGCTCCTCTCCATCCCCAACAGTAACACAATTGTTAGTGTATGCTGCTATTACCAGCGAAACTAGCTGGGTTACCTGGCTAAACGGGGTGGCTTTATAAAGAGTAACAGATAAACATTGAATGTGATTAAAATGGCATGAGGTCAGATGGCATAATACTAATTGATAGTGACACCAAAGAACTGGAAATAATGACTACAGCAGATTGAACAAGTTAATTTCAAACTGCTCGAACTTTTCAATCTGTGTGCCAGTTAATATAAGTTTTTTTGCGAGGAGTGTTCTTTAAATCCTACAGAATATTTTTTTGTTTTACAAAAAAAACCTCTCATTATACGTGAACTTTCCATTTTATCCTGTAAAAAATATATATCTTTTGTGGTCTGAGTACAGGAGGATGATGAGAAGTCTATGATAACGAAAGCTGTCATATTTCCCATTACAGAGGAAGGATTTCTCTACTTGTATGGTAGAAATAGACGTGAGAATGTATGTCATGATGCTATGTACTACATATATTAAATGTCACGTAGAAAAGTACCCATTAAAGTAAAAAAAACGCGTGTTTTCTTCTCCTTGGAGTGTCTAAGCACATACGCTTGAGAAAGATTAATAAACTAAGAAGTATAATTTATTGCAAAAATTCTAATAATCAATTTGTAAACATCATTAAAAACCTATCTGCTCTGATGAAGTCTGACACCGTAGGTCATGAAAGCGGCACAACTCTTCATGTTTACGCCCAAGGGCATGCATACGAAGTAGTCCTCAAACACAAAACTATCCTGGCACACCTTTCCCATACGGATGTAATAATGGATGATTATGATCACTGAAAAGAATGTTGCCGTTTTGAATAATAGTAAAAATAATAATAATAGCATTTCTAGAGCTCCTTTCACCCGAGGGTTACAAAGCGCCGCACAGAGCTACGGAGAGAACGGCATGTCAATAAAGACACCAGAACGGCTAATCAGCAACAATAACGAATTTTTTGGGGGGTTTTGTAACAAATCCGAGCTGTGGAGAGAATGGCATGCCAACAACAACACCAAGACAGTTCAACTGAAAGTCAAATATTAACAATAAATTATAGGACGTAACATAAGCGAAAAAATAATCTTCAACAAACAAGGAAGGAATAAATGTTCCCAAGCAGGCACAGGTCGGCAGACATCTATTATCCCGGCACAACGACATTGAACTGCATCAACAGTCCAAGCCAGAGGGCTTGAAAGCCTTACGGAACAGCAATATTAAGTGAAATTTGACCATCAGACTTTGAGTGATTCGTAAATGATGGATAAAAAAAATTCCCTTCATTACGACGATGATTATTATCGTTGTCTATATGTTGGGCGAACATGTCGACTTCAACTTGCCCGCAAGAGATATATTTGATTTCTGTTGTAAGTGAAACTTCACGGCTATCATCTGTCATGAAATTGCAAGGCCACCAAGTGTGCTGCTTCTGGGCATCACGCCACCACGTGTTGCCCAACGCTATATCTATCTCTTGCCAGAATGGCTTTGTTACGCTAAACACGAGCCTTGGGATATGTTGAAGTGCTGAAAAATTACAATGCATTACGCGCGAAATGTAATAATAATAATTGCATTTTTGGAGCGCCTTTCACCCGAGGGTCACAAAGCGCTGCACAGGGCTGCGGAGAGAATGGTGCACCAACAACGAAGTAAGAACGGAAAACAGGCAACAACAGCATTTTTTGGGGTTCTTTTTTTAAATATATACGTCACTCCAGAACAACATACATTATATATGCATATCTAGAGTGCGAATCACCCGAGGGTCACAAAGCGCAGCACAGCACTGGGGAGAGAACGGCACACGAAACTCCCTCGTGACATCAATGTTATTACACGTAGACAACATGCATTCTCATCGTCAGAAACCGCTCAGTCCTGTACAAGGTCACGGTCAACATGTATTGAGAACTTGTCAACAGCTCTGCAGAATACCTCCAGAGCTATAGTTTCTGAAGTATATTTTTTCATGAACTTTTTTTGGTGCGTATGCAATGGATGATAAAACATTGATAATGAGAGATAAAGCAATGATTTTTAAATATAACAGTAAGCTTGGGAGGGTGGCGTGGTGGTGCAGTGGGTAGCGCTACTGCCTCACAGCAAGAAGGCCCCAGGTTCGATATCTGGCTCGGTTGCCTTTCTGTGTGGAGTTTGCACATTCTCCCCGTGTTCACGTGGGTTTTCACTGAGCACTCCGGTTTCCTCCCATAAATACGTTGCTGCTAAGATTAATTGGCCTGCTGAGTAAATTGCCTCCAGTGCCCTGCGATATACTAGTGTCACATCCTGGGTATAACCTCGACTTGCGCCCTCTGTATGCTAGGATAGACTCTGGCCTCCCGCGACCCTGTACAGGCTTAAGCGGGTACTCATTATAATGATGAATACGTTTTAATGATGATTGCTTCGAAAAGCTGCTCTCTCGGGACAGCCGCGTCGATGGCTCTCTCT
>JAZEWT010000015.1:15863228-15874492 GCA_036362905.1 Mordacia mordax
ATAGGTTCATTGGCTCGCAGACTAAATTGCCCGCAGTGCCCGGTGATGGACCTGCGCTCCATCGTGGGTATATCCCTAACTTGCGCCCTAAGTCTGCCGGGACAGTCTCCGGCTCACCGCGACCCTGTACAGGACTAAGCGGTTTCTGACAATGAGATGAGAAGAAAACTCTTTTGACGTTCATTGTGTCACGTGTGGATATTCACTTAAAGAACTGGCACAACAGCGCGCACTCATTTATAAAAATAAAAAAATCTGCAACCATTGCTTGTCCATCAGTGTATAAATGCATTATTTGGTCAATGCTGTTCACAAGGCTAATAGCTTTCACTCTGCACCCACCCTAAAGCGAGCTCTCTATTCACTGGTCACATTGTAACAAACTATTTTAATAAAGCACAGAGTATTCTATGGACTAACGACAATGCAATACTTTTTCACAACTTTAATTTTTAAAGCTTTCATATGCTTGTGAAAAGGTTGGCCTTCAAATAATGTTAAGCCTATCGTAATGGCTCTTAAAGAATTTGCTCAATTTACTTACAATAACAATGACCATCTCTGAAGGTAAAATTAAAAGCAGAGCTTTTATCAGACGTTTAATCCAACCAAGTTAAATTATGATCTTTTCTAAAATTCGAGACCCCCTTTGGCAAAAACGACTCCTTTAACAGATCGTTTGATATATGTCTAATGTGTTTCAAGAAGCGCACCACAGTGAGATCACTGATAACTTCTTGCTTGCCATTATTTTAGGTTAGGACCTCCCACACTGTTGAATATTGATATTAATCATCAAAAGGAATGTAACGTAATGTGTTGCCTGACTCCATATATTTACATGTGAGCTCCTCGAACATCATAAGGTGTAAGTTATCGACTGCACATAGAAGGTGCATAACACAGCTATTGGCAATAGAGCCTTTGCAATGTATTCGTTCTAATGAGGGCCTTATCACAGACATGTCTTATGAATATTATATTATTAAATTATGTCGTGCCTTCTTCTATACTTCTTTTAGGTACTATATCCTACAGCGCGTTGGTGATAATGGTCTTCCGCAAATCTCTGCTCTTTGAACTTCTAAGCATGTCCATTGTTTATAGTTCGTCCATCTCGAGAGTCTCTTGATATGTCAATCTCTGCCGTCCACAATCTATTTTTCCTTCAAAATATTCAGTTATAACCAGATTTTCAATTTCCTCTTTCCTCATAATATGCTCGAGAAACTTCAACTGTCTCCTTCTAATGTCAATCAACACCTTCTTTCTACATCCCATTCGTGGCAACATTTCTTCATTTGAGGTGTAACTTTATCCAACATTCCTTCAGGATGCATCTAAAGAACCACATTTCAGTTGCTGCCATTATGTTGTCTCGTCTTGGTAATATTGTCCAACATTGTAATGCATACGTGAAAAATGGTATAACGTAACAATCGACAACTCCCCTACAGAAATGTTGTTATCAGTATCATTTTCATTTTGAAAAATCTATCGTTGGCCATCCCTATCCTCTGTTTTATTTCATGATCACATTTACCATCGCATATTATCCAGATTCCCAGATAGTTGAATTTATTTAGCTGTTTTACATTTTCATTACCTGTTTGATATTGCACACAGGCACACTTTTCTTGATTGAAATGACCATGCATTCTGTTTTCCAAGAATTGATAGTTAAACCCTTCTCCTCACTCTTACTAACAACCGTTCCCAAAATGTCTTGCAGCTTCCCCTCAGAGCCCATAAGAAAACTACACTAACCGCATAACGCAGGTTATTCACATTCTGTTCACTCATGATCAACCCTGGCAAACATTCAATTTTTCTGAAGATGTTCTCACTCTACAAGTCAAACAAGTCAGGTGAAAATACACAGAATACACAGAGGTGTGAACCTCTTTAAATTTGGATGAAATCACTTAGTTCATTTCCAATCCTTACTGCTGCCGTTGGATTCCACTATATCTCATTTCATCTCATTATGTGAAACCGCTTAATCCTATATAGGGTCACGGTGATCCGGAGCCTATCCCGGAAACACAGGGCGTAAGGCAGGAATACACCCGACGACGGGACGCCAGTCCATCGTCGGGCATTGCGGGACGATTTTAGTCTGCGAGCCAATCAACCTATCCAGGAGCATGCTTTTGGACTGTGGGAGGAAACCGGAGTACTCGGCGAAAACCCACGCGGACACGGGGAGAGCATGCAAACTCCACACAGAAAGGCACCCGAGCCGAGAGATTCGAACCCGGGACCTTCTTGCTGTGAGGCGTCAGCGCTAACCACTGGGCCACCGCGCCGCCCGGATTCCACTATATGTTCTTTAGAATTCTCAAAGCTTTATCATTAATGTTCAGTTCTTGAATAATTTTTATTAGCTCCTCGTGTTTTATACTATCGTATGCTTTGTTATAGTCAATCAAATACAAATAGAGATCTTTCTTCATTTCACTTTCCCTTTCTGAAAGCATTCGGATGACGAAAATAGTAATTGTTGTACCGCCATCTTTAGCAAAATCACATTGAACTTTTGCAACCTCTGGTTTTATTATGCTTCTGGCTCTGAGCATCAACACTTTTAATTGGATCTCTGTTACATGGCTCATTAGACTAATGGTTCTATGGAGGTCACATTCAATATCTCTAGGCTTTTTGGGGAGTGCGATAAAGATGGAATTACTGAGATCCTCAGGTATCTCTGCACTGTCATAAATCTCGTTGATAATATCTGCACATTTTCTAAGCTTAAGTCTTCCAAAGATATTGTTTGTTCTACTGCTATTTCATCTGCTCCTGAAGTTGTGTTGTATTTTATTCCATTAATAACTGTTCTTACTTCTGACTTAAGGATTTTCAAACCATCCATCCGTTTTTAAGTCTATGGTTTTCCTACTCAGGTGTTGTGAAATAAATCTTCAATATATTCTGTCCATCTCTTCAAAACTTGCTCTCTCTCTCTCTCTATGAGATGACGGGAATGACACAGGGCTGCCCCTTATCGGAAATCTTGTATGCCCTGTCTAATGAACCGCTGCTGCGTAAACTACGGCAGACACTGTCTGGCCTGGTGGTCCCTGGCTGTGAGAACGTAGTTATTAAAGTCCCCGCCTACACGGAAGATGTATGCACAGTGGTCCACGATGCACGGAATGTATCCGCTCTCAACAGGGCAGTTGACCTGTATGAGAGGACCTCCTCTCGAACAGGTCAACTGGCCAAAGAGCAGAGCGCTCTGTATGGGGTCACAGTGACGGTGCATTCCCTGGCCCTGCCTGACGGAGTCGATTGGGAGACCGATGGAATAAAGTACCTGGGAGTATTCTTGGGAAAACCGCACTACGAAGAAAATAAGTGGAGTGAACGGATTGGACAAATCGAGAACAAATTGAGGCCATGGAAATGCTCCTCAGCACGGATGTCGTTCAGGGAACGAGTGCTTGTGGTCAATAGCTTGGCAGCATCGATGCTCTGGCACAAGGCAAAGGTTCTTCAGCCTCCTGCCTAGCTGCTAATAAAGCTCAATAGCATGTTCGCACATTTCGTCTCGTGTGGGAAGCACTGGCAAAAACCGAGGGTCCTGTGTCTACCAGTGGCAGAGTGCAGCTAGGGCCTGGTGGACGTCAAAGGGAGGGTGATGTCCTTCAGACTCTTGATCACCAGGCAGCTGCTGTACGAGGAAGAAGCAATGCCTTGGAAGGCCCGAGCCCTCAGCCTGATGCACGATGCAAGCGGCCAGTTGGGGTACGACCGTGAGTTTTTCCTGACAAACGACGAGCTGGTAGACTGCACGATGCTGCCAAGCTATTACAAGAGTCTGTTTGATGCGTGGCACGGTTTCGAGTGGACACGGTCACGCGGGCATTATAACTTCACACTCTCTCTAAAGGGACCCCTGTTTCACAACAAACTCTTTAAGTGCAGCTTGTGCTGCACTTCACCTCCGTGAGGGTAGCAGTGGTGAAGGACCTGGTGGACATGCACCAGTGGAAATGAAGGGGTGAGGCGGACATTTCTGCCGCCGCAGGCCTGCGCTCTTTGCTCGCTGGTGAGAGGCTCTTGTGCGAGGTGCTCAGTGCCATGGAGGTGCTCAGTGCCATGAAGGTGCTGAGTTTGAGTCTCCAAGAGATACCTGCCGGGGAAAAGTACTTGGGCCACCCCCCCCCCTGCAATACTCCTGCACTCAGGTCGCTGGGCACAGGACGTGGGAAAGCTACTTAAAGCAGAGCACTGCAAATGGGTGACACTACAGGATGTCTGCAAGCGGGTGCTGTACACACACTGCATGAGAGCACTGCACCACAGAGACCTCGAAAGCCTGTCGGATTCCAAATGGAGGGCCCACTTCTGCACGCTGGTGGAGGTTGTCCCTCAATGGAAGCAGATGTACAGGCCGCCCACCACAAAACGATGTGGAGACGTGTGGTGGAGGCTGGAGCATTGCACGCTGCCCTCGGCCGCGTAGGCCAACTGATTCCACCCCGGGACATCAGACGCCGGCGTCGACTGCGGAGAGAGAGGACCTCGCTCACCAGTTCCTTAGATGCCGCCGACTGTGCCCACTGTTTGGATTCGTGCGCGGCATCTTAAGGAAACTGGCTCTGCCGTTCCACAGCAGCGTCATCGTGTGCGGTTGTGCATCCCCGAGCTGCGGGTGATCACAACATCATCGCGAACTTTGTTCTCGCTCAGGCGAGACTCGCGATCTATAAGATCCACAAAGGAGCTGCTGCAGGGTGACGCGGGTGAAAAGCTCTGCGTTAGCAATGACCAAAGGCCTCATCGAGGCACGGCTCCACATGGAGCCACACCTTTTATAAAAATACCGGGGAGGTGGCCACTTTCCTGGAGCACTGGGGCAGTGCTCTGTGCGCAGACACTCAGGGGATTCTTAGTTTCACACTTTAATTTGCACTATTTTCTGCGGGTCTTACCGCCCCTTTCCAAGACCCCGTCATTCTCTCACGCTATCTGTAAATTGAAAGTGTACGCATCATAAATTGAATGGAAGGGGATGTGGGTCATGGGTTGTGAAAATGGTTGTACATATTGTATATTGTATTCCTTGTATATTTTGTTTTGGAAAAATTGCTCGGAAAAGCAATACAATCTGACGTAAAAGTAAAAAAAAAGTCTTTGAGTATGTCACCATGCTTAGCTTTTAAGCATCTACTTATCAGTGCACCCTCCTTTACCTCTGATAGCTTTGATATTCCTATACAATGATGTATCATCTTTGTCCTTTACCTTTTCTATTTATATGCATTGTTCATTAAGCCATTTTTATTTTTCTATCTCGCATAATGATCACATTTTATTATCTGGTATCCGATGCTCAGTCATATTACGGTTGTTAATCTTTCTTCTGCCCTCCATTCATTTCAGAATCGCCTCCGTCATCCATTCCTGTTTCCTTTGTTGTGCTTTTACTGGTATAACCTGTTTGAAATTTTCCAACCAATGCTTCAGTAAACATTTCCCATTTCGACATATTTCCATTCACTTCAATTTCTTAAAAATTTTCATTAGAACTTTATAATCGAGCTCCTTGTAGTTATTGGTTGTTCACGTTTCTTGAGCCTTATCTTGAAGGTGCAAACTACAGGTACATGGTCACTTCCACAATTAGCCTCTGGTTACGATTTTGATTGTTGAACTGCATTCCTGAACGTTTTGTTGATAGTAATGTAATCAATTTTATTTCTAATTTTATCTCCAGGGCTTTTCCAAGTGTGCCATCTTCCAACAATATTATCTGTTCGTTCATTTCCAACTTTTGCATTCAGATCACCCATGACTATAACTACCCTCTAATGGTTTACACTGCTTCTTTGCTTTATCCAGATCTTTATAGAAATAATGCATGTCTTCTTCTTCACTCTATGCTGTTGGTGCATAAACTTGCATCACTGAAATATTTCATGGTTTAGACTTTATTTCCACCAGCATGACCATCAGATATTGCCCAAAACTCACGTAGACACTTTGAGATTTGTTCATCGAATATTAAGCCAACACCTCTTTTGTGCCTCTGACCTGAAAAAATAATCTTCACACCTCCTGATACAATCGTTCCCTCATCCTTCCAAATCGTTTCACACATGCCTAGAAAATTGATGTTAGTCTCTTCATTTTCTGATTTACATTGTACAAATTCCCGATTTGATTTAGAGTTCTAACGTTCCAAGTTATTATTCTAAGTTGCTGTTTCTGGGTGTGAACAGTCACAGGCTGAAGGTGCGGAGTCACCTGTCGCACGTGACTATCCTGTCCGGGTGAGGTGTCCACACGATATATAGTGCGGACCCCCCTTCACGCCGCTGTGGTTTTCTGTACATTTATTATCATTTAATATATTCATGTTCTCGTTAATTTATTTTTCTATACAGAGTACAATGATAATGTGCACTCCGATTATGTGGCGTGAGGATTGACCCGACCAAGATGTCAGCAATCATGATGCTTGAGATCAAGAATATACGCATTGAGACGGTTAACAGCGTTAAAGCAATAACGTGTTTGTGTAGAGACATTATTCTGAGCACTGCAGCCAGACATATATTTTCTCTCACCGAGTTACATTTTGCTCTAAGTTATTTTCGACATCCGTTATCGTTTTTCATCTTATGAGATGCAGACAACTCCATACGAATCTCTCATAGCTTGCAGTGCACCATCATGTTAGATGTTAGATGTGTACTATTACAGCAAAACATACCCAGTGATCTTGCAAGCTCTAGATACTGGATTTCTGCGACACAACAAACATCGTATGTCTGAGAAATCCCACAAAAGATATCAGAGATCGTGCTTCTTCACAAATCACTTCCTTGGGATTCTGTATGCACCTATCATTGACCTGTTGAGTCATCGTGTTGAGTCATCATGTTGAGTCATCGTGTTGAGCCATCGTGGTGAGTCATCATGTCAGTCACACCTCGATTGAGCAAAATTAAGTGAAAAGCAATGCAATATGGTGCGCTTTATTCGTGCAGTCATTGGCAGCAGAGCAGAGGCTCTCATTTTATAAACTTGTAGTCCCAGTAAAATCCACAGGCAGCTGAACCCCGATTCATCCCTAGGAGTTCAGTCGTGCCAGCTCAGTGCTGTGACCCTGAGCGACCCGGTCATACGACGTTTTTTTTTATGTAAGTAATATCGTGTTATTTCTATATAGTTAGGATTATAACAATACGGTTCTGAAAATAGGCAGAAGACATCTAATCTACAATTTACAATGGTTGTCTTTTTTTGCCCATCACAGGTCAGAAGTCTCATCCCGAAATGTACACAACTGCATCCCCTGTGGAGATAATGTCTACCCACGAGCTCGTTATCAGTATGTTTTGGTGTGTGGAATTAACCTGTGTAGTCAACATACGACTCGGAGGTATAGCGAGCCACGAGGGGATTGTGTATTTCGTTCTCCGTTCTGCATGAAAGGTTAAGCTATCCCACACATATACATTGCCCCACTTATTGCACTTTAACACAATGTACGGACTGAATTCTAACGTCTGAAACGGAGCTTTTGCATTAAATGTTATAGCTTCTGTACCGTCGTTTGTGTAAACTGTTTTATGTAATATATAACAGACGCAATCGTTTGCCATAGATGTGTACCTTTACATGCCACCGCCCCTCGGTGTGAATGTAAAAAGTCACATTTGAATAGAAATCTATATCACAAAATGTGTTAGACTGGACATTGGAGGCATAGTCTGTCAAGGAGCACGATTACAGCCTTGGCTTATCGAGCTACTTACTTAAAAACTGAATATAATTAAAGTCTAATCCACTCTCACACAAACCGCATGTCATTCTGATGTCTTTTTCCAGAGATAGGGCAACAACAGATTTAAGTTTTCAGGAAGGGTGATCCTCCAAACAGTAAAAACATATTGCTGCTGGATATGATGTCCGATTTTTCGTACTTTGAATGTGTCGTGTCATTATACTAACAAAGGCCCAATGCATTATATAAATACAGAAAAAACATTTGACACCTTGCCCTTCGAAGCATAAAATCATTTCTCACCCAGGTCGTTTCACTTCAACATCAAACAGGTTCGCACACTCATTTGACCAGATGGAAACTCCATGAGAAATAACATTTTTTTGTTGTAAAAGTGACGTGTCGATTTTAAAACACATACTGTTTCACACAAAAATAACATCAAGCCACTGAAATCTGTATTCATTTTTGCGTGGTAATTTATCAGCACTCAGCCACCAGCGGCACGAGAGAGCAATTGCTGGGCTGCACCTTTACCTTAAAAAAAAAACACACACACACAAGCTTTACACAAATCACATATTTTATTGGGATTCCTTAATGTATGCAAGGACACATTCTTAGGCATATTTGAAGGCTGCTCTACTTTGCACACGCCTGAAACTCTGCTGGCCTGAGCACTCACTTGCACTGAGAGATGGCAGAGACCCACGCGTCACAGTCTGCCTCGTCCTCTGCGCACAGTTCCAGGGCCCTCTGGCCATCGTGCCCGAAGTGCACTGTGAAGTAATACTGCGAACAGCAAAACAAAACGAGAGACGTAAAACACACATCGACATGAGAATCCAAGGCATATTCATGAAAAAAACTCGGTCAATTAGCTTTTAAAATACCATCATCATCCTCATCAGTCATAATCAATACAGTTTTAGATGAAGGGCTTGCCTAAGCCATGAATATTTTACCATGACCAGTGGAAAGGTTATCTCGAGAGGAAGAGCAGCTTATTATTATTAATCACTAAGTTATCTTATGATTTGGTTAATGCCGTACGGACGTTTCAGTATATTCTTGGCAATGCTACGCTGTTGATTTATATATAACGCTGTTATAATAAATATTGATACATTACTGAGCATTGCTCTCAACAGCTGCTCTTTGGGATAGCCATATTGAGTGTTCTTTCCCTCTCCGTTGCGCCGTTTCGCCTCCCATGTTGGAGGCATCTTCAGGCGTTTATACATTGCTATTGAGCAACCTCCAGAGATCGCTTGTTGGGGATATTTAAGCTCCTCTTTCATGATGAGTAGGGATTTTGAAAACAAGGTCAGAGTACCCATTATTTACCTTTACCTTCCCACGTACAACTAGTCCATGGAATAACTGTGGTATAACCCATTATACCAATGGGTGGAGAGGGGCAGTGTGTTTAAGAAACATGCCCCATTATTTCAACTGTCGTGGTGGAACAGCAAATCGAATGAACAACCTCTGCATTGCAAGTCTAGTGTGTTAAGCATTGCCTTGCACAGTTTTACTACAGTATTTCTAATTAAAAACCCAGTGAGTGAGCGGTTTTTGGGCGATGTACTTTAGAACTAGACGTTGAGGATCCCCACATGAATTCAAGACGCTTGGTGTCTGGAATTAAATTCATAGCTATGGGTGGCTGCAATTGATATGCAACCTCCAAGCGCTCACATGTAACACGTCTTTATATTGGTGAACAATAATTAATAATAATTGCATTTATAGAACGCTTTTCACCTGAGGGTGACAAAGCGCTGCACAGAGCTGCAGAGAGAGTGGCACGTCAACAACAACGACATTTGAACGGAAAAATCAGCAACAATAACATTTTTTTCAATACATACACGTCATTGCAGAGCATGGAAAATATGATCTGACTTTCAACTAACATTTTAAAATGCTAAACTATCAGTGTTTATAATACATATATTGGGAAATGGGTAATGTTATATTTATTGAATAATAATAATGATTGCACTTCTAGCACGCTCATCACCCGAGGAACTCAAAGCGCCGCACAGAGCTGCGGAGAGAACGGCACATCAGCAACGAGATAAGAACGGCAAATCAGCAATACCTTTTTTTGCAGTTTTTTTGTTTACAAATCCGAGCTGTGGAGAGAACGTCATGTGAACATCAGGACAGTTCAACTGAAAGTAACAAATTATAGAAGGACGTAAAATAACCGATAAAAAAAATCTGCAACAAAATGGAAGGAATAAATGTTCCCGAGCAGGCGCAGGTTCGGAAGAGAGGCATCATTCCGGCACGACAACATTGAGCCGCATCAACAGTCCCAGTCGGAGGACTTGAAAGCTCTACGGAACAACTGAGTGTTGAGACGAGATTTGAAGTTGCCCAAAGACTCAGCTGAACGAATCTCCAATGGTAGGGCGTTCCAGAGTCTGGGAGCAGGACACGAGAAGACTGTCACCCATCGAAAGGATGTGCGACCTGGGCATATGCAGCAACCCCGTATTGGAAGATCGAAGTAGTTTTGTTGAGGAGGGTGCCTGAAGAAGGTCACGACTGTATGTTGGAGCAGCACCAGTGGGAGCCTTTTAGGTGAGACGCAGGACCTTGAATTCAATCCTGTATTTAACAGGTCACCAGTGGAGAGACATCAGTACTGGGGATATGTGATCATGGATGAGTGTACGAGTGAGGACTCTAGCAGCCGCATTCTGCACACGTTGAAGACGATTGATCAGGTAGGCAGGGGTGCCAGAGAGCAGTGCATTGCAGCCATCGATTGGTGAGGAGATGAAGATGTGTATAGGTCTGAGCTGCGAGGTGATCCAGGTAGTTTCCCACCTTCATAGCAAACACGAATGTTTAGGTGTAGGAGAGTGCTTTGGCTTTTTTTTAAATGTACGTTAAAGCACACACCGCAGAACAAATATGAATAACAAGGTTGCATATGTGTAGAGTATGTTTGTTTAAAGAGTATATGAAGGATTATAGTGCAGCGGGTGTGGAGTGAGAGAGATTGTGCGTGGAAAATGGAGGCCTGCATAAGCATCGTCTGTCCTCTCTGCTAATACGTTAATTCTGAGCAAATGTATTAATTCTTTATTTACAAAAAAAAAGATAAAAGAGCAATATAAGATTGCGAATTAATAAAACTAAAAAAAATGATTGCATGTCGGTGTTGTGCTCATATCGCGGGAGTTGTTCAACCATACTTGCTGGGTCATTGAGTGCGAGCGGGTAAAGGATCTGAGGAGGTTGGGTCCAGATCGGACCTCTCTCTATCTGGCTGATCGACATTAGCCACGGCCGGTGAGTGAAATAGAGCTCGAGATGTTCAAAGCAAGGTGCACAAATTACTGCACCACCGTGCCACCCCCACCTACAAGCGAATAGCGATTTATTTATTTATTATTTAGCAAATGCGCTTACGCGTGAGTGTGAGAGCTACACGTTGTCACGAGTTGGCCGGGATCACGAAGATTCGAGCATCTCGCTGGTTTTCCCCAGGCATAGTCGCGGG
>JAZEWT010000015.1:15887896-15931245 GCA_036362905.1 Mordacia mordax
CCGTGTAATTGATGAGAGTACAAGAAGCTATCAACCCAAAAAACCCCCCTCCCCCTACCGCTCCTGCCGTCTCTTCCCAACAGAAGTCTCGCATTTCGGAACGAGGACGCGACCAGCTATTGTCTAATCTCAGTGGATGTTCTGCAATTATATATATATATATCTCAAGCTATATTTCACACACATACACGCGCACGTACACAAACCGAACGCTCGCCACGACACGAGGGTTGTTGCAGCGCTAAACGTGAAGTGCACATTGGACGTGGCCGTGTTCCACAATAGCAGCTGCAGTCGCTTGCGCACTGGATGCGCACACGTGCGCTGCGTTCTCGTTTCGAGGATTTGGATTTATTGCATTAAGCATAATTCCTCCCCCCCCCCCCATAAAAAAAAAATCTGTGGCGTCGAGTTCACAGTGCTGCGAGACAGTATACAATACCGCACTGCTGCTACAGTCTAACTCAGAGCGTCCTCCGAGCTGCGGTTGTTTTCTGGACTTGCAGCCAGTTGCGCGTGTTGCCAAAGGGATCTAAAATCATGGCACTCGCTGGTACTACAATATAAAGTATGCAAAGGGTATTTGTTAATTCATGCGCAAATAGTAGGGGAATCAAGAAAAGGCAATATCTGCACGTGCTCGATAGAAGGAAGGTCCAGCAATAAAGTGAATGCATTCGCTGCAATCCCCAGAAGACAAATGTTACGTGGACCGACGTGCATTCGAAATCCACGCGTCACCGCCAATAAAGATTATTATCATTGTCGGCTCCGTCCTACTTGTGCTGTTTCACTCGCCCAAGCAGCAAGCCTCGTAGCGTGCCGAGTGCAGTGAACGCGTGCCACTCACGCTTGTCAGCCACTCTCCACGGTCCGCTGGCGTTCAAAGCGCCTTTAGGTGCAAAAGGAGGCTTGAGTTCCCTGCCCCCATATCGCTCAAGGGGTAACATTAGGGTTGATATATTTTCACGAGGATCAGCCGCAGTAATCCGGCCTGACCCCAACAAGCTGGCAAGCTGTTTGCTTTCAGCCTTCGCCTATGCTGCGACCATCTGATGGCATGGAGACTGATGATGAGGCCGGGAAACACGCGGATCGACCCGTGAAATTATCTTGAACGCTTTGCTCCTGCTGATGAACGTCAAGGGATGCTCAGCACCTTGTGCGCGCGATGCTACAGACGATATCCTTTTCCTAAAGTCGATCAGTTTGAATGACGAATAAACGTGTTACGTTACAAGATGTAATTACTAAGTAAGGTCAGAGTCAATACAAAAAAAACTTTTAGAGGCATTTAGCTGTGACCGGGTGTTGCCTGCACAAACATAAAACATGATTTTGGTCAAACGTGTGCCTATTGTGTCTCACTTTGTTTCATTGCTTTAAATGAACAAATACCTATGGTACATTAACGTGTAATGTTGATTGCTTATAAAAAATGTTCTTTCGGGATAGCCGCGTCGATCGTTCCTCCTGTTTCCTTTGCGACGTTTCGCTTCCGACGTTGGAGGCATCCTCGGGCGTTCTGTGTGTGAGTCACGTGTTGGACGACCATTTCCACATACTGATGTAGCTACTATGTATATGTTAAGCCACTCCATTGTCTTGCTCGCATATTAGAATGCACATTAACTTAATCTAATTCCGCCTCTGACTCATCAACTGGCTTGTATTTCATGAATGCCTGTCCAGTTATCCAAACACGTGGTGTCTGTTCTCTCCTGCTGTCCGTAGTCCAGTGTTTTAGAGCTGTTCACTGCTGATTTTAAAAACTGGCCTCCAGGTTGGGCTGAGCTTTATTCTCATTTCTTATTTGTGGTTCATGGTTTTTGTTTGTCTTGTGACTATTGATTCACGGATCAATCTTGGGCCTTTGTAGCGAATAGCCGTCAAAATCGATTGTGTGTGTTTGTCTACACTATGCGCTTCTGTTGCCGATTTATTCGTATGCAGCAGATGCACTGCTGACTCGTGATCGCTCTACCTTGTGGCTATTTTTATTCACGTTTGCCCAA
Source organism: Mordacia mordax (assembly GCA_036362905.1). Taxonomy (NCBI): domain Eukaryota; kingdom Metazoa; phylum Chordata; class Hyperoartia; order Petromyzontiformes; family Petromyzontidae; genus Mordacia; species Mordacia mordax. Next base: position 15,889,912 of record JAZEWT010000015.1, read on the forward strand.
CGGTCACTTGTTCACAGTTGCTGCAAGGAATGCAAGACACACCTTCTGTCTGGATCAGAAATTGGTCTTTAGGTGATTAGAGTACGTCCTGTATATTCTCATGGGTTGTGAAGAAAATCCGCTACAAAGCAAGATTAATATGTGAAGCAATAGAGATTCACAAGGCAGAAAAAAACATGAACTGCAAACAAGAAATGAGAATACAGCTCAGCCAGACCTGCAGGCCAGTTTTTAAATTCAGCATTGAACAGCTATAAAACTCCGGACTACAGACATCAGGAGAGAATCACCAAGTGTTTTGAAAAAATTGAAAAGGCTTTGATGAAATAAAAACCAGTTGATGAGTCATAGGTGGAATATGATTAAGTTAATATAAATTTTTATATTCGAGCAAGGCAATGAAACCCATTGAAATGGACCCCCCTTCCAATGTCCCTGAAAGGGAGTGATGCTGTAGAAGGGAGTGACAACATATACATAGCACCTACATCGGTACATGTAAAGAGTAGTCATACACGTGCACACTGAATGCCTGAAGATGTTTCCAACGTGGGAGACGAAACGTCGCGAAGGAGAGAGAGAGGGAGCGATCGACGCGGCTATCCCGAGAGAGCAGCTTTTGGAAGCAATCATCATGCTTCGAGCCGTGAAAACCTCTACATCATTCCAAAGAATTATGTTGTCGTTACAAACAAAGCGCTTTGTTCCAAAAGCGCAACAAAAATTGTATTACTACAATAAAATAAATCCACAAATAATCCTACTGTTATACAAGTCCATTTAAATAATTGGCCACGGATGAATGTGGGTGTTAGTGCAGGCCATTCATCATGACAACATATCGATAGGGCGGCACGGTGTCCCAGTGGGTAGCGTTGTCGCCTCACAGCAAGAAGGCCCCGGGTTCGAATCTCTGCTCGGGTGTCTTTCTGTGTGGAGTTTGCGAGTTCTCTCCCTGTGTCCGCGTGGGTTTTCGTCGGGTACTACGGTTTCCTCCCACAGTCCAAAAACATGCTGCTGCATAGGTTTATTGGTCTCCAGACTAAATTGCCCGCAGTGCCCGGCGATGGACTGGCGTCCGATCGTGGGTATATCCCTGCCTTGCGCCCTGTACCTGCCGGTATAGGCTCCGGCTCACCGCGACCCTGTACAGGACAAAGCGGTTTCTGACAATGAGATGAGATAAGAACATATCGATAGAGACGATTTATCATGATTTACACGGGATATGTTTTAAAGGTATTCACACCTGCTGTATACATCACACATGCCACGACATTCCACACCTGCTGAAATCTTTTTGCGCCGTACATTTAATGACTAAAATTGGCCTAAACATCTCTCATTAATTTTTCAAACACTTGCACTTGGTGGCAGTTTAATAGTTTTCAGCAATATTGAACAGTCTTGTTATTCCCCCCCCCCCCCAAATAGTACATTAATTACGTTCAGTATAGTGGTAAATGGGTGATAACGTTCTTTGTTAAATTAGTCAGGACTGCCCAGGGCTTCCAGTAATCCTTGTGATGATGTATATATGAATGTTACTCGTCCTGGGGACTGGGAATTTCGTGTGTAATAGCCCCCATAACCCACGCTGTCAAAGGCAGTGTTGTGGAGCCTCATTTACAAAGAGGACAGACAGCTCGCTCGAAGGCCAAGGTCCCTGCAGACTGGATGCTGTGGCCGCGTTCTAGCGTGCGTACCGCTCGGTTCTGCTCAGACGTGTTTAGTGCAAGAACACAGCGGTTAATTAAACCAACCAACTTTCTTGTTTACATGGCCTTTGTTGTTTCTGCGATAGAATATTCAAGGATTCACACTTCAAACGTCCCACAGTGGCATCGTTAAACGAGGTCACCACGGATCACTTCACATTATGATGCAACGTATGTCAATGCTTCCCGCGGCTTCATCGTCAATACTCGTTCCCCGCACGTGTGGCAGAGAATTAAAGTTGCAGCACTCAATACCCGCGAGACGTCGCTAACTCATTACTTAATATAAGCGCGAACGCTGATTGGCAGGGTGTCCTCAGATTTCAACTGTCACTTTTTCGATGCAAAAATTTGCTTCCAAAATTCTAAAATCAACAACGAGCAGCTGCCATACAAATTTAATAGCACGGTTTCCGATGCGGGCAGCACGGAGGCCCAGTGGGTAGCGCTGTCGCCTCACAGCTAGAAGGACCCGGGTTCGAATCTCGGCTCGGGTACCTTTCTGTGTGGAGTTTACATGTTCTCTCCCCGTGTCCGCGTGGGTTTTTGCCGGGTACTCCGGTTTCCTCCCACAGTTCAAAAGCATGCTCCTGGATAGGTTGATTGGCTCGCAGACTAAAATTGTCCCGCAATGCCGGCGATGGACTGGCGTACCGTCGTGTGTATATTCTTGCCTTGCGCCCTGTGTCTGCCGGCATAGGCTCCGGTTCACCGCGACCCCGGACAGGACTAAGCGGTTTCTGACGATGAGATGAGAACTAAAACCCTATATACATGCACACGATGTGCTTCATATTGTTTGTATTATATTTAATGATAGCTAGAGCTCAACATACGTTTGTTATACACATATGCATGATTTGTTCAAAATTGAAACCCATCTTATTCTAAAAGCTTTAATCTAAATGTCCCAGATGGTTTGTTAAGTGGCTTTAGCAAGAGGAACGTAAGCGCGTTTGCATGTCCAAGGTGACTACTTCAAGTGGAACAATTCAAGTAATTATTCACAGAAGGGAAAAGCAGAGTAACACACCATTAACGTCTTCATAGTACATCACCTGCTCATCAATATGGCGTATTATTTAATGGGATTATTCGGCTACATTGCTTTCTTTTCAGGTACTGAACAGTACTCCTCTATAGCAAAGCTTAATGTCAATCGGTGCTATATTTATAACTTTGGGTTTATAGAGAGGATGTTCACGTGTTAGCAAAGGCAGTATCTATATTGGTAATATAGTTTGAAAAACATGCCTCATTTCTCGGAGGAATTATCTATATATCTATCTATTTATTTATGTGAAATACGTCCAGTTATATTTTTACTTTTATATCTGTAGGGCACAAAGGGTAGCAGCTACATTCAATGGAATGGCCTTGTCTTTTAGCTGTTGATGGAGGTCACTTAATGAATATTTTGCAAGTGTGTCCTCCGATGATTAAAATGTGGCAATGTCTTTGTGACCAAAAGCGTTAGTATAGATTTTTTTTGTAGGAACCTAAGATTGCTGTGGCAAATGTGCAAATGTAGGATGTTTCAATCTGATGACAAATGTAATAAATACACACATCACACTTGCTTAAATTATCCAAGTATAAGTCAGGGCGGCGCGGTGGCGCAGTGGTTAACGCTGACGCCTCACAGCAAGAAGGTCCCGGGTTCGAGTCTCTCGGCTCCGGTGCCTTTCTGTGTGGAGTTTGCATGCTCTCCCCGTGTCCGCGTGGGTTTTCGCCGGGTACTCCGGTTTCCTCCCACAGTCCAAAAGCATGCTCCTGGAAAGGTTGATTGGCTCGGAGACTAAAAATTGTCCCGCAATGCCCGGCGATGGACCGGCGTCCAGTCGTCGGGTGTATTCCTGCCTTGCGCCCTGTGTTTCTGGGATAGGCTCCGGCTTCACCGTGACCCTATATAGGATTAAGCGGTTTCAGATAATGAGATGAGATGAGAAGTATAAGTCACAGTCAAAACACAATATTATTGTTGGGGCACGAGTCGAACCTTGAACATTGTTATACTAATGTGAAACATCGAGATGTAAAGAATTATGCAACATCACAGGTTTTAGATTCATATATATTTATTTAAAAACAGCATTACTGTACTGTTGTAGGTTTACATGCCTTGATGGATAATTGCTTACCAAAATTTTTTCCTTCAAGATAGCCATGTCGAGAAAGGAGAACCCAACACGGCTGTCCCAAAAAAAGAGCATTGGTAAACAATCATCAAAACAGCTTTAAGATAAGAGGCTAATCGGTGGATATGGAAGCATATCAGGACAATTTTACATGACTGGGGTGACGGCCACTAGTGCTTCCCAGTGTTCTCTCACGTAGTTTTAAATTTCAAGCACAGACCAATCTGATGTTGTTCTATTTGGAAAATGTAAAATACCGCAATGACCAACTGAGAGTGTACTACTCTCTTTCATGAAAAGCCAATGTGAATTCCCGGCAATAGTTGATTTGACGGTAGGGAATTTGCCAAATCACCTCGGCGAATTAAAAGAGATCCTACAGATTTTTGCTAACATAATTCTTTATGGGTTTGGTAAAAAATCCTCAATTTCTTCATTTTATCACCTGTAACTATTACATGAAAGTAAATGCCTCTGTTTTTAAAAAGTATTACACTTCCCAGATGCTATTCCTGGAGATAATATGCCACAAACCGCTATTGCCTAAATGTGTACAAAATATGCTGCCTTCATATTACTATTTCATGGAAATGGAAATCAATGCACAACAAACCACCATCTACACCACCCAACCTGATGCAAAAACAGTCTGGCTCGCAGAGAATGGACACTGATATGCAACAATGACTTGCAATAGAAACCTTGCCCGGTCATGTGGCTTAAACCAAAATTCTATTGTGAAACAACGGTTTTGTCAGCTTCCACCGTGCCTGACAAATGTGCTATACATGTGTGACTAATGTTGAGACAGATTAAAGTTTTGTGAGGATTGGTCCACGGCCAGGCTCATCAAAGAACAATATCGACCCTTCTTGTATGTGAGTGACAGACAAGCAAAATGGAGCTTATACATTAGGTTTTCCTTGACTCAATCAATACCACTTTGAAATTCAATCGAGCCTAGACAGAACATTGTAGCCACATATATAGTTCCAAAGACAATGGCATGGGTAGTGATGGGTAATATACTGCATAACATTATTCCATTACCAGCATTCGGGATGTTGGAATATAGTTATTCTCTGATGTGTTTTCAGAGCTGTGGCCCTATAAATTGCTTTGCCAAAGTAAGGAATGTGACTAATGTTGCTCATTTTATCCAGGACTCCACATTGCAGCTCTTTATAAAGGCTCTTCAATAACCTATTGAAATTTACATTTTTGTAAACCAGAGTATGTGTGCCTGTGGCAGTTTTTGAAGACATACTGAGATGAAAACTGTTACAGAAAGGCAGATCAGTGCATGTTGGTGTGTCTTTGGAAAAGCGAACTCAATGACGAAACGCAACATACGAACGCAGTGTCATCAGAACATTGTGTTATTTTAATGACTGTATATATTAGCTGATATGGCTAGCACTGACGAATGACAGTGCAAGCCAAAAGAGGGAACTCAACCCGACACGATGTCATTGTGGAGATGGAGCAACTGAAGTGGCCTATGTGAAGGAACGAAATAAACGGGGAGAAATGGTGATGGGTTGGTATGGCTTTTATCCAGCAGTGGATAGGGCGTGACTATCATATTTCTGGAAGAGCTATGCATCGCAATAACAATGCCGTGGAGTTCTCATCTCATTGTCTGAAACCGCTTAGTCCTATACAGGGTCACGGTGAAGCCGGAGCCTATCCCGGCAGACACATGGCGCAAAGCAAGGATATACCGACGATGGGACGCCAGTCCATCGCCGGGCACTGCGGGGCAATTTAGCCTGCGAGCCAATCAACCTATGTAGCAGCATGATTTTTGGACTGTGGGAGGAAACCGGAATGCCCGGCGAAAAACCACGCGGACACGGGGAGAGCATGCAAATTCCACACAGAAAGGCACCCGAGCCGAGAGATTCGAACCCGGGACCTTCTTGCTGTGAGGCAACAGCGCTAACCACTGGGCCACCGCGCCGCCCTGTCGTGGAATTGTCTGTGATAATATTGTCTTGAAAAATGGGCGCCAAAGTAAAAACACGGTAAAGATGTAGCTCTGCCTTTCTGGCTTTGCTGGCCAGCGAAGCCAGAAAAGGAAGTGAAGCTGAGTATGTGCCTAATACGCATTGGTATAAAACGGTCTTATTATTTTGATTCAATGTAGACTCAAGGGATATGACACACTTTTATTTAACTTAACCGAGTATATATCTCATCTCATTGTCACAGTGTCTGCCTATCCAGGCATGCACAGGGGCGGCGGGCAGGGATATTCCCACGATGGGACGCCAGTCCATCACCGAGCACTTCGGGCAATTTAGTCTGCAAGCCAATTAACCTATGTAGCAGTATGTTTTTTGGACTGTGGGAGAAAACGGGAATGCCCGGCGAAAACCCACACGGATACGGGGAGAGCATGCAAACGCCACACAGCAAGGCACCCGAGCCAAGATTCGAACCCGGGCTCTTCTTCCCGTGAAACGACAGCGCTACCCACTGGGCCACCGCGCCGCCCCCATACTATATATATAAAAAATGTATATATATATTTATATACTTTGTTTCAAAAGTGTGAACCCTTATATCTCAAATCACAGACAAGTTAGAGAACTGAAAATTTGCAAGTTGACTTTTCACAGTGTGCAATTTGACCAATCAAATTTTGGGATCTCTCAGGCTTCGGGATCAGTCTAATCTCAATCCGAGAGTTATTTCAGCACCCTTTTCACAACTGCATGCTCTAGAAACGTTACATTTAGTATTAGCAGACAAAATTGAGTATACTGATTTTTTTTTGCTTACTTGTTCAAACTGATAAGCAGCCAAGAGAGATTTATAAAAGCGATCGAAGTGCAGCAGTGTCGAGTGTAATGCCTGTCCTTCCTACATTTAAAATGAGAATGATGATGGTGACATGCAAGAGAAAGCTTTGGCAAACCCAGTGAGACGTTGGACTATCCAAGCAGACAGCAGATGGAACGCATTGCACAATCTCAAGCTTTGTACATCTGCAATTCTAGCAGCAGTTCAACATCAGCCGAGGTGCTTTCTGATACGGAGGACTGCATTTATATATAAAGCGACCATATTCAGAATTTCTAACATATACTTGCAACACTTATAGGGATGAATTAAATAGGGTCACAAAACAATTGAACCACCCTGCAGATAGGAGTCACTGCTGTGTAATATTTTCACACTGGGTTAATCATAGTATTGAGCACTGTTTGTTGTTACACATGGCGTTCTCTCCACAGCTTAGATTTGTAAACCCGCCCCCCGCCCCCGTTATTATTGCTGATTTGGCGTTCATGTCGCTTTGTTCCTGAAATTCCGTTCTCTCCACAGCTCTGTGCAGCGCTTGTTACCCTCGGATGAAAAGCGCTCAAGCAGTGAAATTATTATTAAATTAACAATTCATTACAATATGGAACATTTTAAAAATACATTATCTGCGCTTTTTGATGTACATACAGCATCAGCCTTGAGAACAGATATTGATGGATCCTTGCCTGCCTATGCAATATAATAAACATATGACCAACAGTTAAAACATATGTTCAATTAGTTTTATTGGGTACAGAATATATTTGCATTGTCATCAGCATACAGCGGTTGAAAAAGCTTTAAAACCAAATGTTCCAAGGTGCTGCGTGTGGGGCCTTTGAAAGCGTAATTTTTTTTCTCCAAAGGTGCATTATACATAGAGTCCTGTACACATGTGCAAACGTATTACCAAGGGTCCTGCGCGTTGTCCCAATGTATTCATTTATTGAAATTATCCGCTTTAATTATGGATGTTTTATGTCACCGCAGTTGAGGCGAGGGCAGCTTCCTCCAAGTCCCCAGGTAATGCATTAATTATACACGGGACTCAACCATGAGCAGCTCAAAGCGTTTCTTCTGCTGGACCACAACCTCATTACCTTTGCATTTCCTTTCCTCGCTTGGTGCTTTGTACATTTTTACTTGCCTCTGTTTATGAATGCTGTGGCAACAACTTGCAACCAGCAACCGTTGTTCTTTCAACAATAATTTACCCGTTTCAAGAAAGTTTTACATTAATACGCTATATTGATGTCGATATTTTGTAACCTGTATGGCAAGGAAAGTTGGATGGGAAATCGCGGCAGGGGGTGGACCAGTCACAAAGGGATTAGAGCACTATAGCATGAACCTGGCGATCAATGTTTGACTCCCGGCCAAAGCTAAAATCAGTGGTGTGGAATTAGTTCGAGGTCCTTTTTTCGTAAACCTTTACTGAGCGGCATGGTGGTGTGGTAAATCACCAACACCAAAACTTTGCACGGAGGCGTTGATCCTGCAATGGATTGCTAAAAGGGTTGCACATTATGGAAAGATTGTCACAAATTTCAGTAATTATTACACATACCTTCAATTTAGACCAAGTCAAGTCACCATAATAATACTTGTATAGAGCGCTTTTCACCAGAGGGTCACAAAGCGCTGCACAGAACTGCAGAGAGAACGGCACGTCAACAACATTAGAACGGAAAAATCAGCAACAATAACTTTTTTTGGGTTTTTAAAATATATAAACGTCGTTGCAAAACGTGTAAAATATGATGTAAGTAAATACTTTCATATCTTTGTCATTGGGACAAAAACCTCAAAATTTTCCATACATTCCCAATATGCCACACAGTCAGGGGCAGATGACACAATATCCTCCTGCAGAACGGCCTAATCGGTCACAACATATCTATTATATTCACAATATGATGCCACAATTCTTTCTTTTTAAATAAAACTTCAGTCTTGGGTCGTTTCTGCCAAGACGCGACGAAGTGCCGTTAATCTGTCCGCCCATCCGAGTTAATGAGCAAATATCTTTTCCCATCGAATCGCTAACATTGGAGAAGCTCGCCCTTTACTGCTGGAGACCTCAGCAGGCTGGACACTAGTGATTTGGCTAATGATGCTTCAACACTAGCCTCCTGGTGAGTTCTCCTTTCAGCTGCTATCCAATTAACTTTCATTTGCTGATACTTTTAACACTCTGAAAGTGTCTTTTTATGCTCTCGGAGATTTATACTTTCACGTTTACGACGATTTGAAATTTTTTTGTACCATTGATTTGTGTTGTGTCGAAGAATTCTCAATTTTCAAAACATATTTTAGTTCATCAAGGACACATCAATAAGTCTCAAATAGTTTTCATTTCAACGTTTGGACGATTTCCTTATTGACTGTACGTGTGTGTGGAAGGGCAAAGTGCCCAAAGCAAGGCTGTGCTTATCAGGGGATTTCAAGCACACTTGGGTCAGCCCCTGGTACAACCCAGTCCCATGTGGGATTCCACTATAGTGCACATGCAATCATCGTTATGACCTACACTAATGAATGAGCAGTGGTTGGTTACATCATGTATACTGAAGTAATATTTCCCCTGATTTCTGCACTGTAAAGCCGTGTGAACTAAGGGCAGATTTCACTGAAGAAATGTTATGCAAATGGTCCCTGGTCTGCAGCTGGTGCCGGTGGCGCTGGTGGTGCTGGTCAGCAGCCTGAGCTAGAGGACATGGGAAGTCATCATTAATGCACGCAACACTTTACAATCTTAGTAATTCAATGAATAATCAAGTTTATAGGTCGAATTTGAATTATAATATATTTTCATCTCGGGTATATAGCCATACTGCACAACCTTTCACCTGCTGACGTAGAGAAGCTAATACACATCTTCATCCTCACGAATCGATTACTGCAATGCACGGCTCCCTGGCACCCCTGCCTATCTGATCAATCATCTCCGTGTGCAGAATGCAGTTGCTAGAGTCCTCACTTGCACACCCATCCACGATCACATATCCCCAGTACTGATGTCTCTCCACTAGTTACCTGTTAAATACAGGATTGAATTCAAGATCTTCTTTCTCAGCTACAAGGCTCTCACTGATGCAGCTCCACAAACATCCGTGACTTACTTCAGGCACCCTCTGCAACACGACAACTTTGATCCTCCAATACAGGCTTGCTGCATGTGCCCAGGTCGCACCTTCATACGGTGGGTGACAGATCCTTCTCGCGCACTGCTCCAAGACTCTGGAATGCCCTTCCACTGGAGATTCATCCAGCTGAGTCCTTGGGCATCTTCAAATTTCGTCTCAAGACTAACTTATTCCGTAAGGCTTTCAAGTCCTTCAGCTAGGACTATTCATGCAGCTCGGTGTTTTCGTGCTGGCATGATGGCTCTCTTCCAACCAGCGCCTGCTCAGGAACATTTATTTCTTCCTCTGGCTTGGACTGTTGATATGGCTCAGTGGTGCCGTGCCAGGATGTTGGCTCTCTTCCGACCTGCGCCTGCTCAGGAACATTTGTTCCTTCCTTGTTTGTTGAAGAACTGTTTTAGAAACGATTTTTTACGTCCTTCTAAAATTTGTTGCTACTATTTGACTTCCAATTGAACTGTCCAGATGTTGTTGACATGCCGTTCTTCCAGCAGCTCGGATTTGTAAAAAAAACTCCACAAAAAAGTTTGCCGATTTGCCATTCCTTATCTCGTTGTTGATGTACCGTTCTCCACAGTTCGGTGCAGCGCTTTGTGACCTCAGGTGATCAGCACTCTAGAAATACATTTATGATACGATAAATGTTCAATGAAACCATTTCCCCATATATGTATTATAAACACTGATAATTTTGCATTTCTATATTATAGTTGAAAATCAGATCATATTTTACATGTTGTTCTGCAGCGATGTATATAAAAAAAAAAACCTGATTTTTTTTTATTGTGGCTGATTTTCCGATCTGATGTTGTTGTTGGCCTGCCGTTCTCTCCACAACTCTGTGCAACACTTTGTGACCCTGGGGTGAAAAGCGTTCTATAAAAATGCAATCAATTTTTATTAATATTATGAGCTCAAGCACTAAACCACTTGGTCATTAGCAGTACACAACAGTAAACACTACAAACCTATTGTTAAACAATCAAAGTCTGGTTACATGATGTAACTGTTCCAGTGGCATTCTGCCTTCTTTAAGGCTACCCGTAAGATGTGCCTGTCTGTTTAACAGACACATCTTAATTAACACAGTCTGTGTTTTTCCAAAATTATTTGTCTCGTAATAATTTGAAAGGTGGCCATTAAAAAAAAAATTATATTGTGATAATACAGAATGTTCCTGATAAGTTGCAGGTTTCATGTTGCAATGATACAGACGATTGTAAATAAACGTGTTCAAATTGCATTTAAGTCTTATCAATATTTTCAATGCTCGCTTCGTCAGTCTATATAAGATGACTACATGCTTCATCATAAAAATGATGCATCTCTTAGATGATTTGAATGATGCCACCACAAAGATCAGCTTTGGCTCAGAAATAAAGCAGCATGATACAGCAGCAATACAGCAGCACTAAGCACAGTGGTACATTACTGTAATGAGGAGGAACCATTTTTGTTACACTACAACCTTTTCAGTTGCAAAACCTTTTTCTCGATTCAGGCTGCACTACCGTACAGCAAAATGTCTACATCCATCACAACCTATAAAGTGTATCCAGTGTAATTCTTGTTTGCATAACCCTTGTTCTTTTGATGCAAGCATAACATCAACAGTCAGCAATGCAGGTACTGTATTACAATTCAAGCAGGACGCGGCTGTACAAAGAATGATCATGATTCTACATCATCCCCTTTGCACCAGAGGGAATTTTTTAGCAAAGAAGCATAACACAATCATGAGATGCTGGGTTCAGGAAAACAATGTCGGCAACTGGCTGTAAGCTTCATTTTCTTCCAGATCCCAGACTCTTAAGAAGTGGACGATGTTCTTTCTGTAAAGACATTATCTTCAGATCATGAAAAAAAACTCATTTAAATGCACACAATGGCCAACTTACAACTTACATATTCTAACATTTTGACCAAATGCACAATGTATCAATTTTGACAAAATTGTGTTCAATGACCCATGATCCATATTTTTGGACAATGTATATTGGATGTTGGCTTATAATAAAATAATATGCACTCATGAACTGGATATGTAAAAAACCTAGCTTCCGTATATGGTAATAGTCATTATTCTTTTCAAATATTTGAATGGCCACGAGATGACCACAGCAACAGGGCGCAGTGTGAAGCCCTTAACATCAAAGATATGTTCTCCGCTCAGCCCTGCTTTTCATATATAAAATTCAATCAACAACGTTATTACAACACACGGATTTAATGCATGTCCCCTCTGCCAGGCTTCCATCTCAGTTGAATGCAGCTTACAACTTGATTTTCAAAGTGCAGAACAAGGTCAGCAATATAGAATTTGAGAGAGGATTTTTTTTTTTGCCAAGATCCAATATCAATGTCATGTTAGAGCAGTACTTTTTATAAAGATGGGAAGTGCATATTGAACATTTTGCCATGACATTTAAAAGACACTGGACTGTAGAACTTATTTGAATCAAAGTAGTTATTGTGCACTCTAAGCTTGATGTGAAAAGGTGGTCGGAATGCGCACCAGTAATGTTTTGCTACATACCATTATTATACTTATCTGTTGGATGGGATTCGGCAATGCATTCACTTGGAAGCCACACACTATTAGTGCACATTTTTTCATATTGATTTTACATTTCTCGAAACAAATTAAATAAATGCGTGACATATAACAGAAATGTATTCAGCATTTTCAAACCTTTATTTTCTTCTCAGCTGTTTTACTCTCATTATGCCCCATAACTGGAAAAGCTCTGACCACAATTTGTATGAGAAGGGTTTTACTTTATATCAATATCCTTAACAATAAAGCCTGCTTCACAAATTATTAGCATGACAAAAATATGGACGTTACATTACATATATCTACTTTGGAATAACCTGTCATCGCCTTTCTAGCTAAATGTGATAAAGGAATAACAAAAGCACAAGCATTCGGAATATCATTAGCAACATTAATTTTTTATTCTTGTTAAGTAATCCCAATTGGCTATTTTAATATATTTTCAGTGCTTGATGAGAACCAACGCATGCCGTGTTGTTTGATCATACTTTATGACATTGGTCAAAAAAGGTTGGTGAAGTACAGTTCGAGGACCAGTTTTGATATTAAAAGGCAAATTAACGTAGCACAGGTGGCAAATCAACCTCAGGCCACTCGGCTGATAGCAGTGCTAAACACCACATCAGCATTCTCCCAAGATGCCGAGTCACTCAATTAATGTGTCTAAAAATCCCACCGTTTCATGTTGATGTGAGCCTCGAGCTCCCTGGATTTCTGAGCAGCAGTGTGTAACACCTTCTCAGGAATGTCAGCCAATCGCGCGACGTTGAGACCGTAACTCCGAGCGGCCGGCCCTTCCGTAAGCTGATACAAGAAGGTCACCGATTCCAGCATCTCTCCATCTTCCCCTTGCAGAAGCACATCACACATGCGCACTTTGCCGCGAGCTGAAATCGGAGGTCGAGTTTTCAAAATACATTCCTGCAACGCACAAGTCAACAGACTCTGGTCTATAAAATGCCAGCGCTCGGTTTCTAGAAAAACGTATCTGTAATTTACCCAATTAGCAGCAATGAGTGGTCTGGCTGACCTCTGTTTCACTTTGGCCAATATGTCACAACGCTTGAGGCAACCGTCAAGTAGGTGTGTGCCATCGGGTCGGGGAATCCGCGATGTCTGCACAATACGCTTTCAATCTGGCAGCTTTATAATACAGCTCCTGCCTCAGGTCCATCGGATAAATCGCAAGCTGTTATGATACTGTCACTGATTAGCAACATATAAGTTGGTGGCAGTACTATTAAGGTTTTTTCTCAACACAGCACATTAAAATAGTGCACAGCAACCTTTTCAGATGGCATTCAAACCAGCTTAAAATCTGCTGGATGATCGTGAATAAAGAGTGTACTGGTCCCACAGGTTGTTAATGGCCTCGTGCCTTGTGTAACAACATAAGTGTATAAAAAAATATCTCATCTCTCATCTCATTGCCTGAAACCGCTTAGTCCTATACAGGGTCACGGTGAGCCGGAGCCTATCCCGGCAGACACAGGACGCAAGGCAGGGATACACCCACGATAGGACGCCAGTCCATCACTGGTAAAAATATATATATAATTATAAAATGCCAGGAGATATCATTTTGTAATTTCTAAAGAAGGTAGTTTAAAGCGATTGAAATTGTACAAAGCTCCAAATTGTATCCATGCATAACCTGAATCTTATTTTTTTTTTAACTAGGTGAGAAAACTCATGAGCAGAGGATAGTCTAAATTGGAAGAGTGACCTGGGGCATTCATCTGCCAGTAGGAGGCGATGATTGCTATGTTTATTCCGACTGTTCTGAATTACGTCAGGATATATTTTGTAGCCACTCTAGAGCAGACGGCACGTATTATTTCAGTTATTACACCCACAGTAAGAATCAGGGCGGCCGCTGGTTTTGAATCGTCAAGCTCTGCAATAATTGGCAAATGCACTCCAAGCTGGGTAATATTAATGCAAAACCAAATACACAAGAGACTGTGTGCTCTCGGATATTCATGCACTGCACAATCTTATGTACATCTTACAATATCAACCAAGAAGTTAGTTGCTATTAATTTTTTGAAATGTATTAGCTAAACACAATAATGAATGAAACATGTTTTTGCAATCAGAATGCCAACTCTTCCTCAAACACTTGACGAATGACCACAAGGAATAGTAAATGAGAGCCTAGTGGATGCATTTCCTGATTTTCTTACCCATTTCCTCAGCCTCATTGAGCAGAAAAGACATGTGGTAATTGCTGACATAGTCCGAGTGTATCTTCTCCATTTCGCACACAGGTGGGTAGTGTGTGACAAAGAGGGTCAAACATTGTACCTGCAGGATGGAGGGGAACGAGATAGACATGCACACCACAGCGCCGGTGTGTATAGATGTGTCGATTAAACTAAACTAATGCTCATGATATCTGGATTGTATTGTTATTAAGGATTAATTTTAAGTAAATAAAACCGCAATTATACACTTACGTGGTTACACAAGGCATAAAATATAAATGTGATTGGAAGAAAATTTGAGACACACAACAGATGAGACAGAATGACGTGGAACAGGAGCTGAATAGTAAAAGATAGTAAAAATGAGATGGATAACCCAACACACATGACACAACATACATAAATATGAAGACAACAATATAAAATTATCTTTTAATAGTGAGTCAGAATTTGGGATATGGGAGATTGGGTGAAGCAATTTATGCTTACCGTTGAGTCAATACTTAAAGAATATGAGCATTAACACCTGAAAACACGTGGGGCTAAAGTGAAGCTTAATTACGAATCCCTTTGTGCCTTTGTGTTCATAGCTTTTGAGAATAAAACATTAAATATTATAAGAGGGCAATTAAGATACATTTTGAAAAGTTACCAATTAGTAAGAGAGGAGAGAGATCGGAGGAGAGATTGACACAGCAACCCCAGAAAAAAAACTTTTGGAAGCAATCATAATTGACAATGGTTAAATCAAATCTGCATTAAATTGCATTTTAAAATTGAAATGCATCACAACAGAGCGCCAATTTAAGCTGTGTATTCATGATGGCACAACGCAAATTAGCAATAATAATATTTGCATTTTTAAAGTGCCTTTTACCCGAGTGTCACAAAGTGCTGCACACAGCTATGGAGAGAATGGCACATCAATAATAACGTCAGAATAGCTCACGCAAGAAAAATAATGAGTATAAAGCAATGAAGGGGTGAAAGGCGCTTTAGAAATGTAAACATGATTACTGTTATTAAACAAAAGAAAAATAATTGCTAAACAAATAATGAAAGGAATAAGCGTCCCTGAGCAGCCATAGGTCAAAAGCACCATCATCCAAGCCCATAGCCATGACGAGCAGATCTCGTCAGAGGACTTCAAGGCATTACATAACAAGTGAGTTTTGAGATGGGATTTTAAGATGCCCAGGGACACAGCTGACCAAATTTCCAATGAAAAGACATTCCAGAGTCTGGAAGCAGTGCGTGAGAAGGCTTTGTCACCCATCGAATGGAAGTGCAATCTGGGCACATGCAGCAAGCCCGTATTGGAGGATCGAAGTTGTCGTATTGAGGAAGGTGCCTGAAGTAGGTCACGGATGTATGTTGGAGCAGCGCCAGTGACCGCTTTGTGGGTGAGAAGGAGGCACTTGAATTCAATCCTGCATTTCACCGGTAACCAGTGGAGACATAAGTACTGGGGATATGTGATCATGGATTGGAGTACAAGTGAGGACACTATCAGCAGCATCCTGTACAAACTGGAGAAAAGTGATAAGGTAGGCAGGGATGTTAGGAAGTAGTGCATTGCAATAATTGATTCGTGAAAAGATGAAGATGTTGATTAGCTTCTCAGAATCGAAGGGTGACAGGAAATTAGTGTGGCTACATTTGCGACATGGAAATAGGCTTCCATCGTCACTTTGTTGATATGTGTCTTGAGGCTGAGTGAGGAATCAAGTGTCACTCCTAAACTCTGGACTGCCTTAGAAACTTCAATGGTCTGGTCAGCAAGCATCAATGGACAAATTCAGCCTTGAATTATTGGTGCGGTGTTCCAACAAGCAAAACTTCTGTTTTGTTGCCATTTAGTTTCAGAAAATGTGAATTGAACCAGGCCTCCACGGTTGACAGTAAGAAAGACATGCAAAGACCAGACGCATTTATATATAGAGTGATCACAATTCATAAGCAGAATGCCTGTTGCAGTTTTTATTACAGTTTAATAACAGCACCAGTCAATAATTTATCTAAAAACATGATTTTAGCATAATTTGAAAAGTTTCATTTAGAATTCAGAACTCAGCCTATTGAGTAAGTAACCATTACTGATTCTTAAATGTGTTGTTTATTTGCCCATTGATTGTATGCGTTATGTTGGTCATTTCGGACGTTTGTTGTCACAGGAATCCCACATTTGGAGCTTGCAAGCTCACTGGGTAATTTCTGCTGTAGCAATGAACACATATGTGTTATCACTGAATACTGGGCTAAAATAACACTTATTAATGCTCTCTTACACCTCACTAGAAATTCCATACATTGTAACGATGTAGGTTTCCACGGCTCGATGCATGATGATTGCTTCGAAAAGCTGCTCTCTCGGGACAGCCGCGTCGCTCGCTCCCTCTCCTCGCGACGTTTCGCCTCACACATTAAGAGGCATCCTCAGGCGCAGTACTGCGCAAACTGCGCGACGAGAGGGGAGGAAGCGAACGACGCGGCTGTCCTGAGAGAGCAGCTTTTCGAAGCAATCATCATTCTATACATTACTTCTACATATTACAAATTCATATGATCAGCAGATTCCAATGAAATGACATGTGATTATTGTCAAAGTGAACTATCCAAATGATGGCAGAGATGGAAACAAAATTGTTAAATGTCAAAACCATTTTGCTACAAGCCACAATGGGCTGCATGCGGGCACTAACGTCACCGCTCCTCAATTTATGGGGTGTAAGGTAAGTTCAGTGGGGTGTGGAGAATACCGACCTCCTTTACAAAGTACTCGAGGGTGGCGTATGCGATGGCAATTCCATCGTGCGTGCTTGTGCCGCGTCCCAGCTCATCCAGGATTATGAGCGAGTGCTGCGTCGCTTTGCGGATGATCGTCGAAGTTTCGCTTAGCTCCTCCATGAAAGTGCTCCGGCCCTTGTAAATGTTATCCGATGCACCCATCCTGAAAAGGGTTACCGTAAGATCTCAATTATACCATGCACTTAAATACCCTGAACTTTGAGTTTTAGCATTCTGCAAAAATGTATATTCAGACAGATGGGATAGACGGACAGACATCAACAGAGTCAAATAACACACATCACATCAATCAAATGAAGACTACATATTATACTTCTCCGATCACAAGTGGTTCAAAGCAAAAAAAGCAAACAATATGCATATATAGCTTGGGAAAAGCGTCGAGTGTGCTGCAGCAGTCTATTCATGCAGCCACTTTAATTCGAAGGCTTTCATGATCAATGTTATCAAAATAATGATGTAGGTTTTCACGGCTCAATGCATGATGATTGCTTCTAAAAGCTGCTCTCTCGAGACAGCCGCGTCGATGGCTCTCTCTCCTCTCCTCGCGACGTTTCGCCTCACACGTTAGAGGCATCCTCAGGCGCAGTGTGTGTGTAGTGCCTGTTGCTCCTTTATATATGTGGGTACTATGTATGTGTCGAGACATCTTTTGTTGTGTGGGGTCTACATTTGAATCACATTAACACTAATCTCCTTATCCTATTCACACCATGGAACTGCGATAACCCCCTCCTGCTTTGTCTGTGTCTAGTTCCCTAATTTGCATCTCATGAAAGAACCTCTCACACACCTGGTGATCCCCTTCTGATGTCCACATACGATCTGTGCATTACTGACTTCAATAACTGGCCTCCAGGATTGGCTGAGCTTCACAAGACAAAAAGGACCATGAACCAGCAGCTTGTTCTGACTGCTTTTGAAAAGATTTTATCTGAGGTTAGAATATAACATATAATATAGCCAAAAAATAAACCTCACCGGAACTTACATGAACAAACATACGCTGAATATATGACATATGGGAAAAAAAACAATATGTTTTTAATGCAGTAAGTTAAAACATAACCAAATATACACAGCACAAGAGACTGGCCCCAGAAAGCTACAAAGGCAGCATGAGGACATGATTCTTGCTATGATGGAGAGGGGGGGGAGTATCTTTTTCTTGGGATATAATTCTGTCAAATGAAACCCGAGTTCTGTTTTGAGAGCTGTGAGGCCTCTTGTCTGTTTACATTCAGCCATGTATAGAGCAAAGCCTATTACAGCAATACACATACAATGTCCTTCAAACTCATACACCAGCGGGAATCGGTGGTTGTCAAGAAATTTAATAGATAAACTATCCCATTCAACAGCCTCAGCAGTTAATTACGAAGGTAATGCATTCAAAGGTTGACATTATTATTTAGAAAAGAATGTGACTGTCAATATTTAAAGTGCTTAATCTTCAGTCATGAAAGAACTATACATTATAACCCATTATTAAATAACATTTTGCAAAAGAATTTAAAAAATGCAATAATTGTCTTCACTTGTACGGCCTATATCAAGAAATGCCAAACTGACCAAATATCACATTAGCCAAGAATTTAATATTCCTTACTAATCATGTCAAATGCAGACGATGCAGATATCTTATACAGTTGTAAGTTTATAGTCGTATTAAACAACTTATTATGAATAACAACGTGGCCAAAGAGACAGGGGCAGATCTATGTGAAAAAGTAAAAAAACCCAACTATAACAGAGTCCAGCAGGTCATGGGAACTGTGGAAGTTGTGCCCAGTACAAATAAACATTATTGACAGTGTCCAAAACACATCTGTGCTCGCACTGCATCTGGCAGGCTCGGTACCACTCCGTATGTGTCCTGTCAGCCTATGCAGACATTTAATCGCTGCCAAATCCCCATGTGTATGCAGCAAGTTGTATTACATTGCATTTATAAGTACGAAAGATGAATAACTGAAATTTACCAGTGTTTATGTTGTCAAAGACTGTGAAACATATAGTGTATAATAATACAAATTAGTGCCTACAGATGATATATGAAATGTTTACAATTAAAATCTATTGTTACAACGGATAATTTATTTAATTGAGTTGCATTCCACATGCATTCTTTTTTTAATGTTTCCCTTAAACATATGTGTTGATTAGTAATATTTGACCACAATAGCGCACATAACCACAGTATACATATATAGATGTGTGAATCTGAAGTGTGCTTTATGGAGGAGAAATGATAAATGTGCTTCTCTATCCCTGTTTCCTGTAAGGGCAAGTATTTCTGCTCCCGACGAAATGAATCAAAGAGCGAATGACATTGCTATAAGTCTGTCTGATTAGGCTTCTGTAATGGGTTGACATTTGTGTGTCCAGCAAAATGTACCCGAAATTATTTGAATGCAGTAATGCAAAGCAACTACAAAGATCTTCACTGCAGAGCGATGTAAAAAACCCATCCCTTTCATATATAAGACTGCCTTATATACATACATACAAATAAAGTTTCAAGTTATATCACATTAACAGATTAAGCATCATCACCTGATGAACAGAGTGTATTAGGTACAATGCTTCTTAGAATTACGGATATTGTTAAAAATTAAATCAACATTTTCCCTAGGCCCCTTGTCATGTTTGGACAAGGATTTTATTAAATTAAAAGGTTAGTTGGCAGTCTTGTCAGAGCACTTCGATGCCACTATTGGAATTCTGAGCTTGAATCTAGCTTTCGGCTGCTAATAATGATCTCTCCTAGCTAGTGTGTTGAGATGGTAATGCCTGATGAACATGTGTGTTGTGAGATCGACTTGCTGCCTGCCAAGTTTCCTGCAAGGTGATGGCCACCACAAACGACTAACTCACGAGACTTAGTAAGAAGCTTCCTCGTGCATGTTACTAAGATAGCCCAATACAAATATGCCTCAATGCACCAGTCATATTTTTGAATGCAAACCCCCTGTCTTAATAAAAATGAAAACGCTTTCACCATGCAGCATAAAGGCAATTGGTGTGGGTTTCTAACGAGCAAAACTTGTTTTGTCACTATTTATTTTTAAGAACTTAAAATTGATCGAGGCATTCAGAGTTTACAGTGAGGACAACATGCAAAGATCAGATGCATTGATGGACAATTTTACGTGGATATATATTTGGATGTCATCGGTATAGTAATGGTGGCTTAGACTGAGGCTGCGCAGGATAGGGCCAAGTAGTGTTATGTAGATGCTGAATAGAAATAGCCAAGGCCTGAACCCTGAGGAACTCTGGAAAACACAGGATGGATTTCTGAGTTGCATCCTCAGAAGCTAACAAACTGCTTTCGTTCGGAGAGGTACGAGCTCAGCCAGTGAAGGAGGCCCTATGCCTTCCAGTCGCTTCAGTAAGGAAGGATGGTTAACGGTATCAAAGGCTGCGCTCAGGTCCACAAGTACAAGAATACTTGACAGGCCTTCATCAGGAGCGACAAGTACATCATTAACTTTGACCAGGGTAGTTTTAGTACACTGGCCGGATTTGAACCCAGATTCTAAGGGATCCAGCGGCTCATTTCTGAGGACGTGTTTCCGGAGTTGCATGGCTACTGCACGCTCAAGGACAATAGAATGGAATGGTAAATTAGAGATGGTCTGATAATTATCAGGGATGTTGCAATAGAGGGAGGTGTTTTGAGCACAGGGGTAACTGCGGCACATTTGCAGAGTGGGGGAACGATGCCGGAGCGAAGTGACTTATTGAAGAGATTAGTGACGAAGGTGGCAAGGGATTTAAAATTTGCCCAGATGAGTTTAGATGGGAAGGGGTCCAGGGAGCAGTTTGTACGCCGAGATCTGGTAACTAATGAAGAGTTTGACTGGAGGTTAGGAAAGCTGGAAAGGTATGCCTCACAAGTTCGACGGTTAGTTTTACCAACAGAGGGAGCAGCAATGGGGCTTCTAGTCTCACTCACAGCAGTCAACCTGCATCTAAGAGGTTTTGAAGATGAAGCAATGACCTTATTTACACTAAACCTCATCTGCCGGTATCGATACGTTTATCACGCATTTGTTGTTTGGCCACACAGAAGACAGAAGCT
Source organism: Mordacia mordax (assembly GCA_036362905.1). NCBI lineage: Eukaryota > Metazoa > Chordata > Hyperoartia > Petromyzontiformes > Petromyzontidae > Mordacia > Mordacia mordax. Next base: position 15,911,384 of record JAZEWT010000015.1, read on the forward strand.
AGAGGAAATCCTTGTTCATCTCAACTCCATACACCCAAACATTAAGTTCACCATGGAAAGTGAAGAAAACGACCAAATGCAATTCCTAGATATCCTGGTGAAAATAAATGCAGATGAAACACTAAGCCATACTGTACAGAGGAAAATAACACATATGTACAGGAATTTACACGTGGAGTCCAACCATCACCCAAAATATAAACGGGGGATACTGCACACCTTAGCCTACCAGTCTAAAACAATATTAGACAAAAACATCTAGAAGATGAGCTACAACATTTAAAACAAGCACTACTCAACAATGGATACACAAAAAATACAGAGATCTAATGCAGCATATAGAGAAAACTACGAGAGTATGTGTAAAGGATCTTCTATAGCGTTGCTTTATTCCAGATTGATTTGTTCAAACAGACCCCGACCTTCGTTGATTGTTCCTGGAATGCAGCAACTCTGTGGAGGTGACTCAACAATACATAGTACCTACATATAAATAGGAGTCACAAACACGACACACACACACAAAGCGCCTGAGGGTGCCTCTAACGTGTGAGGCGAAACGTCGCAATGGAGGGAGAGGGAGCGATCGACGCGGCTGTCCAGAGAGAGCATCTTTTCGAAGCAATCATCTGTGCCTGATGCCTCAAACATTGCAGGTGTAATGTCGCGATGCAGAGAGGAATGATCAACACAGCTATCTCGAAAGAGCAGCTTTTGAAAGCAGTCATCAGACTACAATATTTATATTTATATTAATGGTCCACTGCAACGGAAGATGCATAAGCTTTATGACAGTTCAATTATTGCAATACATCACATGCACTTCACAATGCGAGATCAAACCCCAAAAGCCACCTCTTATAAGCCACATAATTAAGAGCCCTGATTTCATAGGACAAGAATGTAGTGTGAGTGTAAATATAACGCGAATGGGAATAATTCCACAATATGTGGTGGTCATTTTCTGAGTGCTTGCTGCTAAACTGAGCAGCTCAGTACTTCGATTTCCATAAGTAACATTTATCAAGCAACATTGCTTAAAAGCAACAATGCGTATTTGTATATGTATATTTCATATACGTTTTCATACACAATGTGCATGTGGTTACCGTGCATACCATGAACATTATTTTATAGTTTCAGCTGTATAAAGTTACAGCCTGCAGGTTTGAAATAAGTTTTTTTTACAGGAAGTGATCAATATGTTTCTTATGAAATGCTATTGTTAAAATAATACCACCCTTGTATTCCTATACGTAAAGCAGGAGGGCTAGCTTTCAAACCACACGCACGCTGTGCACACATTTTTCCCCTCCTTCTCTGGCAGGGCTCGGCTTTCAAAACCAGGGGATGCAGCATTTGAAACATTATTTCGAAAATATTTCTACGTGCAGCACTTACCATAGTAAAAAAAATCAGAAAATGGAAGACATTGTGAGCAACCAATTTGGCCATGCTTAACTCTTTCATTTCAATTGCTGCTGCATTATGTACCAATACTAAGCGAACGGCATGGCGTTATTTATTTATTTAACAGTTACTACAGCGCTGCAAAATCTCTACAGAAGCATGTTGCACGTTCCTCGACCCTGCATGGCATATTTACATGCTGCATTAGTAATTTGTATCCCGCACACAACTAATGGACACTTTTTGCCTTACAAAATGTGAAAAGCGCACTCATTCTCCATCTCATATGCATTTGCATAAAATTCACTTCGCTATAATAGATACATATTTTTTCAAATTAAGCCATGCAAAATTAATTTCTGAACCCATACCATGAATGCAAATTAACATGAATGATTCCATGGATTGTGGATGCTTATATACAATTATTTGCATCTACACTGGACTGATTTTTTACCTTAATAAAATAGATGCCTTCTTTGCAAACACACATTTTGTCGAGAGGCTTTTTTATTTTATGTGTTCATTCTAAAATGAACTACTTGGCATTTGAATTGCAATTTAATTGGTGTGTATTATTTTCATTGAACGTGGGAGGATGAGAATAGCCTTCAATTTCAAATTCACCACATGGAACACTGCTATCCACAGGGCCTCGCAAACACAGAATTGATGATCCGCAAAAGTGGCAGCTTTCAGACTTTGATTAACATAGACATGACAACCAACAGTGTTTTATACACTGCAGACAACTCTTAATTGCTGAAAAATTATGTACTGGTGGTTTTGGATTCAATATGATCTCAAAGGAATGCTATTCTTGCAATCCTTTTAAGTGGCATTATGCACAACTGAATTTTCCATTAGTCCGCTGGATGTCTAGGTAGGTGCAGGAACGCAGTATCTGTGATGGATGCACACACACTATACATTAGGTGTGTAATGAAACATTAAATCATTGACAAAAAAAAATATATGCTTTCTGATGTTCATGACAACACTGCTGCAGGCACTAGATTTACCACATTTAAAAAGGATTACATTTCTGAATATAATTGTAACCACGCATCACGATAGTTCATAAAATCAGGAGCGGGTGGGAGAATTAGCCATCTCTCTTCATACAATTCAATTAAAAGAATGTTGCTATAACGTCACTTATAAAACTCAGGAACAGATTTGATGTTCCTTATATTAAATGCTAAGTTACGGACTTTTGAATCACTAAACAACATTTTGTTAGGGGGAATATTTTCTCTTTTTACTCACTTTTACTTAACTTACATTGGGCGATGTGTGTAATGGTTAACTTACACTGGGGGATGTATACAGTGGTTACATTGGGGGGGGGGTGTAATGGTTAAAATCTTTGAGCACGAAATTAAAACATTTCCGATAAAGCTGGAGAGCTGAAAATTTGCACGCAGGCATAACTCGGATGACATTGCAATCTAGTGAAACAAGTTTAAAGACTAGTGACAAGGCTATCCTGGGCCCGCAATAGAAACGAACCTTTCAAATTACTATTCATTTTTCAGTCTGATGAGGGCGATATATTCCTGATGCCAGACACGCACTGAACTGATTTGACATTTTTACGTGACTAAGACTAAAATAAGTAGAAAATAAAATAGGAAAAAATATATATTTTTAAATGACCCTCAGGAAAGAGGCAATTAAGTGCAAGGAAAAGTGTAAGAAGAAACTATAAAGCAATTACCTTGGCTGTACGTACTGTTCAGTGTTTCTATTTGATATTTAAGGGATTATCGTCAATATAATAAGATTATGGATTTTTAATAAATGTGCTTAAAATCAGTTGCTGATTTTTCAAGTGTGATCTACATCTTGAGGCCATTTTTTATACCTGTAAAAATACAACTACAATTATAAAATGGAAGTAAATGTGAAAATAGTGTCTGATATATGAATTAATTATTATGGACAACTTATTAGAAACGCATCTGTTCTGCATACTGAGGAATGCCTGTATGCCTTATATATGTGCATAAATGTTATAAGTGTTAAGAAATACATGCAGCTATAAGTGTACATATGGTGGTCATCACAGCATGTATCCACAGGGTTATCAATGAATATCCAGTCACATTGCACATGGGCTTTTAAGTTTGCTTCAAATGTCAACATACATAAAATAAATAACGCAAAGTCCTTGGAATGTTGAGAACACTGATAGACTCATTAATTCATTATCAATACCCGCTTAATCCTGTACAGGGTTGTGGGGGGGAGGCGGAGCCTATCCCGGGAGACAAAGGGTACAAGGCGGGGGAATATTCATGATGTGACGCAAGTACATGGCGGGGCACAATTTTGGGGGCAATTTACTCAGTCGGCAAATTAACCTAGGCAGCAGTGTGTCTTTGTACGGTGGGAGAAAACCGGAGTACCTGACGAAAACCCACACAGGGACAGGGAGAACCACACAGAAAGGCACCCGAGCCAGGAATCGAACCTGGACATTTCTTGCTACGAGGCGAGAGTGCTACCCATTGCACCAACGTGCCGCCTCATGTACACAACATTTCATCACAATGCTCAGGAGGTATTTGCTCAAAATATGGGAAAAGCTCCAAACTGAATGATGTAATGACATGAATATGGCAAGACTCACTTTCTACATTATTAATATGGCAGAACGTACATTCTTAATGAGTTAAATCGGTATGGAATTTAAAAACGAATATAAGGTAATTAATAAAAAGCACAGACAAATGTGATTTAACCCTTTGGTCACAACACGAGAGGGTCACTTAAAATCGATATAGTTCTTACTCTGAAGAACGAATACAGGGGATCTATTTTGGTAGGCACATGTCATAGTTTAAAAAAAAGTATATATTCAACTTAATAATAACAGAAAAACAATCAAACTGTGCATATGATGATTGCTTCGAAAAGCTGTTCTCTCGGGACAGCCGCGTCGATCGCTTCCTGTCCCGACAGAACAGCTTTTCGAAGCAATCAGCATGCATCGAGCCGTGAAAACCTACATCATTACAAAGTGCACATGTCTAAAAACACATACTGCACCCAGGACTCCACACCACGGTTTTAGTGTAATCAGTCGTAATCAATGGCTTGCTGCAAGTGAATATTTAAGGCAAAACAAGAAGACTGAAAGAAATGATGATTGCTTCCAAAACCTGCCCTTTTGGGATAGCTACGTGGATCACGCCTCCTCTCTCCTTCTCGACGCTACGCCTCCCACGTTGTAAGCATGCTCAGGTGTTATGTGAGTGAGCCATGTGTGTGACTGCTATTTAGATGTCAAGTTTCAAGTCACTCCCTTCCAGGAACAATGGAAGGGGGGGGGGGTTCATTTGAAAGGGTTTCATTGGTTTGCCCTGATATTATAATTCAAATGAACTTAATCAGTTCATTTGAAGTCTAAATCAGGGGTGGTAAATCAGGGGTGGGACTGGGATTGATGCGGTTATCGTGAAAGAGCAGCTTTTGGAAGCAATCGTCATGCATCGAACTGTGAAATCACTCCAAGACACATTTGATATTATCAAACCTACAATATTTTGGGTTCTCCTTTTCAAAATGTTTAACTTAGCTATTATAAAGTGGGTAAATTTACAACACGATGTTTAAATGGTACATATTGTTGTGACATTTCAAATGGGGGTTGTAAAAATGCTAAAAAAATCCCAGAAGTTAAAAAAAATGAAAATCATATATATAAAATCACACATTTTAAAAGGATTAGTACAAATCTACTGCACAAATATCTGTGTAGGACAATAATGAAAACCTGAAAAGTAATACAATTTTTAAAAAGCATTTTCTCCACATGAATATATTGTAATTGTTTTGGTAATTCATTCTCATATACTTAAAGAACACAATTATGAGAATAATAAGTTGCTATTTTCTCATGGATAATATAAATTTATCAACAAAGCCTTTAACGTGAAAGAAATCAAAGCTTTTCAGGGTTCCTCTCCTGGTCAACAATACTGGGAAAACTGTAACCTCCTTCAAGTGTGAGTTCTATATATATATTTTACATATATGCCACATGAGTTTAACGGTGAAGAATAATTTGGTTATCACATCACAAGACATGCATCTTGTGATTATAAATAAACTTCAATGCACCTTTGCTTGGTACCCACACAGGACAGCACTCACAAATGCACAAGTGCTCATGTGCAAAGTTGCAAATGGGTATTCCTAGATTCTCATGCAAACCACTGCTTATTCAACAAATAAATGCACGGAGCATTAAGGAATGCTATTTGTTTGCACGCACAAATACATAGGACCACTCTTCGACAACACTGTGGAAACATGGGCAAATATTTAGATATGCAAGCATGTGCATCTGCTTATGAATCATGAAAATTGACCTTAGACTTTTAAAAATCCCTTCCCCTAAGGACTTAAGGATTCACATTAACTTTGGTATATATGCCTGTGGGTTCCCATCTAATATAGAGGCTGTGGTGCTGCCAAGTGATAAATATTCGTGTTACCAAGTGCAGCTCTCTTAAATTTCACATTATTTTTATTAATTTAAACACAATGGGTCACTTTTTTCAATGACATCTCTAGATCATGAAGTCTTCCTTCACTGACTTTGAAATTGTAAAATGATGACTGAGATAAGCCAGGGACAAACATGACATTAATAATGTCAATGCATGTCACTCAGTACAAGTCACATCCCTGTGAATTTTTCAGTTTCAAATGAAATTATGAATTCCAAGGTAGTACACTGCCTCTGAGTTTTCACACGTTTACTTATTGTTTTGTTTATTTATCCAACAAAGTATTGAGCATTAGTTGTGTGGGTATCCCATGTTTTTGTTGCTGCTGCTTATGGGCTCACTTACCTGGTGTGAATTGAATGGAGACTGCTCAGCTTAGCATGGCTTGCTGGAACAAAGGAGCCCATTTGGGCCATGATCACGATGAGGGCTACTTGCCGGATATACGAGCTCTTGCCACCCATGTTTGGTCCAGTGATTATCATGGCTCGCTTACCATCAGCCTGCCAACGGACCAGAGGAAGCGTCACATAGGAAGGAGGGCACGCAATCGATCGCTACTGCAGGGCACTCAATGATATTCTCGCAAAACCCACATGCATTGGAAAAATGCACTCTCAGTAGGTATATGCTTGCTGATCAAAATCAAAATTTTCCGTCCTCCATGAGTGATTGCCACATGAAAGTCATGTTGCATTAACCATTTAGCCAAAGGACAACAACTATATTTCACGGAAACCGTGTTTTAACGTAAGTCACAACTGCATGTTGCACATACTTGGTACACTTTCAGTAGTCTTTTGCTCAGTTACACATTTTGCATAGACATGCTGCAACTAATTCACTTCAAATAAACAAAAACAAAGGCTCATTTTGATGATTGCTTCCAAAAGGTGTTCTTTAGGGATAACCGCGTCGATCGCTCCTCCTCTCTCCTCGACGTTTCACCTCGTTGGAGGCATCTTCAACGTGGGAGGCAAAACGTCGCGAAGGAGAGATGGGGTGTCATCGACACGGCTATCCTGAAAGAACAGCTTTTGGAAGCAATCATCATCCATTGAGCCGTGAAAACCTACATCAGTACAAGGGCTCATTTTTACTCTCCCATTATACAACAATGCCATTGCTAAAGAGCCACCTGTTACCACAAAAGGTCACTCACATCAAGGTGTGTGCTGTTGGGCACATACTGATTCTGGTCACCCATAAGCAGCTCCACTACTGGATGGCGGCCATTCTCGATGACAATCAGACTCTTCTCCTCGACAAACTTGGGCCTAATGCCAAGATAAACGGAGATTAATAACATCAATTATGCATCACGATCATGTCTGTGACATTTCAGTATGACTGACATTATGGTATATTTCCATTAACAAATCCACTCATGATAAGTGTTATGAAGCACAGCGACACCAGTGTGAGAACAGGAATGTATCAGCATTATAACATGTGCACAGTGCTGAGCTTTTTAAATGCTAAGGCTACAAGTATTAATAATTGAGATTTGTGAAAACTCTTGTAAAGATGACCCAATATGAATTCAACTCTATATTAAAGCTGTAATTCTGTTGGGAACTCTTAGAGTAAACGGGTCAATTTGATCAGCGAGCTGTTTAAAACTAAAAGATTTCCAAGTAATGACTTGCATTGCACATTTTAAGTAACTGTTACAATGCATATTCATTATTTTAATTTCTTGAATTTAATGTTATCAGTCCTAATCGATGGCTAGCTGCAAGTGAATGTTTAGGGCAAAACAATAAGACTTTAAGAAATGCTTTCTATTTTCAAACTTATAATATTTAGAGCTTCCTTTTCACAGTTTTAAACGCAGCTATTATAAACGGAGTAAATTTACGAGATGATATTAAAATGTAACACATTGTTGTGACATTTCAAATACAGCTGTAAGAATGCTAATAAATCCCAAAAGTTTCAAACAACACTAAAACTACATATAAAATCTTGCATGCGCAACTATTTTGGCCAAATAATGCATTACCAACAAAAAATATTTTCGGTAAATAGATGGCCTAAGGCAACTAAATTGTATTAAATAACAGCAATAGTTGTACTTCTAGACCGATTTTTACCCAAGGGCCACAAAGAGCTGCACAGAGCTGTGGAGAGAATGGCATGTCAACAACATCTGAATGGCATTTCAAAAATAACATCAGAGCAGATCAATTAAAAGTAAAGCAATGGCTGCGCAGCACCATTACTGCTTAGTCCTGTACAGGGTCTCGGTGAGCCGGAGCCTATCCCGGCAGACACAGGGCGCAAGGCACGGATTTACCTACGATGGGACGCCAGTCCATCACCGGGCACTGCAGGCAATTAAGTCTGCAAGCCAATTAACCTATGCAGCAGCATGTTTGTGAAGAGAAATTAGATTCCATTAACTCGCAAATTTTCTTTGAGATCAGGGCAGGAGAAGGAACAATTGTTGAGGTATTTGTTGGTGGTTCAGACTGGGTATAGATTCGGTAGGCTTTGTTTTTTTCTTAAAAAAACAGAATCAACTAATCTGTTTGGTTTTTATCAATGAAGAGAGGTGAGGGAGAGTGACTGGCTGAAGGAGCCGATGGATGGTCGAGAAGAGGATCTTGGGTTTGTCTCAGGCATCAGACAATGCTCAGCCCTCCACATTTGTTCAATGTTGCAAATACATGATTTGCGTACAATAATAATCTGTTAAAAATTGCAACTCCCGCACTCATATTGTCCTGAATAGAGTTGTAAAATCTGTGAATGAACAGAAGAATGCTGTCGATGTAATGTAAAACAGAGAAAATAAAGGTGCTGGCAATAAGGTAATTGAATCATAGCCATAGAAAATGAAACACTTCCAAATAAATATATTGCAAAGCTGTGGAGCCATTTTAGATTTTACAACGTGACACCATGTGCACAACATTTAATTTGTCACATTCTATACTGTGCTCTGACATGGTGTTTTGTAGCTGCTTTGTAAACGTTCAAGGTAGCATTACATTGCGTGTTTTTCTATCTCCAGCAATTACATGGCCTGCAGTTGTGACAATGTAAGCAGTGCGTTTAGGAAAGCAAATTAAGATTCTCTGCCAGCAGCCCTAACCACCAGATAATAGCCAAAAAAAATCTGCTTAAAGTACAGGTTGCAAGGTTTAAAATGGGGGGGAAATCTCTATCACAATGACAGTTGACAATGAGGAAGAAATAGACTGAGTCTTTTAGCTGACCAGATGGTATCCCCAGCGGTGGAAAATATCCCTTTGCTGCACAGAAATATATACTTTTTGACAATGTCAGTCATGGTGACTGAGCATGCTCAAAAAAAGATATTCCTAAAGTGGTACTTGCCCGATTTGACGATTTGCTGGACTGACAGAAAATGCTTACCAGTATACGCTGTTTCAAAAGGTTACTGAACATAAAGTAAAACGTCCATATGTAAACAGGAATGATTGTTAGAAAACAAATTAGCTAAGACATTTAATTATTACACATTTTAAATATTTCTAACAGTTCGGTATGCATTAACATGTTTGCTATCCCTCCATGAACATTGTTTTGCTCAGTTTTGCTCGCATAGCCCCCACCACAATGCTTTAATTGCCATCGTGCACTCGCATGCACCACAATATTATGGGGATACCAAAGTCACAATTACGTTTCGTAATTCTATTCACAAACAACTGCCAACTCAGAAGACCAGACCTGGGATGAGAAAAGCATCCTATCCACCATTACCAACTTAAGCAATTTGGCGATTGGAAACCTTTTAATCACTCCCGTGATCAGAAACATAAGCCTCACATCAGCAGATGTTTTTTGAACATTTTTTTTTTATACAGCAAACCAGCACATTTTATTCAAATAGAAGGCTGGTCCTGTCGAAATTTGTCGAGGATCTTGGGGAGGAATGGAAATGGGATGGAGAACGAGGTAAGGTGTGCACTCTTGAAAATATTTTCGTGGATGCTTAGATTTCACTTTGCTTTAGAAAAAAATGCTTTTGCATTTGTTTATCAGCTTTAGTGTCCACTGCATTAGCCACTGCTCCGAGTCTGAACATCCCATCTCTCTTGAAAAGAAAGGTCATCAGAGTGCTTTTTTTGTGTTGGCAGGCATCATACAATTTTTCTGATAAGAGTTTTGTTGATGATGACTGAGACATGTATCTGCTTGTCAGGACAAGAATGCAATACATTTGTCCACATATATTTACAGACATCAACTAATAGCTATAAATGCCACTGCAATAAGTGTTGTTAGCTGGCACTGATATGATGCAGCCAACACCATGTTTGACTATGTTCGTTTCAACATCGGTGATGTTTACACTCCACAAGGTACTTGTGTAAAAAGTGAGTCAATATATCGGAGCCCCTAGAATAGAAATTCTAACTTATTATTTGCAACTACAGGTATTCATGACCAGGAATTAAATCTAGGTTGTCAGGTCCATATCGCAATGCAAAACTGCTGACATTACTCCTCACTCGATGTGCACACAGTTCACTTAGCCATGTTGAATGCAATGTGAAGGGACTGGACCTCTCACCTGCAATAGCCGTGTCTGGATGCAATGTGAAGGGAATGGAACACTCACCTGCAATAGCCGTGTCTGGATGCAATGTGAAGGGAATGGAACACTCACCTGCAATAGCCGTGTCTGGATGCTATGGTGGCGAGTGAGAAGAGGCAGTCGAGTGTAGCCAGCTGTACCACAGCTGCACGGAAGCTGTGATAGTGCTCCCCGAACTGCCTGAGGGGGGAACACGAAGGAAGCAGCAGCAAGCCTGACCTCTACTCAACGTTTTTAAAAGTGCAGCTTACGCCAGTCATTACTTGCATAGAGCACAAACACGTGTTTTTATCCTAGGAAATGTTACATTTGAAATATTTGTCCAAGTTCATGTACAGCCACCATTGTACCTGTATGGTTAGCAGAGATCTCAAATCACTCAGCAAAATTCTGCAGTTGTGTTTAAAGACGTTTCAATACTTTGCATACATTGTTTAAATATCCTACTTAAAATAAATAATCTGTCCTTTGTATTACAAAAACATTATTTAAGGACAATACATGATTTTCCAGTAGGATATTACATTTACAGTTTACACATATTACATATTTTAAATAATACACAAGTTAGAGCATAAACTTTAACATTAACGTGTTATAATATGCCAAGTATTTTATTAATGTTAAAATAACAAGACTCGAAATTATTTAGCATACAAAAACCCACAGTGTAAAAAAAGGTTATTTAAGAAAATGAAATTCAACATTTTTCTGCAACACTACCCCACAAAACACAAGAGCGCAAATAGGGCACCGTCTCATTAAAGTCATGCTGTGCAAACAGCCACGACAAGTTGAGTTGAATATAAACACAGTTAAACTAAGTCATGTGCACTTCTACGGCATGGCTGCTCTGCGTCATGCCCACATTACTTCTAACTGATGCATGGGGAGCCAAGGCTTGTCAAGGCAGCATTGTCCAATTAGATTGTTCTACACACAAACACGACTCACATTGCCAATGCATGTGGGGATTATCAAAACGCAGAAACGGCAGTTACATCCACGTGAATTGAAAGAGGTGGAAAGAGGCATTTGTCAACAACAATGATGCTCTTCTTAATAATAACAATAACTGCATTTATAGAGCGGATTTTTTAAAAACAAATCTGTGCCGTGGAGAGAACGGCATGTCAACAACAACACAGTTAACTTATAGACTCAAAATACATAACCAACACATTGTAATGCTTAATTATCAAAAATGGCACCCGTTATACTTTACAAATTGACAATCTTTCACTGATGTAGGCAGTTGCACCAAAAATTCCAGGGTACTAAGGCACTGAATCGATGTTTACATGGTGAATCGATGTTTATGTGGTTTGCTGCCTCGTGCCAGTAGACTGCGTTGCATACAATATAATAATGAGCACAATAATACGGAGAATTTTTATACAGCGTCGCCTATCTAAACCGCATCTTACAATGTTGCACAATCTGCAGACAAACAGTAGCACGTATAATAAAATGTTTGCAGGCAATCAATGGGTGTTAAAACATGTGGGAGGAAATTGAGGAGCACTCAAAAGCCACATGTGCCAGGGGGCAACACTCTATCCCATACAGATATAACAGGTGTTATTAGTCGCACTTTGCTGTGCCACCTTCTCCCCGCTACATCTTGGTTGCGCTGCTGCTGATACTCACGTGAGGAAATTTAGCCACTCAGCATTGCTGTCAATCCGTAGTTTCTCCCGGAGCTGGCAAAGCTGCTTGTACTTCTGCATCACAACCGGTGTATGGAACCGACTCACCGCCTTTGTACTGTGTTTAGAAAAATAAATAAATATTATTAATATACAACACTCAAACAATGTATGACTCATATTGTAGGTATGCACCTGGGCTATGTTTGTAACTGTATGAAAGTATTGGAAAATTCGTTAATGATAAATATGTTCAGGTTATTGTCAAAGGTATAATTATACTCCCTTAGCGATGTCACTCATCTCATCTCATTATCTGAAACCGCTTAATCCTATATAGGGTCACGGTGAAGCCGGAGCCTATCCCGGAAACATAGGGCGTAAGGCAGGAATACACCCGACGACGGGACGCCGGTCCATCGCCGGGCATTGCGGGACAATTTTAGTCTGCGAGCCAATCAACCTATCCAGGAGCATGCTTTTGGACTGTGGGAGGAAACCGGAGTACCCGGCGAAAACCCACGCGGACACGGGGAGAGCATGCAAACTCCACACAGAAAGGCACCGGAGCCGAGAGACTCGAACCCGGGACCTTCTTGCTGTGAGGCGTCAGCGCTAACCACTGCGCCACCGCGCCGCCCAGCGATGTCACTGTGACTTCCAACTCACATGTTTTAATAAATCATGTCAATGCCATCACATTAATGCAGTGCAGTGAGTGAGCGTAACTGCATTCGTACGTTTTTATTATGTTAGCGCAAACTTTCAAACTTGTGCTGGCCAGCCCAGAATATAATCCTAGGTGTGTGCTTAAATATTAGTTATTGCTTAGATTGTTTCTTACATGAACAGAGCACAAAACAAAAAACAAAATGTAAAAGTCAAAACTTGTAACGGTAAAAAAGTATAAGGCATGAGGGGTTTTTTTGAAGCGTCAAGTAAATATTTAACAGGAACTCAGGGTTAACTTATCATTCACATGCACCTGTTTAAAGTTGACAAGCATTTTTTGTTTTAATTATTCCAGGGTGCCCGTATGTTTTGGAGATAACGACACTAAAACATTAAGGCAGAACATTACATAGACAATGGATACTGTATTTAAACAGAGCAAGTGGCGATGCCTGCAACGTGGGAGGTGCAACATTGTGAAGGAGAGCAGAAGAATACTGAACGTGGTTATCCCAAAAGAACAGATCCTGAGATCGATTCTCAATGTCATGCACAGTAACCCGTGTTGCAAAGAAGTTAACCACAAAACACAATATTGATAATGATGTATAATTGTGGCAGATTATAATTTATTACATTTATACTACAATAGCCAAAACCTCAATCCTATTGATGATATGGATAAATATAATGGGGCTGTCTCGAACAGTCCTTTGTGAATTTTATAATTTACATTTTCACTACATAATGTAACATCTGGACACTGGAAAGTACAGTTTCATTGCAGAATAAAATATTTTTGTGGGTGGCTGTATTTGGGAGGGTGCATTGCAATGTTATTATGTGATAAAATCTAACAAAACTGATGCTCATGGATCACATTGTTCTAAGACGTATAATTTGAATAAAACATCCACCTAACTTATTAGTTTTAACTCTTCATAATAAAGAGTAATTAAGTGACACAGCTGTGAAATTCTGAAATCCGAGTGGCTGTGGTTGTGCAATAATAACGTAATTACATTATACCTTGGGGACAGGGCCTTTATGAAAAGACACACTTCAAATGCATTAATCCACAATGTTAAGCTTGTATTTCAAATGCAGTCATCTAAAATCCTCGGTGGGGATTTTTTTCCAATTAATTCCCGAGCAAATGCCGATGCTCACGACAGTATGAATACCATTTAATAGCTAATTATAAAAGTCGTGCACGCGGGTTGTCGAAGTCAAATATTATGCATTGGACCACCACACCCGATTGTGCACATATCTCGTGTAATCGTGCATAGGCTTCACTATTCCTTATTAACCCATAGACTGCCATGTGTATGGTTCTCGTTTTGGAAATAGGTTCAGAGGAAATGGGAAAGAGCATGGAAACTGCCTTGACATTTACAGCTCAGCGTAGCACAGCAAAGAAAAATGAACGCTTGTGCACTACCAATAAACAACATACCATGAAGGTAGTATTACGTGCTGCAGATAGAAATTATACACGAGGACACATGTTGGAACGATTAACTTTTGGAGCCAATGGATGTTTTTTAAATATTGTAATTCAAAGACACTAAAAGGAGTCGTTTGTTTGCAAGTAGCATTTATTTATACATGTATACGTATGAGAGGATATGCTCTTTAGATTACCAACGTAGTGCATTGATTGCCACCTGGTGTCAAAAGGTTATCACTTCTTTGATGTCTTTGAACTGCAATACCACGTAACACTATTCCCATGTAACATTAAATATTTGCAAAAACAGTTACGCTGCGTTGGTCATTCTGAATTAGCAATATAAGATAACTAAATAACCATTTTAAAATGCACATGCATTTGATGTTTGCCATAAGGTGCGCATTTGCCTAAATACATTACTGTATAGCAAAGTTCACAACACATGTTAATTAAACAGTCAATACAAAGATTAACATAATTTGGACAGACTATGAACATATGATTAAACAGGTTAATTGGAGATGAGAAGACACGTTTTTTTACATCCCAAAATGCTCAAATGAATTAAATTGGGAAATTGCTATAGTGAATGAACATGCTAAGGGAATCCTACATAGCAATATAAACAAATCTGGTCATAACATAACTTATTTTTATTAAAGGATATTCCTGCTTCCGCATATTTTTTGTTGGCAATACGCATGACTGGAGACAATGCCAACAAACATCTGAATGATTTGACAGCTTTCTTCCAGTTGGTTAGGCATGAATCAGCCCTCGATCAGGCTGTCGTTATCTCTTAAATTAAGCACATTTGTGCATGCACCTGAATGCATCTGTAGCAAAGTCTAATGCTACCAGTCAAGCTAAACAATATCAGCCGGTGTTTATGCATATATGGACACACTATATACATAAGCACACACTTTTGCATTTAACTAATAGAAAATACATGTGCAGCGTGTGTGTGAAATTATTTTTGCATGGCTCTATTGTAAAAACAGCTTGGCTGATCATCGTAAAATTTTGGCTCAGTCATTTTCGTCGATGATAAAATATGCTTCGTCTAATGTGAATCTTGCAGCTACCAGCTGCTATACAAGCCTAATAACACGGTTGCTTCAATTTGGACAGGATTTTCTTTATTGAGTCAAAATTAAGATTCCCGAAGACGTTCCCAAAACCTATTAGCCCCATATACTTTTTAATGGGCAAATACACCAGTTAAATATATATATATAATTACATCTAAAACTACATTTACAATGGAAATATAAAAGGTCACATGACAGATTACAAATATATAGCATGTATACTACACAGCATGTATTTACACTTAATAACAATTTATTTTTTGAGCTGGTGCATTACACGTCAGAGCGTGTCACAGGGCTTTACGTTAACATCTAACCCCAATGCCTTCGTGAGGGCACCCCACGTGGCAGCAGATCCTGTGGTAAAAGGTGACAGCACCTTGCTTATAAATGGCACCTAAGTTTGTCAGTAGAGAACATTTATTGCCACTTATAATGCAAATTGAGTCATTATAGAATTTGCTAATTTGAACTTTGATGCAGACACAGAACGGCCCACTGTTGTGAATAGCGTTCAGGGATCTACGAAGCCCACTGTGAAGTAAAAGGCTCGTAGTATTATTATCATCGTTATTACACCAGCAGCAATGATTACCACAACTGTTGGATTCAAACTGTGTGACCAGTAGTGAATGTGCAACTGCTGGGCTGCGTCAAAATTATATCAGCAACATAGCAATTGATAAGCTATTAAACTTATTTGATGTCCTTCATTGATTTCGTCATTTTATGTCGTTCTCTCCATAGCTATGTGCAGCACTTTGTGACACTCGGGTGAAAGGTGCTTTAGAAAAGCAAATATTGTTATTATTAAAACAAAACTTGAAAGTCTTCTAAAAATGATAAAGCATATAACCTAAAGACAAGTTTTCACATACCAATTCACAAGATCGTTCACATTAATGCATTGAAATACTAACAGTAATTTATTCAAGCATTGTTTCGATTTTTACGTGTTGAGCAGTTTACACATACAGTGTAATAATATATGAAAAGGATAATCATTTTGTAATCCGAAAATCCAAATCCCAGCACAGTGGAAATGCCTCTTAATCTGGAGCAAAGGGTTGTGGTGGCGATTTCCAATGTCAGCTGTTAAACCTATCACACACCATGTATAATGAAAGCCATAACTCTGGTGGTGTCTCTCGTGGATCACGTAATGATGCCACAATGGTAGCCGAGTCACGGATGCATCCTTTTGCCGTTGCCAGTGAATTTCTTAGGGCACGCAGAGTGAATAAATGCATTTTACAATCGCTCGCTCAACGATTAATTGCCTGCATCACTTACCATAAAACAGTTTCAGGCTATTCATTGCCTTAAATCCCCATTACCAGCATTTCAAAAACGGTGGCTTTATCGGTGGGTGGGAGGCATTGGGCAAGCTGCTCAACCTAGAGATGTAAATATGTAAGAGAAGTACTTGATCAAAGCAAAATCTCACCCGCCAATCTTCACCCAGTTGGAAGGAACGGTGTGCAGCATGGAATTCCTCACTTCTATTAAAAACTGTGAAGGAAAAGAGAGGGAAAATTAAATATGTAACTAAACAAAAATAAAGTACAACATTTTGTTATGGTATGTTAGTCTTGGTCTAAAATTGTCATAACTGCTATAATTAATATTAAATCTATTTAAAATCTGCCCTTCAGTAAGGATTTAAAACCAGTGTCCACGCCAGTAGACAACATGAAAATAAAATAAGTATTGACGGGGAAAACACCTTACAACTTTAATGCTCTAATGCTTGTGAACAAACCAAATGTTTGCGTATATGTGACACAAATAAGCGTTGGTTAGTGGACAGGGAGAGTCGATAGGTCAAAATCAGAGCATTCTGTTAATTAACGCATCCTATTTACAGCACTAAGGCAATACCTTTTGCTTTATCAGTCTTTGATTGAAAAAACAAAGCTTCAAAGCACTTTGCATTATATAATCAATTAGCTCAATATCTATCTCAGAATCTCTAGGTAAAAATTCTCTGCAGCGGAATGATTTCTCAGTTGGAATGACTAGTTCCTGTCAGCAGACTTAGTAAAAACACGAATTCTGTGTATGTTACAATGATGAAACATTGATGAACACTTCTTCAAAATATACCGAATTACTAAAAAAATATTGAATGTTTTTCAAATAAAACAGCAATTTCAATCCGCATTGTCCTGGCTTAAAATAAAAACGCATGTGAAATACAGACACGATTGTGCTTACGAAGTGACTTAGTACCAGATTCAAAAATACTTTTCCAGTTCAAAATGTCAAATATATTTCTATAATTAGCAAATTATATTACCCTATGCAATGTCTGTTGTGTAATGTAAAATATGAAACGTCCACAATGTCTTGAGTTCTTTTAAGCATTTTTCCCAACTGTACATTCTTTGATGCCGATGTTGGATATGAGTGTAAACCCTGAACCAAACTGTGGGTGAACTGAGAATAATTTAATATTATACACATACAAATACATTACAGCGAACTGCAATTTCTAATATCAATACAAATTACATCTACGACAAAAATGTGCTCAATATGCAAACTTATATTTTGCAATGCTCAAAAAAATGGCATCATTCATCAGCAACAACTGCACGACTGACGATCCAAGCTTGTACAGAGGTGATCCGTCCTGGCAAAAGATAGGCTAAAGGCGGTCAGGTGTGGAACTTGGCACCCAAGAGACCAATTAAACATCAATCTGATAAGCGAACGGCACCACAGTGTCCGTGTCCATTGCGATTAATAGATGTAATGTGGGCTGCGGAGAAAACCATACATCATTTTGTTCAACACGATCCCTTTGGGCTTTTTCCAACAATTGTGCTCTTTAAAAAAAATGATACATAAATCGCTTTTCACCCGAGGGTCATAAAGTGCTGCACCGAGCTGTGGAGAGAATGGCATGTCAACAATAACATCACAATAGATAAATTCAGTAAAATAATGACTATAAATCAATGAAGGACATACAATAACAAATAAAATAATTGTTAAACAAATAACTGTTGCTTACATAATAACAATAATTGCACTTCTAGAGCGCTATTCACCCGAGGGTCACAAAGCGCTATACAGAGCTGTTGAGAGAACAGCATGTTAGCAACAACAATGAAATATGAATGGAAAATCAACAATTATAACACATTTTTTTACATAGATGGTATAAAAATCTTGGAGACATGAATACTGTTTCCAATTCCAATTAAACATTTTAATAACTCCCACAAAAAATAAGGGAGGTGAGATGAACTATGAATACAAAATATTCCAATATAGTTAGTGAGCTGTTTAAAATTATCACCAATGTCGCCTCGTGGTGGATAACATCACATCCTGCCAATAAAGTACACAAATCTTCAGCACACAAAGCTCTTCATATTACACCTTCCCTGTTGGCATATGTTAATAAAACCCTTTTTATTTATTGGGGAAGCCTCAATAAATCTGAAGACTCATTTACAAGGCGGGCCTACATTGGGAAGTAATACCGATTGTAATAATGAGTGTTTTGCATTTGAAGAGGGCTGGAAACCAAAGATGTTGTTGCCAGTTTAAACAACTGGTAGCCAGATTGACCCAGGTTGGCCGATCATTCCCCACCACCCCCCAATTGTAGCGGTAATGGAAGCACAACATTATGGTCGGACGCCCTTAAGATCGTTATTTGTCTAGAACCTTCCTCCCAAACAAAAGCAGACCCTACCAGGAGAGCTAGACTCCAAGTAACATAGCTCTGGGATTCATCACAAAACCTCCACCGCAATGTTAGAATCCGGGGGGGGGGAGGTGAGTTTTCCCCGTGTGAAACGCTGAGAAAACTCATGCAAACAAATTTGATGAGTTTATGACCACATGTGCTTATTGCCACCTCATGGGTATGGCAGTTTGTTCAAGTGTACATGATCCACTAACCCTTGCATCAAACATGCGAGATCACGGGCGTGCGCCGCCGAGCCCAGATCTGCGACTGCACGCCACAGGCGCAAAACTGGTAAGCACCAGTTGGGCGGCGGTAGCAACTCGTGTCACAGAACAGCTGCTCCCCGGGGCAGGTACCTCTTGGCCAGAGACGGTGGTGTAGTCAGTGGCCGGGCTGTGTAAAATTCGCCGCACCTCGGCACGGTGCTCTCTGAGCTCCGCCAATACCGCCTGAATGTCCTCGCTACGCCTCCGCATGCGGGGAAAGTCTGCAAGATCCGTGAATAGCCTTGTCTTGTCACCTTCCCTGCCAAGCCATAAACCCACATTACAATGCTTGCCATAACAGGATTGCATTTCTGGAAACAAAAGTTGTCTCTTTGGCTTGTTTCAAGCCAAGACATAGGCTTTGATGCAATCTGAATATAACAATAGTCACATGAATTATGCATAACATAACCTTGAAATTATTTTACATTACACCAACATGATGAATGCACAATTAATGATGTGAGTTGTCAATAAAGGTATTTGTTTCACAAGTATTGGGGGGGGGGGGGGGGG
>JAZEWT010000015.1:15931299-15951111 GCA_036362905.1 Mordacia mordax
CCCCCCCCCCCCGTGACGCTGTACAGAATTAAGCGGATATCGATAATGATGATGAATTGTTGGGGGTTTTGTATTCACAATGTATTTTCAGCCACGAGGCACATTGCATTCAAAATGAATTGCCATCAAGGTCGACGAATAGGTCAGACTCATTCTAAATACAGGGGAAATATATTTTAAAAAAATACGTCGGCAAACATATTGTCCTTTTTTTTCAACAATAGCCAAAGCAATTAAAATGAACACTATGTGTAGCTGTCATTGACCCCTTGGGTGGTGAGATGAGTGGCAAGGAGTTTCTACAAAGGCAACTAATCTATCTGAGCTAAGATGCAGAAGCTTCTAAAATTATTTTTGCCTTTCCTCAAAAATTAAGACTTGTTAATGCGTGCACATTTGTCCCTCTTAATGCTTGTACTTTATTCAAAGCAAGCCATGTATAAGAAAGATGATAGGGGAAGAATTGTTACGTTTAAAAACAAATACATAGATTTAATGAAAACAGAATGTTAACATTGTTAATTTTGTTAAATTGACAACACATTATTAACAGAAAAGTCAGCAGAAAAAAATATCTTTTTTCGTTTTTACAAATGTGGCAATAAGCATGTAAATAATAATTCAAACAGCACACATGTGAGTCAAAATTGAAGATTCTACTCTGAATGGTTACGATTTTTTGAGTTTAATTTTGCATTTACATTGTAATAATGTACAAATGTTAGTCACAACAATACAACCGCTATTCCTCAAATTTCAAATTAAAAACGGCAATTAGGTTTTGCACTTTCATGCTGAGACTTTATTATTGGATGGGAAATCTGGAATGTCAGAGCCAGTCTTTTATCAAGTACCTCTATATCACCAAATGTCAGGTGTGATGGAAGAAGCACCTCATGGCATTAAGTGTTAATGGGAAATGACTGCAAAGCTATCCCACAAGAGAAGCGCTCCATTTCAGGCCAATTCTACAGAGGGCCCAATCTAAGACTTAAAAAAACACACCCATAGGTTTTGAATGAGTAATACTGCTGTGAGCAGGCTATAACCTTTGCAAGCCAATTACAGTTGAAGCAAGGAAACTATGATAATTGTATACGCAAGTTCTGTGCTATCCGAACAATATTAGTTAAAAAAATACATCATATTATTTACTGTATAGAGTGATTATCCCCTCAGCCTATGACCTGTCTGTAAAATGTTTAAATGGGTTACTATTGCATTTCTGCTCTGGCAATAGCAAAGCTTCCTTTAAAATGTGCAGGTGCATAGAGTAGATATTGCAACTACCTGCCCATACTGTCTAAGTGGGTTTAAAAGCATTACAATTATAATTATAGTATTTCTATTGAACACAGACATGTGCATGGGCACAAATGTTTCAATGGGTTTGCCAGCAAGCACGAATGAGAACTCGTTCGACATGAGCCTGTGAGTGGCACTAAGCTGACGCCTTAATTAAACCACAAATATACCAGATTGAATAAAACAAAACATGATCCAGAGCCACATGATCCTGAGGCTTACATATCGACCATAAAACTGAAAGTCAGATTAAATGGCAGGAAAACACTAGGACCACCTAGGTCAAAACAAGAGCTGCAGGAATAAAAACACAAGCTACTTGAGAGATAAAGACAAAAGGCAAGGGTGCAGACATCTCACTTGGCAGCCTGTTTGTCCAGCAAACTGGTGTAGCGCTTTACTGGCTGCAGCAAACGTGGCACATCCAGGAGGATGCTGAGCAGCAGTGGAGAGGAGAGCTGGTCTTGAGCGGCCACAGCCATCGCATTCATCTCCGTGCACAGTCGCTCTAGGCTGCCTGTAATCAAGCTGAACTCCTGCGTTGAGCACTGGGTGGATAACATACTAACACTTTAAGCCAATATAATACTTATAACTTTCATTAAAAAGAACAGAATGTAAAGTTGGATATATATTGTATGGAGATATATTGAAGTGGGTAATCTACACATTAACATCCTGATGGTGTAAAGATTTCTGGACACGATTAAGGCCTCCACCAGGTAGAATTATCTCAGATGAGTACTTGGTAATATATGGCTCTACATAATTCAAAACCATGGACCCTATATAACCCTCAACAACCTACTCTCTAGTTTGCACACAGCCAAAAAAACCACAAGTGCTTGCCTGCATAACTTTCCCCTAATTATGTGAATATTGCACCTTTCATCCACCATGTTGACATTACTCATGCCGTCTGATACCCGCACATATACTTGGATTAATCATTAGTCATGGGCTGTCAAAGCTACTACGCATGGGATCCTTCACAGCTGCTAGGGTCATTATTGGTAACTGTTCATATCTGACCTGGCATTAAGACCAAAACCCTTGAGGGCTGGGCAAAAGTTACTCTCATACACATAGACAATGCACACAAAGCATTTCAGTTGCTAAAAATGGCCACCTTTCTGTGATAGATGCTGGTTAGTCCACGTTCCAGGTCTGGTAGCTTCCAGAGCAAGTCCTTAACCCGGTTCAGGACCATGTGTTCCGATGCCAGGATTTCACTCACAGAGTCAAGACGTGCGTTGATGTCACTGCAACAGCACACATGATTAACTCTGCTGTGCCTGCAGTAAAACTAAAGTGGCACAAAATATATTCATTTACTTCCAGGGCATCACTAACACAAGAGAACTCTTGTTAAAACACAAACGTACAAACAGCCTTCTAAAACAACATATTATACTGCAACTTTACTTCAAAACAATAATTTTCCTTTTCAGAAGAGAAAATGCTAAATCTCAAATAAACAAATTTGCTAATACTGCTACTTTCTACACTACAGGTACGGAAGATTATGACATGAGTAAAACTGTCACAAGAAACGATCTAAGAGGTTTTCTAAATTAGGGTTGGAGGTCATATGGCTTTAAATGAAAACAAAACAAAAACACAAGGCTAGGAAGGCTTGAAAAAGGCAAAGACAGAGACTTTTAAATAAAATATTATGTTGGGTTTATGAAACACACATATATTATTGGAAATATCTATTACCACAAAGCTGTGAACCAGCAAGAGAACAAAATTAAACCTTGTACCAAATACAGTCAACATATTCAGCACAAAATAAACGGTTGTCAGAAGCTGTGGGCATGATTGATGAAACTGTACAGGTAAATTAAATGTATTTTTCTGAATCTTTCATGTTTATCAAAGGATTATGTGACAAATGTCTTGATCAGAAATAATATCGCATTGCTATTTTTATCTTCCAATGCTGTTGCAATACTGAAAGAGACTGGGTGAAAAGCACTTTAGAAGTGTAAATATTATTATTACTATTACGTCAAATATTTCAATCATTGTCTTTAAAGGTGATTATCTGATTCTTCAAGGCAAGGATTATTAAAATTTATTTAATCAACATAGTTTACCTGAATAACCCCTTCAGATGGAATATCTCATTTGCTCGCATCCAATGAGATGACAATGCATATGTACATGTTCTTTCCAAAGACACCAGAGAATATAACCTCCAAAAATGATCATACATTTAAAAGTTAAAAGGTTAGAATTTTGTCTTATATTGGAAAAAAAAAACACCTAAAATTAAGTCGATCATGCACCCCAGGAAAAACGAGTAACTTATCAGGTAAGGTAGAACATATTCTAGATGTCACGATTTTAGTAGGCCATTTTTATGGATACATCACTGCCATTCAGACATGTTTCAAAGTCAGCCATGAGAGTAGCATAATTGGTTAAAATGAGGTGCCCTTCTTCAGAATTTTAAATGTCATCAAATAAACCTGTACTGATCGCACAGTATTCACAACGACTGTTTCAGAGATCACAATCCAGAAAATGGCAGCTGATGTATTAATCGTCACAAAAGGCATCACATGCTTGCAAGAGCACACACCAAGAATGACCTTCTTCTTTGGAAAAGCATATCCCAATGTCAAAAAGTTTTTGTCAATGAAGGTATGCTTCGAAAAAGAGCTTTCTTTTGTTCAAGAGGTCAACGGGTCAGCACATATCTTGGTACCTTATTGAGATGAGAGGGCGGCTAAGCCAGTTCCTGAGCATTCGGCGTCCAAACGGAGTGCGCGTGTGATCCATCGCCCACAGCAAGCTCCCCTTCACCTTGCCGTTGGTCTAGAAGAAACATATTTATATATTTATCGTCAAGGACCAACTTTACATCAGTTGAAAATGTTTGAGTGATTGCAACGAGTTTACGACTGATATGTGTACTTGACAGGAGGAATGGCGGCAGCAGTGGTCAGAACACTGTACCATGAACCTAATGACCTGAGTTTGATTTCAAATCATGTATAACATTGGTGGTGAATGATATCTGAACCGATCTAGGGCCACACTTTCGAATACTTCACAAATGCACACTAACTAGGTTGATAAAGTATGGATAAATAAATCCCATGATGGACAAAGAAAGGGAAGACCCTCATCCAGCAGTGGAGTAAAGATGGAAAATCACAAATGAAAGCTTATTGATTTGTTGGCTCCCCATTTATTGCTAAATACCGTTGTAAACATTGATTTTAAAAGTTTAATCAAATGCTTTTTGGAATTAAATATCTGCAGCGATAAAGACATTTTAATTTCAATATGCAAATAATACGAATCTGTAATGTGCAAGAATGTTCATAAAATGTAATACAACTTTGATATTACCTGATTTTGAAAAATTTCCATGTTTTTTAATGTAATTCCATTGATGTGCAAGCATTCACTCTCCATGGAAAATTTCCGAAAATCGCTGAAAGGTAAACACGAGTGGATTACACTTTAAAGAACAAAGTATTTCTCATACAATATGTCCAATGTATACATAATATACTTAAACATTTAGTAACACCATTTATTTTCCCCCTCTCACAACATTGTGGGCGTTGGAACACTTTCACATGGACTCGTTGCACAAATATAAAGTTCATCATTCCAGATGCTTGAAATACACAGCCTATAAAAATGTAACCTAAAAGTATCTGACAGCATATTTAATAGCACAAGCCAAAACAGCACCAGCCCACCCCCCTTTCCAAAGCAAGATGGTACATCTCAAGAGCCCATTCCACTTGGACTGCTGAAACGCATCCATCCTAAATGCCATGTGTCACAGCCGGCCAGCAAGTTCCCAATCCGTGCACTAGTGCGGTCGTGCAAATGACAGCTAACATTTATTGAGAATCGGCCTGGCCCCTCAGCGACAGGGACTGCATTTATCACTTGGCAAAAGCCAACTTGAAACAACAGGGCCACACAGCCAAAGCACCGGCTATCTGGCCACCTGACGGATGGACATATAAGGGGTGCAGCAGCAGTGCTCCATGTGCACGCATTGTCCTCATCCAATATTCCCACACGGCAAAACAATTGGAACACTGTCAAGTCTGAAATTGTATTTAAAATCAGGCTATTTCCTGAAATAAATGTACCGTTACTACATGGAGAAAAAATCCCCCCACACTTTTAGTTTTATTAGACAATGGAGTTGAATTGTGGTTTAAGTAATGTATTATTAAACTGTTTAAACACAAATTGAAATTATGACATTTTAACAAGAGTGAAAAAGCTGTTCCTGCGACGCCAGTGAAAGACATGTTCATCGACTCCACCTAGTGTTGAATTTACAGCAGTGATGATTGCAGTCAACACAGCAGTATTCAGTGTACATTCTCAACCTGTCATATATACAACGTCTGTATCATATTGCTTTAAGATTCAATCACGTACATTCATTTTATTTTGCCAAACGAAATGCTATAACAATGAACATTTAATAACGGACAAACAATACAGTACTCATTTTCATGATTCGTATGTTAAATACCTGTACAAGTGAACAAATATTAATCCGGACATACCACTGTTATATAACATTGTATAACCTGAACACAATCTTATTTTTTACATTATGATCATAGTAAAAATAAATTACGGCAATATAAGCTTTTGTATGCTAATTGTTTAATGACAGTAATAGAGAAATTCTGTAACGCAATAGTTAAGAAACGGATATCAGCCAGGATTCAGCATAAATAATCCACATTTTTTACTTAATAGTAATAAAAATAATTATCAACCCTTGGTAAATCCACTGCTGGATTAATTATTTCCCACTGCGTGTCCATCACGGAGAGGAAGCATAAGGGATACAGAACCGGTCGAGGTATCACTCTCCGCTGATCTGAGCCATGACTGGAAATCAAATTCAGGTCGCTTGGCTCACAGTATAGTGCACCAACCACTGTGCCACCGGCTTGCGCCTTTAAAATTACATGGCTGAATACGCACTGGTTTTACTTTGATTAGACATTAAAATGTTCAACCCGATTTTTTTTCAATGAAAGGGCATCTGATTGTTTAATCCACATGCTGGTATATCTATTGCTAAATCAATTGCTACAGTATACATACTGCAGGGGTCGAGCAGTGAGTGGTGCAGGGGTTCACATATTAATATTAATAATTGCACTTTGAGCGCTTTTAACCCGACGGTCACAAAGCGCTGTAAAGAGCTTTGGAGACAATGGCATGTCAGCAACAATGACATAAGAATTGCAAATCAACAACAATAACACGATAAACATAGCCCCATAAACCTAGCATAAACCTAGAAGTGTGAATGTGCTTCCTGACCATGATGAATACCATGGACTAGTGATATCTGAAACAGTCCCGGTGAAGTATGGCCAACTCCTTCAATGCACATAAGAGGAAGCCTTCACTTAGCAGTGGATTAACAAGGGGCTGTAAACTATTATTATATTAGCATCAGTATTCACTATTTATTAATAGAGCAAAAACTCAATGAAATGTTTACTAATCTAAATAATGTAAAAAACATTTACAAATGTGGGAAAATATTGCATAAATATATTGTACATGTTTTTAACTGATACGAGCATATGAAGGTGATGTACAATTACTTGCATTATTATAATCTAAACATAAAAGACAATGTACTGATGTAGGTTTTCACGGCTCGATGCATGATGATTGTGTGCAAAAGCTGCTCTTTCGGAATAGCAGTGACGAGCGCTTCTCTCTCCTTCACGAAGCATCCAAAGGGTGCAAAATGTCGCGAAGGAGAGGAGCGCTCGACAAAGCTATCCCAAAACAGCAGCTTTTGGATGCAATCATCAAAGTAGACCACAATAGACACATATTGCCAGGGTTTAAACAAAGCTTAGCGTCAGGAAAACGTTAATCTGGATTTGCTATATGTACCTCCATCCATACTCATCCACCGATATTTATTTAGTGTTTTGCCCCCTTTGAATACTTTGACTAAGAGCGACATCTATATTGAATGGTATATGAAAAGAAAAATAATGAGCTTCCTGTAAATGAATGATGGTTGACCAGGGGCTTCCACACAGGGCCTCGATTGTTGCTGGGACTGAGAAAGCGTGGAGTGCAGAAGAGTGAAGAAGAGGTGATGACAAAGTGTTTGTACCTGGACAGGTAAAGCACTCTCTCCAGACCAAACTCCTTTAGGTAGTGAATAAGGACAGCTAAGCAAGCAATGACGGGCTTCTCCATAGCCAGCACGTGGGACAACTTCTGTTCATCTGTTTACACGTGAAAAAAAACAATAGCACTGGTAAGATCGTCACATAAAATATAATGAAGTTGCACAATCTACAAACACAACATCCTGAAAATCCTACACTCTTCAGCCAAATAAAGAAAAATTAAGTCACAACAAACATCAAATTTTCCAAGCGTATTTGTGCACTTTGGTGACTAGGTTCTTAATTACAGGATATTAAATAATACTGGGTAAAGGCTAAATGAGACATACATATATACATGAAGGTGGTGTAGCGGTGGCAGTGGTTGGTCCTTTGTGCCATGCACCTGGTGACCAAAGTTCAATTTCCAACCATGGTTAACATTAGTGGTGAGTGCTGATATATTTGTACTGATCCTGGTCCTCCACTTTACCAAGCAGATTGGCCATCAGGGTAAAGTATAGACAACCATTAAAACTGGACACAAGGAACAGCGACCTTCATAGAAATGTGGCTTGACAAAGGGATCTATATTATTACACGTGAGAACTTGTTAATTGAAATGTTTTCTTTGAAACTAGCTACAAATACAAAATAATTATGTTGTTTCTCTCCGTGGAATAAATCATTTGAGTAGATTACTGGAAATATGATTGGCTTAATCTCGTTGTTGATGTGCCGGTCTCTCAGAGGCTCTGTGTAGCACTTTGTGGCCATTGGGTGATGAGCGCTTTATAAATGCTATTGTTATTATACGAAAAACGTTAGATTAAACCACTTCCCAATATGTGTATTATATTCACCGATAATTTCTCGTTTTAATATTGTAGGTGAAAGTCTGATCATGTTTTGCTTGTTATTCTGCAACGATCTGTATAAAAAAATATATTATTGCTGCTGATTTTTCGTTCTGGTCCCATTGTTGTTGACGTGCCGTTCTCTCCGCAGCTCTGTGAAGCGCTTTCTGACCCTCGGGTGAAAAGCGCTCTATAAATGCCATTATTATTATTATTATTATCTGCGAAGACACATGACGAGGATGTGCGTGCAAATCCTTTTGTTTATCCACTGCTGGATGAGAAAGTATGCCCACAACGTGAGTTTATTGGGCCATACTCCTTCATGCAGGTCAGTGTAGTTTTATGAAGGTGAGCAGCATAGACGTGGCAGTATAGTAGAGTACAACAAGGACGTTTGCTGCTCCACCATCTGTTACATGCAACATAGCCCCCAAGCCTCCAACATCTTTGTCATACGAGCACCATTCACCTAAACAATATCGAGGCTTAACCCATTCAGCTCCCCAAGATCCGACGAGATCAGGTGCAATTCCAGGTGATTGGTCAAAGGCAAATTGAATCTGGACATGGAATTCGATGAGTGTATGCTACACAATAACGCACAAAGCAAAGCAGTTGACTCCTGGGTCATAGCTATTTTAATGAGGAACAGGAAGACTGCTGACTTCATCAAAAATCTCACTATTTCTTTGTTAAATCCTTTCAAGCATCACGTGTGTATGGCAAATTCTGGAGCATAACATAGTCAATAATACACAATCAGAACTCGCATGTAAATATTTTAACTAGTTAAGGAATCAAGATGTAAAAATGAAAAGTATCACATTGGAGGATTACTAATATGCATAACTGCATGCATTCTTTACAAAAAAAATCTTACATTAACTTATAATTGCAGCAGACAATTCCCACCGGCTGTATTATTGTGTGGTGTGGCATGCTGTTTCCATCCCCAGGCGAATGATTGCTCCCTTGCTCTGCCTGGTGGTTAGTGCGACCCCACGACCCGCACTCTAAGTGGTTTTGTTTTTCCGTGTGGTTGTGCGACGATTGCTGTGGCGTGAAATGGTGAAAATGTCCAACGTGCGCACCATGCCGCTTTAATGTAGTAATTCGGCAATTTTGATTCTCACCTTCATGACGCTGACACATAATTCAACGCTGTCAAGTGAGGTGCAGAGGGAAGAGCTAAGATTAAAGGCCAGTCCAGAGGAGACCACTCACAACCTCTCCAAGGTTCCTTTTTCAAGGCATTTGGAATAACAGGAAAATGCAAAGCGCTTGAACCTAAATTGTTAAATCCACAGTCGTGTTACTGTGGCTCTATCCAGTCCAGGTAAATATAGTACTTTAAAAACGTGCACTTTGCACATCTTTCAATCTGCAAATCTCGAAATTTCAAGTTTTTTTTTTCACACCAGGTTCACATAAACCATGAAATTTACACACGTGGTTATTACAGCCAAGCTTATAGCTGGAGTGTATTTGTTGAAGATTGACTTATACTGTATAAATTAGTTGTTTAACACTATACTTTCTAAGTTATTAAAATTCTCTTCATTTCTCTGCCCACAGGCATTCCGTCGTACTTTTTGCATGTTGCTACTTTGAGCCATATTTTATTGTCAGCCTGGTTTCATTAAGTTCGTTTTATCTGCAGTTTCTTATAGCAGAAGCCTGTGGAGGATAAATAAAACTATTTAATGACTATTCTTTGGGGGGAACATGCTATCGTGCGGTAGGCAAAACCAATAGAGCCCATTCCTTTGTGCCTGAGCTCAAAATATTATTGAACTGGCAAGATTAGATAAGGCGATTGTTCAATTTTAAAACCTCCGGAATTTTATTTTCAAACTTGTCGAGGTCATTGCACCATAACGGTATTTTTTTCATAATTAAGTTACCAAGAAAGCAAGTCTGCAATACTTGCTGGTTTGTATAAAGTCTTGAGGTTTTAATTGGCCATAATACTCAATTCATTCAATGTGAATATTATGGTACAGTGGCACAGTGGCCCAGTGGGTAACGCTGTCGCCTCACAGCAAGAAGGTCCCGGGTTCGAATATTGGCTCGGGTACCTTTCTGTGTGGAGTTTACATGTTCTCCCCATGTCCGCGTGGGTTTTGCCGGGCACTCCGGTTTCCTCCCACGGTCCAAAAAACATGCTGCTGCATAGGTTAATTCGCTTGCAGACTAAATTGCCCACAGTGCCAGGTGATGGACTGGCGTCCCATCGTGGGTATATCCCTGCCTTGCGCCTGTGTCTGCCGGGATAGGCTCCAGCTCACCGTGACCCTATGCAGGACTAAGCGGTTTCTGACGATGAGATGAATATTGGGTAAAGTTTTTCAAAGGTCTGCTTTATTTTGTACTATAATTTACATTATCACTAATTGAATTAAAATAATAATTCAGAAAATCATTATTTCTACACCAAATAAAATTGAATAATCACCTGCAAATATCTCCTTGACTAGTTTCCAAAAAAGATCATCAGAAAATGTGCTCCCACGAGTACATGAATTGGTCCTAACATTTTATGACATGAACATTTCTGTTCACTTTGGTCAATATGCTATTAACAGCCAAGCTGTTCATAACACATTGCCATCTGCAGGGCATCTAAACAGCATCGGGTTCACAATCCTAGCTATATTCTTTGACAGCTACCACAATTCTAACTGTTTTACATATGCATGCGGGAGACTGAAACCAAACTAAGAGAACTCACATTGATGGTAATGAAGTGGTGATAACAACGCATTCAAATTTGCGGGTATGAATGTGAAGGTTTATAAGAAAACAAGAAAACAAAAATTACCATGATTGGCGTTGGACTGCAAACTCTTGGCCCCATAGAAACACGAGACAGCCTGGAAGGCTCGGCTGTGTTCAAACAAATCAACGTCCACACGTTCAACACGTATCCGATCATCACCCTGAAAGCTGCAACAACAACAACACGAGACCGTTTGCACTCATCAGGTGGTACCAATAATCACTTTAATGACAACTCAACCATGAAGATGATAGATGGACTTTTTTGCTCTTGTGGGTTTTTGATGTTGTTGAGATACATACTGCTTTGACTGCTGAGCCTGAAGACACATCAATGTTATGCAATGTCAAAACGTATCAGAGATCAGTGGACAAGAGGCACAGTCTAGCCTCAGGGATCACTCGTCTTTGTTGTTTTTCTGTGGGTTGGTTGTGCTTATCACACTGAAAAATACTGCACTGTTGGCCATTATACATTTTAAAGGGGGATTTTTTTGCTGTACACTAACTCAAAATTGGTAGGATTTTAGAGCCTAATGTTAAGCGGCCACGTACGGAAAGGCATTGAAAGCGCACCCCCTGGGCTAATCTTTTAGGAGGCCCTTCGGTAGTGTTAAGACTTGGCTAAAACAGCTAAAATTTTAGCAAATAACTCATTTGAAACAACAAAAACAAGGCTAAAGTTCCACTTAGGTACACCGACAGTGAAACTATTACAATTTATTAGTGTGGCCCATTCATTCAGAAAGCAGGACCACTTTCAGTCTTTCACAAAAATTCCACTTAGCCAGACAATAGATTCTGACTACTTATTCAGTTTAACCAAAACAGAAAAAAATCCTACTAATGGAATGTAACAGGTGGGCAACCGTCAAACTAAAGAATAACTACAAAGTATCATTTGGGATTTTTTGGAACAAAATTTTTTAACATTATATAACAAATAATGCATACAATCGTAAAGTATCAGAATGGCAAATTATGTGAGCAGCAGTATCTGAATCTTTGAGAAATAAAAAAAATGCAATAAACACTTTGACATATATCACTGTTACGAAAAAAGCCCTTTGTTATTCCTTGGAGATCCACCGCTACTGCCAGTGGACTTACCCTGTACCATGCGCCACAGTCACCCCTATTCCTTCTACAGTGTGATCGTCCACACGTAGTTTTATGAAGCCGACGCCCCGAGTTTAATTCCCAACCAAGGCTAACATCCAATGCTGAGTGAAGTCTGATGCAGTCCTGGGGCACCCCCTTCACAAACTCGCATTAAGGTGAAGTATGGCGAAATACCTTAGCCAGTAGGGGGCTGATGCAGGAATTGAAAATTACACAGAGTACCTTCAACAAACTGCCAAAAGCATTCATGCGATTCATTCGTTTATGTAAAGGTATCAACTCGGTGAGTCCATATTGCTTTAAGATAGGGACAAGTGAGTGAACATGTGCTTAATAAAATCCCACTAATCCTGTGCACTGGCTGTTGAAGTGTGCAGTGAATTACGACACGGGGCACAAAGCACGGAGCTGATCGACTCTTTACTAAGGGCAGCATTGCTAGAAGCTAATCCGGTGCAGATGCATCCCCCCCCCGCTCCCCATACATTTAAGACATTAAAATTCATGTAATCCTTTTTTCTGCTTAGAGTGTGTGTAGAAATGACTCTTCCAAATGCATTGGTGTGCCAACAGCTGTCAGACTGAGCACTAAATATCCGTTAAAGTGCTCTAACCAATGTAGACACAACCACACAGTAAGGGTTTTGCGATCAATACGATTTCAAATTTAGCATACTTTAAGTTAAGTATCTCGTTCATTTATTATATAATTGTAGCAGAAATGTACAGTTGTACAGCGGACGTAATTTTAACACGTTAATGAAAGGCAACTGAATTCAAGGTTAAAACAAAGGAAAACAATAAAATTAGTGTTTCAACTAAAAGCCATTCACATCCTGAGAAATATACACCACCACACATAATGCCATTAGAATTACAATCGTCAAACCCTTTGGAATACTCTATTCCACAAACAAACACTATCAACTCAGCGTGAATTGTAATCCTATCACATCCATACATAAATTGTGAACCGTAAAGCATTTTAAAGCATATGTCAAAGCAGTTATTATAATCCCATGACTTGCACGCACGAACGCCTGTATGGCAAGCCTGCCAGATGAGCTCATCACAAACACCCAGTACCATAGCTTGTAGAAAGAGGGGATTCCCCGATCACATTGTAACCACCACTGGGTGGTTGTAGGACAGGTCCAACCCTGGAGGTGACAGCGCAGCTTCTCTCCACTGGGAGGCATCTGACAAGCAAGCTAATTACTGAGGTCTACCATGGAAGTGTAATTAAGTCACTTAAAAAAAGAACTCAAATATACCACCAACACTGTACTTTTAACTGCCAGTAAGCGTTGTTCATTCATTATCAATACCCGCTTAATCTTGTACAGGGTTGCGGGGGGGTCAGAGCCTATCTTGGCCGACAGAGGGTGCAAGGTTCGGGAAATACCCAGGTTATGATGCTAGGACATCGAAAGGCATACTTTTGGGGTAAATTACTCAGCAGGCCCATTAACCTAGGCAGCAGCGTGCCTTTCGACGGTGAGAGAAAACTGAAGTACCTGATGAAAACCCACACCGGCACGGGTCGAGAGAGAACGTGCAAACTCCACACAGAAAGGTATCCGAGCCGAGAATCGAACCTGGGGCCTTCTTGCTGTGAGGCGACAATGCTACTCACTGTACCACCGCACCACTCTCATATACATACACGTTACTAGTAGAAGTGCACTGCACATTCATATATTTGAATATGGTCAAATACAGCTGCTTTCATTTTAGTTATCATATTTTATAGGTTTAGCACAGAGTGGTAAAGTCTTCATCCAGCAGTGGGTTGACAAAGTCACGTGTGAGCCACACACCATTTTCGTTTACCCGACAATGGCAAAACCATTGCTGGAGAAAAATGTGGGCGTTCTTTAAAAAAAAAACTGCTCATGCTCAGATAAAATGCCTTTCCAACCTACACCATTTGGCTCTGAATATAGCGTTAAAATCTCCATGCTTCCTGCAGCATTGTTTATATCACATGACACTAGTCATCAAATGACACGAGTCATGTGATGATATTTCTCTGCTGAAGTCCACACCAGATGTAAGGCTTTTTTGCAAACACAGCGCTGAACATTTGACAGAGCCAATAATGAATTTACACAATAGTGGCGAACCTTTTAAAACATGTAAAAGAAATACAACCTCTCATCAACAACAGCCATGTGTGTTTCCACTGGATGTGTATTATGTAAGTCAAGTATTGTTCCCAACACACTCCTCTACTAAATCTCATATCATTGTCAGAAACCGCTGAGTCCTGTACAGGGTCACGGTGAGCCGGAGCCTGTCTCGGCAGACAAAGGGCGCAAGGCAGGGATATACCCACGATGGGACGCCAGTCCAACACCAGGCATTGCGGGGCAATTTAGCCTGCGAGCCAATTAACCTATGCAGCAGCATGCCTTTGGACTGTGGGAGGAAACCGGAGTGCCCGGCGAAAACCCACGCGGACACGGGGAGAGAACATGCAAACTCCACACATAAAGGCACCCGAGCCGAGAGATTCGAACCCGGGACCTTCTTGCTGTGAGGCGACAGCGCTAACCACTGGGCCTCCGAGCTGCCCGCATCGGAAACCGTGCTATTAAATTTGTATGGCAGCTGCTCGTTGTTGACTTTAGAATGCAGAGAAAGCCAAGTCTCACACTGGATTTTTACTCTGCCGTGCTGGACCTTGTCATGATAATGCTTAACATAATCTCTAGAAAAGCGTCATATCCAATTGAAAAAAAGTGATTTGGTTAAATGACAGGTAAAAGCCATTGGGTCATAAACAAGCTTTTAGTACTTATTTGGTCACTAATGCCATCAGACTACAATAATGAACAAGGTTGCTATGCCAAAAGCAAGATTTGAGCAATTAATTAATAACCGAACTTCTGCAATGTGTTGGTGGGGGGATGAGTCACATCCTGCAAGCAGTCACTACAAAAGAGGGAATAGGAATTTGACCAGCCAGTTCTTAAGCCGTTTGTTTTGTCCACGAGGTGTTAACTTTGACTTCTTTGATGATTTAAGGAGTTCATTCTCAAACGAGAAATAAATAATGTATGTTCATTAAAGCACACCAAATTAATGTGTATGTAAAACTTAAATTAATTGCTCGGGTATATCCTAATTTAAATGCCAAATAAGCACAGCTTTTTTCTTGACACGCAGCGCTGGCACTATTGGTGATTCTCCTAACAAGTCAGTTAGGATCATCCTGCAACAAACTCATGCTGCCCCTGGTGTTTGCAAGCAGTGGCAGCATTTAGACAGTGACGAGATAATTAAATCAGCCGCTCCAGATTGTTTGCTAAAGCCACAGTTGGACAGATGAGAGCACTGACCCGAGTCCACATTACTTTGCAGGGACAACCAGGCAAACAAGCAAGTGTCAGAATTGGACACTGTCCTGCCACGCAGCCTATCCCTTTGTTTGAATACACTACTTGGATGTGCACTGTGCCGAGTCAGAGCCATTAAAATAAATTACACTTGGTCTCATTATACTTAAAAAATCACGTACACTAGGTGTATCTATCATATCATAGCCTTGACTTGTTTAAAACAATTATCAGTTGCTGTGGATATTAGGGAGCAGCATGAACGCTGCATTGCCATACATCTTCCATTTCTGGCAATTATGCAGGTGTTAGGATCTTAAAACACCAAATGGACCTTATTATAATGATGTAGGTTTTCACGGCTCGATGCATGATGATTGCTTCGCAAAGCTGCTCTCTCGGGCGCCTGAGGTTGCCTCTAATGTGTGAGGCGAAACGTCGCGAGGAGAGGAAGCGAACGACGCAGCTGTCCCGAGAGAGCAGCTTTTGGAAGCAATCATCAGACCTTATTATAGTTAAATGTAACATCAATGGTACATTTTCAAGCACTAAATGTAATGTTTACATATAATACAAAAATTCCACGTGGCATCATGGAAATAGATGTCTGTTTAACAAGCTTCACATAATAAATTATAATGCAGGGCAGATACCTTTTTCAGCAAAAAAAAAAGAAAACCTAAACCTTTAAAACAGATTGCAGGAAAGAAGCAAAACATTAAAGAGCCACATTTTGACTTTATTTGTTTACCTTTTTGATGTTCAAAACCCAAAGCCAAACTAAAGCATCTCAATGTCTAAAATCGTTTAAAATTTCAAATCAGCACTCATGCTGCCAATTACAATTTCTCAAATAAAATGTAGTCATTCATGCAATGGTGTATGGCTTTAAATTCAATGTGCAGGTGCGTGATTCCACGAACACTAAAGCATCCACTGTTTACTGTTAGCAATCAGTTTGAATCTCGACGAGTTCATCTTTTTCAGCTTTTAATTTGACTAACTACACACTTGAATTGCATTGGGCTTTGCTTTTACTTACGAGTTTTGGAAATACCTCACGTATTTTTTATATTTCTTCATTATCGTGCCTTAACTTATAGTGCTTCCAGAGCCTCACTATAAGCTGGGATACTCTGTAAATCCGGGTGAGACCAAGAATACAATTCCTCCAAGATTACTGTCAAGAAAATTAAAGCATCACAAATGGTGACTTTGCACGTGAATCGGTAAAATATGCAATGACAGGAAGACGAGCAGTACATCTGGAATTAGTGAGTAATGAGAGAAGATAAGCATCTTTTGGAGTGCGCGGCCAGCAAAGAAAATAATTAATAGCTTCATGAAAAAGGAATCTAGAAAACGGATGTGGAAAAGTCAAAGTTGTGAATTTAGTTAGGGGACTGAATATTTAATTTCAAAAACCTTGTATCAAAAATGTTCTCTGTCCTCAAACAATTCAAAACAGGAAGCAATCACAGGCTGATGTGATGCACGTTTGCCCTTTAACGGAGCTAAAGAGAGAGCAAAACTAATTGCATGCAAAACCAAGAATAAAAAACAGAAACATTAGGGTCAGTTGGCAGCTGCTCTTACATAACATTTTAGCACGATTGAATTTCCTATAGGATTGAGCTGATCAAATGGATATCAGCATTAACGAATATTAACTAACTAGCTGGTTAGTGCACTGGGAGGTTTGGCAAGACCATCATTGAGCAGTAAAATTGCTAATGGCTGTGTCACGGTTGCATGCTTAACCACAGTACATGCATACGGCGTGCATAAATCAGACGGGTCAGGGTAACCCAGACACTTTAATTACAGCATGCTAATCAACAGTGACACAGCACGGTGGCACTAGTTCAACTTGACCCAGACACAATTTAATTTCTCGACAGATATGGAACTATTGAAACGCTAATTACCTCCTATCTGAAAAACGGTCTGCCTCCGGAACACCTGTCAGGAAAATAGGGTTGCTTTCGGGTGACTTTAGATTGGTCGTGCGAGCACGAGTTAGCGCATGTTGAGAGGGATATAAGAGATGGTACCTGCCTGAGACAACAGACCTGCCCTCGACAGAAATCATCCCCAAGATCCAGCAGGCAGCGACCAAATACGACAGAGAGACGCGGCTTTGTAATCTGCCGTGGAAGGCAAACCGAGATCAGCACGGCGCACACAGCGCAACGCTGGCGGGTCAGCAACTGCCCCGCGTGCTGACTGCCCAGCACAAGTGACTCGACCTGGAAAGAGTTTAGACAATGACGACCAAGCGAAAGAAACCAGCAAAGTGATGACAACAGCGACCAAGTGACTACCGCTCGATCGGATAACGACGAACAAGCCACTCCGTGAGAACCGTGCGCGGTGCGTGGGAGGCAGCCTGACCGCTGCAGTGTGCCACGGCATCTGCATCCTAACTGAGGGAGGATGCAGATGCCGCAAACAACCACTCTCACTGTCACACACATATGCACACGTGTACACCCGTGAATACGCGTTGTTCTGTACATATAGAAGATAAGGGTTTTGCAACAGTATCGGTAATATCCCAGCTTGCATAACGAAATATAACGCGATACAGCGTAGCATAGTATGGATTGTATCCCATAGACTAGACAAGTGATGGTTGTGTTATCATATCAATGGGATGATTGAATTGATTGTTCAATCATAAACTGCCTCTCGACCTGATTATTTGCGTGGTTACATAGCTCCTTGCATCTCCTCGCTTTTGGGCCTTCAGTCCCCCTTCAGGGGGTGTCCAACCCCAGGCTCTCCCCCCGAATCAATGATCCGAATATTTGTCGCAATTAAACTTCCGCTAAAACTGTGGTGGTTGCGACAGGCTGATGATGACACTTGGGTGCGATGTAATATATGATTTGTGCAATATATAATTTAATCTACAGTAAGTAGATATAAAAATTTGTTTACCAAGAATGCATTGTCCTATTGTATCTAAAAGAATCTCACAAAAATTCACAAATTGTACTGACGGAGGTTTTCACGGCTCGATGCATGATGATTGCTTCCAAACGCTGCTCCTCCGGGATAGCTGCGTCAACGGCTCCTCCTCTTTCCTTCGCAACTTTTCGCATCCCATGGTTGGAGGCATCCTCAGGAGGTTGGATGCATCCTCAGAATACCTCCAACATGGGAGGCAAAACGCCGTGAAGGAGAGAGGAGGGATCGACGCGGTGATCCTGAAAGAGCACTTTTGGAAGCAATCAAAATTCACAAACTGATTAACTTACCTGTGACGTTTGTCACGGATATTTAATGCTACAAATGTCTGAAATTGCCCACTGTATGTTGTTTCAATAACATTTCAGCTTATCTTTTAATGCACACGACAGATATCACCGTACATTTGATATTAATTTAAACAGTATATTAAGGACAAGAAAATATTTAAAAAATAAACAGAGATAAGGTGGTGAACAGATTTGCACTCATCCATTGTGTTAAAATATGTACAAAATGGATAAGTCCGTAGAGAGCAGGCTCATTTACTTTTAAACAGGTTTATTCAGGAGCAACGAAGTGCATTGACTGAATAAATAAATGAAGGTGATTATGTGTTGATTTAGCAATCATACTTCATGGTGATCCAGACAAAGCCATATTTGCATTTCTTGGGTACGTGCACCAGTATAATGAACTGGCAGTTTTCACCACGTATTAAAAAAAACAACAAAATAAGTTACGGTAACAATTATATTTTAATTGATTAAATATGCTTACCAAAAGGATAGTAACATGAAATAATGTGAATCTTTGCAAGTGCTTTATTTGATATAAATTACACATTAACAATGCATGTTGTTATTTTTCTTGTCAGAGACTGTCACAACTGGCATAGAAGCCTCTTTACCATGAAAATATACTTTTCACTTTTTAAGGCTCTCTCTCTCTCTCTAAATTGGCGTTTTGATTACAAAGACAAAGATGACATGATAATAATACACTTTGTAATGCATGCCAATTCCATGCCTGGTGACAGACAAGACAGATACAGAAGCGTGAGGAAACTGCAGAGAGGCAGCGAGGTGAAGGCATCCATATTTCAAATGGGAACTCAGTCGCATCACTAAAATGTTTAATAAAAAATATAATTCGCTATCCTTTGTCAATCTGGGTCGCGGCCATCACGGTGGCAGAGTGAGTAGTGCTGCTGCCTCACAGCAAAAAGTCCCTGAGTTTGATTCCCAGCTCGGGTACCTTTCTGTGTGGAGTGTGCATGTT
>JAZEWT010000015.1:15951549-15965773 GCA_036362905.1 Mordacia mordax
GTGTAGGGTTAAGGTGGGGCGGGGGGGGTCCAGAACTACTTCGGCTATCACTCACCACCAAATGTAAAATTGCTGTATGAAAATAAGACCACTGCCATGCTGAGGCTTTCACCATCAGAGAACTGTGCTTAGATTGCCCCTGTAATATCACCAGCGAAGTGATTTACACTGCTGTTCCTCACCTGTTGGCTGTGAGAGAGCAAAGTGACCTCTCAGTCTCGTCCGACAGAGTGGCTGGGACAAGCATCTCCACAGGCTGCAGACAAAGCACTCTGCTCTCCAGCTCCAGACGTGCCTTTCCATCCTCAAAGCAATCAAACAGCAGCTCTCCAGTGCTGGGTTGCACTGCCTGAGTGGCAAGAAGCAAATGCAGTTAAAAATACAACAGAACATTTCCAAAGTCCAAGCAATGCAATATTTTTAATAAGTTGTCAATACTGATTTTTACGCCGCATCCACCCCCCCCCCGGTCCACTTCTCACAATGCTTTGGATGTGACTGCATTTGTCGTTAATCCCAGACAGCAGGCAAATCCTGTATAGTCATGTCTCGCTCTACCTTTATCTTGCCTTCTCTTTACAATATGTTTCAAATTTTATGTTGATTTCTCACCGTCTGTTTCGATCAGTATCAACATTCCTGTCCTCTCTTGTACCTCTTCCTGCCCCTGTATTTCTCTCCTCCCTGATATATATATATCTCATCCACTTCCCTCCCCTTTCCCTGTTTCTCACCTCTCACTCTCACTCTTCTTATTTTCACCTCTCTTTACCACCTCAAACTCTCCCGCCTCTCCCTAAACATCCACCTGCTGTTGGTCACTTTGCCTCACTCTCCTCTGTCCATTTTGCCCTCTTCTTTTCACACCCTCCTCACCCCTTCTGTCAGTTTCTTCTTCCCTCTATCTCCCACGCTCCCCACTATATCTTCCCCCTTCTATCGCATGTGTGGGACACACAGCCAAAGCGAAGGGTGGATGGGGGTGAAGCATAATGTCAATGCGCATGAATCCGGCTCAATGCTCAGGTATTTGGGTTCAGGTAAAATCTGCACATGCAGTTAACAGTGAAATAAAATCTTGGTATCCCACAAAGTACAACTTATGGTTGTCAAACTCCAAAGGATAAGTTAAAGGGCTGATATATCCCCCAGTAAAGATTGGAACTTCGAACTGTGTAAAAAATGTCACAATTGGTAAACATGGGTGTTGCTGGTCAAACTGTACTGCTTAGCTTCATAACCACAGCACCACTGTAAGATAATAAGAACAATAAGAATAATTAAACTCATAATGTGCTCAAATTGCACGCCTGGTCATGGACGAGACATGAATATAGAGGTGCGAGTAAACTGTAGAGTGGGGGAAAGTCAGCCAGGCGGTCAGACAGTGCCAACTCGCCGGACACTATTTGATGTTAAAAGCTAATTAATGAACTGCTGTTTTGGAGTTGTGTAAGGAAACCAGAAAACCCGGAAGAAGCCCACACATAACAGGAGGAGAACACACAAACTGCACACAGAAAGAAGCCCAAGGCAGAAATCAAACTGTCTCGCAAATACCTCTTTCTGTGCGGTACACACAGACATTACCCCTTTGCCACAAATGCTGGCCATAATATTTGAAACTGAAATCAACAACTTCCAAAACAATGCATAATATTGCCACTGCCCTTAAAATTTGATCAGAATTCCGGATGGCAAAATAATTCAAAAACCATTCCTTTTAACAATGTGGTAGATGTAGTGGTTGCCAGGGTTGTACGAACGTATTACAAATACCATACGTAAGAAAAAAATCCAATCTCACACACAATTCTAAGCATGTATCACAAGCAATTATAATCGAGTTAAATCCATGAAGTGGAGTATCTCTCCATGCTGTTACTCTGAATGCCGATGTACACCATGTAGGAAGCATTTAAACATAAATTCTGGTCTATGTTTTTTGTTTTGTCAACTTCTCATTTGCAGGTTTTCGTTTCGTCAATGATCTCGTACTGTGAATCAATACCTTTTTGCGATTCTGATGACAGCTGAGAATAGTAAAAAAAACATCTAACAAGTGATCATTATCATTAGGCTGTGAGCTCCAAGGATGTACTGTTGTTATACCGCCAGCAGAGAGATTAGAAGTATGCACTGCCTTAATTAAAAACTCATTTGTGTTCAGAAGAGATTTACCCAACAGTTTCAAATTTAGATTGGGGAGGGGCGCATTGAAATGTGGGTGACCATGGTGTTCCGTAATTAACCCAAGCTGTAAACAGGATTCACACACGACACACGAACACTGCGCCTGAAGATGCCTCGAACGTGTGAGGCGAAACGTCGCGAGGTGGAGAGAGGGAGTGATCGACGCAGCTGTCCCGAGAGAGCAGCTTTTCAAAGCAATCATCAAGCTGCATTTGTAATTAAGTACTTGGAACGACTTCGATACTGTTGCTGTTACACGATAATACAATGTAGTGTAAGGAAGACATTTAGGTGTGTGGTTTGAATTTGTAAAAATGCAACAAATGAAGCAACAGCATATTATTTTAAAAAAGAGTATTGCTGGTAAAATGTTACACATACGTTCACAGTTGATGGGAATTATTTTTGGAATTGTCATGCTATGATCAAGTAACATCTGGCGTGTGAGTTGATGCCAAATACCACGACTTAAACCTTCAAGTTGCATGCAAAGCTTTACATATTGTATTGTAACACCCTCAGGTTCTTCCCCATGTTTGATGTGCACAGGTTAAGCTAATAATCTACATTGTTCTTTTAAAACTATACTGTTTTTGCAGTGGTAACCATTTAGGTGTTTGGCCCACTAAACGTTACCGATGTCAATTTAATTTTAAATGCTTTCATATAACTTGTGAAAACTGTTTGGGCTTGTGCGTGTATATTTTAAGAAAGATTATACAAAAAAAATGCACCTCAGAGGTATAATTACATGAAGAGCTGCATGGTATTTGGAGAAATAGTTATGATTGTACGTGAATGTGTGCTTAAGGCAGGTACCTTAATGAATAAAAAGGTCCATTCACTCATTATCCGATGCAGGCGTCGTAAAAAGTGATGTAAGTCATAATAACTTAAGTAAGCTCATGATCCAAAGCTAATTAGCGGAACCCATCCATCATATATTTCTAGCAAATATAAAGTCACAACTGATCCTTCCGGCAGGGATTCACCTTCTGATAGAATGGATAGAAATGTCAGCTCGACCAGCCACCTACACATACTACATCCATATTTGACAACCAGTGAAGCATGCTGGCCTCGTGTGCAACAATTTGAAACTGGAACACCGCGAGCTGTTAAGTCTCAATCCTGTTTCCTGCTATTTCCCCTAGCAGACAAATGGAAAGCCGTAATAGCAAATGCTATGAAAAAAAAAACTGTCCTGTTTTCCGAATCTCTAGGTTGCCCAAGCGCCAAGCATTCACGCACAATCCAAGCATTCTAAATTGGAAGGTGGGGTTTTGGGGAAGTTTATTTTACTGTGGAATTGATGAAACCTGCAGGTTAAATAATGTGCAGTAGGGTATATCATGGGACTCCGAAAGAAAATAACACAGCACTGATAGACTCCAAACTAGAAAAGCAGCCAGCTGTGCATGCATCAAATGTTCATTCAGTTCATCCGTGAGATGTAATTAAACACTGTGACACGGTTTATACAATAAGCAATGATTACATATTAACCACTTTATTTACGCAATTAATGTTTTGGAAGAAAACCTTTTTTGAAAAGCATGCTGTTCTTGATTGTCTCCATAACAATCCCTTGTTTGATTACATTTCAATCAATTGGTACTCAGCTTATGCAAAGCTTCCTTTTAATTTTGCTTTTTTGAGAATATAATCTCATCATTGTTTGTTCAGTCTTGTTCAGTCGTTTATCTTAAAATATAAAATTTGCATATTTGGAGAAATCATAAGCACATTTTAATAGTTGATTTGATCGATAAACTGTATTGCGCACTGTAACATGCAAACCTACATGCTGTGGATTCTCAATGCATTTATAAATTGCAATGTCAATCCTATCTCACAAAGTGAAGAAATCTTCCAGACATCTCATATCTTCAATAAAGGCATTTGATACCCACGTACAAAATCTTCACTTTTAATGGTGGGTAAAATAAATTGGGTCCCTCCATGAAAAAAAATCCTTGACATCACTGTATGGCAGTAATGTGTACAGGTTCTATACTTCTGGAGTACGGTTTATAGAAATGTACTGATTGATTCTGCACAAATGCCATTCCACCCTCCAAAAATGGGAGTCATATTATGCCCATTTCACTTTCCAAATGGTTTTGCTGCCACCACCTGGTACTAATATTGAAGTGGGTTAAAAATAAGCCACAACCCTGTCCCACTGGACCTGCCTACGAATCAACAGCCACTTCAACGCAACTTACATTAACCATCGAAGCAATAAAATACGTATGACTGATAAACATGTGAATTTATGGAAAATAATTCCATTACTAGCAAACAAATTAAATACTGGCTGATTTGTACATTACCGACAAGATAGAGGGCAAGAGACTAAGAGGTAGACAGTGTGTCTGAACAACACAGTCAAGTAGTTGTGTCCACAAGGCAATGCCAAGAGCCGCATGGAACGTTGCAGCTCTTGACTGTTTGAAGATGACTGTCAATTGCAGGTTTGGAAACAACACATGGTGACATGATGAGTGTTTAAATAAGTGTATGAAAAAC
Source organism: Mordacia mordax (assembly GCA_036362905.1). Taxonomy (NCBI): domain Eukaryota; kingdom Metazoa; phylum Chordata; class Hyperoartia; order Petromyzontiformes; family Petromyzontidae; genus Mordacia; species Mordacia mordax. Next base: position 15,956,275 of record JAZEWT010000015.1, read on the forward strand.
ACAAGTGCCTAGCGTGCCAATCCCATTAATGTCGCGGCAAACTCACCATCAGGCCAAAGGTGATATTCTGGGTATGCTGACGTTGACTGGAGCTGCTTGGCATTTCGCTCAGGCACAGCAAGTAGCCGCTGGGTGAGGTTGTGTGCTCCTCAAGCTCCATAAGCTCGTCCTCAAGATGATCCAATGGGTCAACATGTGCAGAGCCGTTAAGTGCCATCGAGATATCATTTGAAATTACGGCAGGTAATAAGGTTTATACAACGGCAGAGTATGTTAAAATGCCACACATACGTTCGTACATTTTATCTATATAAATCAGAAACCTAATTGTAGATGAAATGATTACATTTTATTCGCCATTATGGAGTTTCAGTCTAATATTATGGCATCAAAGATTTTTTTTTCATTGCATTAAGTCATGCACACGCACCACCACTGCGCTTGCTCATATTTACCAGTCTTCTATGTTGAAATTAAGAAAGGTGCAAGAATCATTTAAATGTCTTAGAAAAAAACTGATTATCCACAAAAGCTCATAGTCCAGAAGGTATACCAGTGTAATAATTAATTTATTCGGTTCAATTACATGGCCAACTGAGGAGAAATAGCTGACCTATTCAATACAAGGATAGGACAGTGGCCTACAACAAGTCATGATGAAAATAAAAGTCTGAAACTCTATATTACAAAAAGCAGTATGATAAATGTACCCTTATCTGTCCGCACAATAATAAGCAGATTAAAAACCAAGGTGCTTGACCCACACACCCACAAGGATATCCTCTCCGATGAGTGTTGACTTTGTATAGAGGGCTGCAAGCTTACGGCTGAAAAGAGCACCTTTATTCTCGCCAGCAGCTTTAAGGGCAGTTGTTTCAGTCTGTTTCACGACACCGACCTGCCACCATAAACAGGTATAAATTTAACCTACATAGAAAACTGCAGTTGTGCCAGAAAAATACAACTCTCTTCTTATGGAGCAGTACTCATCACTTAATCAGACAAGTCAAATTGACCCCACGCTCTATTGAGCACTTCATCATGTACTAGATAATCGCGCACTTAAAAGTAATGAACAAATAAGAAAAAAAACTTAACTTGCCAAAGCAGCACTCATTGAATAGGGAAGGCAATGCGGTTTAAAATGGCTATAATTGTGTCATATTTATTATTTGTAATATGCCTTGAGCATCAATATTAAGATGTGCCAACAACTTATTAATACAATCGTGCACCATATGAGAAAAGGCAGTAACAGTCTCGAAAATAAATCTGTACAACTGAAAAATGAGTAGAAGAAAACAATAAACATGATGTGAAGATAGCTTCAAATAAAACATGAAAATAAAATATAGGAGAGGGAAAAGCGACACAAAACCAGAGAAAGTGGAACGATTTCATCGTGAGTACAAGGTCTCATTCGAAGCATTCGAATCGATGAATATCTACAGGACTGCCTTTTAACCATCTGCAATGACCAATGCCTGCGTTACAAAACCTTATAGCCTTTAGCCACAAGGCGCCGGACGTGCAAGAAGAGACGATGCGTCGGTATGCTGGCTGTCATGAAGTTGTGGCTCTGGTGACACGTGATGTTCAGTTCTTTTGCTGCAATCTGAAATGAATTCGTTTTACACACGAGTAATTTATTCATCAAGCAGAAAATGCCCTGTTCCCAGCATGGTAATACTTGCACAATGAGCACTACTGCTTCTTCATTTGCAATTTAACCACTGTCGCAAATACAGAAGCCACCGTACATCAACGTGAAGAAAGAAGAATAGCTTGAAATAATGGTCTACTTTATTTTTTTATACAAATATGAACTGACAAATTGGTTGAGTGCTCTGAGACTGCGTAATGTGCGCTATATCAAACACAAAACATTATTGTTTAAAGTAGTTTAAAATACGTAAGTACATGGTATTTTGGTCTACTCTTTCACACTGGAAACTCTGGTGTACTAACCTGGCAGAAACCACAATTAAATACGCTGCATTTTGAATCACCTATGAATGAACACAATCTTTATATAAATACAAGCACATTCCTACATATACAATCATATTTCTATACACAAATAAGTCATCCTGAACATGTCGGCCTGACCTCTGCGTCTTCTCCGAAGAAACGGTGCATGTAGCCACACTCCACCAATAGCACGACACCTTCGTTCTGCTCTTTAATATCCAGGTACTGTTGCTCCAAGGGGGTGTATATTGTTTTTGTCCGCTTATTTAGTGTAGAGTCAGCTGCCTTCTGCATCTCCGAGTGTCCACGGTTTGACGAAAACCTGCTCAGGAATGCTGATGTGCTACGTAACTTCTCTTCTGCAGATGTATTGTGGTGAATGTCAGACGTGGTGCAGCTCCTTTCCATATCCAAGGCCTCCTGACTCTTGAGTAAGCCAGAGTTTTTGCTTAATTCTTGTGTCGTAGCCGCTTCCGAAACCTCGGAGGAGAAACCCCGAAGTATCTTTGCTGTGCAATGGGCCAAGTTTCTCTCCACTGGATTATCACATGTCCCCTCTGTAAATGCCAAAAGTTTTGATGAAAGCACATACATTCAATGTGGTTCATCATCATCATCATGAAGGTGTTTTCCCAATTTTCATTGGGGCATACCATTGCAACAGACCACCAAATCAATTAAATATGGTCGCTTTATACTTAATACATTCACTCATTATCAACATCTGCTTAATCCTGTACAGGTTTGCAGAGGGGCCGGAGCCTATCCCGGCTTACAGAGGGTGCAGGACGGGGGTGGGGGGGGATACCCAGGATGTGACGCCAGTATATCACAGGGCACATTCTTTAGGGCAATTTAATCAGCAGGCCAATTAACCTATGCAGCAGCGTGTTTATGGACGGTGGGAGGAAAGCGGAGTACCCAGCGAAACCCACACGGACATGGGGAGAGAGCATGCAAACTCCACGCAGAAATGCACCCGAGCCGAGATTCGAACCCGGGACCTTCTTGCTGTGAGGCGACAGCGCCGTGCCACCCAAAATATAAATAGTCGGGAAAAATAACTGCATCAACATAATAATAACAATTAATAGTAGCATTTACAGAACGCCTTTCACCCGAGGACCTTTGCAGCAAGATAACAAAAAAGTCAAGTTAATCTGATGCAGAGACTCATTCGGACATTCCAGTGACAAAAAGAAGAGGGGAAGGATGATAGAAGATATAAACGGGTAGACATGAAAATGAGGGCAGAGGTCAGACGACAGAAAGGACTTCACCCAAGTCCTGTCATTGAGGCAGAGCACCAAAGAAGAAATGTACAGCTCACTGTTGTTGTGACCATACTGGTAAACGTACCATTGGCATCATGGGGAGACGCAGGCACATCAGGTTCTTCCAATTCTTGACTTGTTCGTTTTGGCTTTTTGGCCAGAGGCAAAATGCCTTTGACACCATTTGTCTCCGTTTTCTTTTTTGCTTTTGCTGTAGCCTGTAAGTGATGCACTTAATAATTAAATATAGACGACTGGTACGTTTCATGCTTCAACGAGAAATCATTTAACGTTCAAAGTATAAAACTATGCGATGCCGCAAGCAATGTGTCAAACACTAGGCTCGGCGAGAGAAAAGAGCATCCTTGAAAAGTGCAATAAAATAGTCAAAAAGAACCGCTATCTTTGCAGATTATTTTTGTTTGCATTAAAAAAAGCAACATTTTAGTGTTAATATTACAATGTATCAAAACTACATGACTTAAGAGGTTAAACCAAAAAAAACCCTTCAATTTTAAAAACAATAATGCAGTTGTTCAACAATACTTGACATGGCAACACAATTAGAACGTGTAGAAATTAAATATCTGGGACTAAAGTACCCAAAGCGAAGCAGACCCCCTACAGACATGACATTTTCTGTAATCAAGTTTATAATGATCTTGAAAATCCCCTTTGCTTAAAAATCAAGAATTTCAAAAAAACGTAAGCACTGCGTAACTGAGTGTTAAGGCAACTCCATCTGCAAATGATTGTTCAGTAAGGATTGTTAAATCCCCAACGTTTAACTTATGGAATCAAATTATTCGTCCATTGAACAGATAGCATAGCAAGTATTATATTTCTTTAAACATGTTAAGCGTGGATAAGTGTCTCAGTGGGCTTATTAGAGCACGTAACCATGTTTCAGACGTCATTAACCCGGTTATCAAGCCTAGCACGTTAATGACATTATCCTGGTTGCTCGGACTATAAAACTTATATTAGGGAGCTGTCAATTTTTGAGCATAGTACACATAGGTATAAGAGCACGGCGAGGTCTGCAGGTTGACAGTACAAAGTAGGGCTCGGTATTGTTTCATGTTCAAAGTACATAGAAGTACACGGATTTATATGAGATACCATTTAATCGTACAATGTTCACATATGTACTGATGTAGATTTTCCACGGCTCAACACACGATTGCTTCCAAAAGCTGCTTTCAGGAAAGCCGCGTCGAGCGCTCCTCCTCTCTCCTTCACGAGGTTCCGTTTCCTACGTTGGAGGCATCATCGGGCGTTCTCTGTGGCCGAGTTCTCTGTGGCTGTGTTGTTTATGAGTCAAGTCTTTCTCTCAGTACGCCTTTACTCCCTTCCACTGACAATGGAAGGAGTTCCATTTACTTTAATTCGAAGGCTTTCTGTTCAACGTGACAACCCCCTGCTGACTGGCCGTGTCGGGTGGTGGAGGGTTAAACGACACTATTTTATTATTTTTTATTTTTTTACGTGACCTGACCCAACACATGGGAGTTCATTGGGGTTCCATTTGTTGTTGCTGTTGATTTTCATATTCTTGTGCCGTTCTCGTTCAAGCGCCGTCCTCTCCGCAGCTCTGTGCAGCGCTTTGTGATCCTCGGGTGAAAAACGCTCTATCAATGCAATTATTATTTGAAAAGGTGGTCCAATTGACGCTCGCATATTGGAATCGAAACTAACTTAATCCTATCGTACCCCTGATTTAGCAATTACTTTGAATTTGTTATCTGTAGTTACTATTTAGGGCTGCTTACTGTTCATTTTAAAACTTGCTACCACGTTCGGCCAAGTTTGTTTTGTCTATTTCTCTTGCTTCACGGATTAATCTTGGACCTTTGTGTGTCTATTTACGGCTCAAATAATTGGAGGTTATTTTTTCTCCTGCGATGTTGTCGGAGTAAACTGGAAGACCCCGAAGAAACCCACTTAGGGCAGCGGGAGAGAACGCCCCGCCACGCAGAGAGGCCGCCGCTCGAGGTGGGAATCGATCCGCCTCGAGCAGGAAGGGGAGAATCGCTCGACCTCCCGCTCGAGGTGGGAATCGATCCGCCTCGAGCAGGAAGAGGAGAATCGCTCGACCCCTGCTATCCCAAAAGAGCGACCCTTCGAGCAATGCCCCTCCCCTCCAACCCACGGGAAGCGCGAGTCACAATACATAGACTGGATAAGCGTGAGCCGCTCAAACTCTGCCTCCGATTGGCGAGTGGCGGCGCGCGCGGGGCACGGCCGCCCGCTCCATTGGTCAACTCAACCAGCAGCGGCCAATCGCGTGGCGGCGCCGCGGATGCGTGGTGGGAAAATCGAGAGGGAGAGAGAGGTTACGGAGGGGGGGGGCGGGGGTTGCGCGCAGCTCCCACCGCGGCGTTGTCGGCTCGGCGCGCTGGCTGCGAGCCGCTTCCTCCGCTGGCGGACGTCGAAAAATACTGGCTGATGCCCCTCTGCTGCTGCTGCCGCCGTCGTCGTTGTTGTGGCGGCGGCGTAGCGGACGCTTGCAGCGTTCTGCTGCGCGTGAGCGGCATCGCGTTTTGTGATTGTCGCCCTGAGCCGAGGCCAGCGCACGAGCTACGGAAGCCCGGACACGTCTTCCGCGCGCCGCCCCCGTTTCCAAAGAAGACTCCGCCCACGCCGGACGATACCCCGCCCACTCGACGGGATGCCCCGCCTTACTCTCGCTGCACTCCGCCCACTGGCGTGCACGCTTTTTTGAGCAAACCCGCACGAGCGTTCTGTCGAAGCCCCTCTCCCTCTCTCTCTTGTTGTGGTCCCGCACACCTCGACACTGGCAATGAACTCACGACTAACATTGCTGCCATCGACAAGAACAGAAATAAAACACGACGCGTTGGTGCTCCGCCTACTGCCGCTTGATGCTCCGCCCACCCCAGGTTGATGCTCCGCCCACTCACGGTATCCACTTCCACGTGGTCGTCGTCCCGAATGTTTCTCGCTTTAGGGATGGTGACGTCTCATCTCATCTCATTATCTGGAACCGCTTAATCCTATATAGGGTCACGGTGAGCCGGAGCCTATCCCGGAAACACAGGGCGTAAGGCAGGAATACGTCGATTTAAAAAAAAAACGTTCCGCTCATCCATCCTGGGCTTGACCAGGTCGTATCAGCAGCTCATGTTCTATAAAGATCTTACAAAGTCCTGTCGGTGAGGTCCTCGGGCAGGCTGTGTTTCGTTGGCCGCCACCGCATGCCCAAGCAGCTATTAGAGAGGGGGGTTTAGCGGGCACGGCAAGGTCTTAAAGGAGGTGACGAATTAATGGGGGGGGGGGGTGTACAGGAGAATGTGGAGCTGATGTGACTTGTCTGTGCGACGATCGGCTTCTGTCGAGCAAGAGGAGGCTCGGATAGGGCATCTGCCAGTCATGACAGACAACCCATGGCTTCCAGCAGCGAGCCTTCGAAACTTCACGTAATAGCTTGAAGAGTGCGTCTGGCCTGGCGACGTCACCTCCACTTAGCGGTGGATGGCTGTTGCCGTTCCTTGTGGCTGGCTACTCCGTTTCACGAGTCTCAGACATCATCGTAGCGATATTCTCGAACCACGCCGACTGTTTCTTAATAGTTAATTCCATGTCCATAGTTTGCCTTTGAAATCCATAAGCTCCCCCTCACGTGCCATTGTTCACATCCTATTTATTGTACCTCATGAACAAATGTATGGCTTATTTATCACCAGATAGGGACACTACCAGTGGTACTGAAAAGCTCATTAATACCTCGATACAAGTTATAGTAAATAATACGCGAAAAGTGCTCATGCTCTTTATTCAGTGCTGCAGTTATCAATACAGAACTCTGCACATTTTTGTACGGTATTGCCAGTACTGTAAATACCGCATTGCAGTGTATTTCCACAAAAATATAAACGTTGTTAGATATGACATTAAAAAGTGGTATCACGAAATAGTTTTATACATTTTCCACGTGTAGAGATATTGCCGCGTTGTATTCCAGGTGTGTGTGTGTGTGCGTACGGTCAGGTCCACCGAACGTTGTGCATCAATAACTCCACAGCGTGGCGTTGCAGCGCTCTGAAAGAAGCTTTGCTCGTGTCGCTTTTTAAAACAGCATCCGCACACGAATTGACAATTCTCCGAGCATTTTCTATGTGCGAGATCGGTGAAGAATAATCTCCCGTATCATTTGAAGATGACAATGTCCACAAAATAACACGGCCATCCTTGTCACCTTTTGAAGTCCATGCAACTTTATTTTTTTTTACATCAATAGTGCGATGCCAAATGCTTGCATTATAACAAAAACGCAATTCCCTGACGATGGGAAGTTTTGGAATGAAATTGAGAATGACTGGGCAGCTTCACCTGTCATCTCATCAGGGCCAGGTGGCACGGATGAAAACCTAATCGGATTTACCAAACCATAAATCACAAGGATCTGAAATTGCAAGCCGTACAATTTTCTTAAATGGTCCACTCTAATTGAAGGAGCCTTTGCAAATAACGTTGTAGCTGCAATACAAAAGCATATGGAATTCATTACGTTTAAGACTACGTATATTTGATTGAATTGTTTTGTAGAATAACGGTACTTGCTTAAGAGGTTGCGTGCTATTTTATTGAGCAGCAAGCAATTTCCACTGCAGGATAGCTTACATGCAAATTCGGGAAAAATAATTGGTACAATGGAGAGTAAACATGGCTTTCTAATGCCTTCAGAAGATGTTGTGTAATGAAGCACAAAATTGAATTGTCCTCCATTTTTGTCTTCAGTAAATTGCATCCCCAGACAAAAAGGATTTTGCAAATTGAGAATAATGTTTTTCTGTGGTTGGAAGGAATGTATTGAACAGCTTTACAATGTAACCAATATAATTTTATAAACTGAGACATTGTTCAGAGGGGTTGTATTCACTTATCTACCAATCTACGTATTTATTTCACCTGACTGGTTGTACGAGTACACTGCATATATCTACACATGCAATACAGAAATCTGAAGTTTAATTGGTGTACAGCACAAGGCCATGCTTTTGAATAATTGTTTTTAATTCTTAAAATTTTTCAAGTAACCTTCGCTATTCAGCTACTCGTTTTTGTTGCACGTAGGCCCTGTCTATGTCATACATCTTGCGTGTTTTTGTTTATGTGAATACTGCGCTTTACATTATGGACACCACAGTGTGGGGCCACGAGTGCTGCTTGGTATTTCACGCAGTATCCTAACCTTTCGACGGTCTTCTGTGACGCCCACATTTCTGAGCATGTTTCTCTGCAAAAGGGCAATGACTGTGACATTTTCCCAGAGGTAGAATCGATCAAAGTCACACAATGGCCTAATTGTTCTCAACCTATGGTCCTTGACACGCTTTTGATTAAATATGTGAAGTCATTAGTATTACAGTACTTTTGTCCCCGAATTGTTCTGGATGGAAAGTCGAGCGTATAATGGTAGGATACATTTACGAGAGCTTTAGATTAAAAGCATTTAAGATAATAGCATAATAGGATTAAGATTTTAAAAAACGAAATTGCCCAAAATCCAAGGGAAATATGCATGACTAAATGTAAGTTAAATTCCGTTTCATATATTTTTACACGTAAATTGCATACACCATCTACATATAATTTTCTGCTTTCTAAGCTGTGCTCCAGTTTTGAGAGGAATGTGATGCTTGGCGATTTCAACATCCATGTTGACTCTCTAAAGAGCTCCCTTACAAGAGACCTCAGGGCCACTCAACTCAATTAGCTTCATTCAACATGTGACGTCTGCCACTCACAGATGTGGCCATATTCTGACCTGCTTTGCTCAAGGGGCATACCTGTAACCAACCTGTCTGTCACTGATCCTGGTGTGTCTGATGACTCCACCATGTGGTTTGATGTCTAGGTACTGCCATCCATTTCCATCACTAAGCGCCAAATCCATTTCTGAAATATTAACTCCATCACTCCAGACTTACTCTCTGCTGCAATAAACAAGTCATCACTCTCTGCCTCGGCTGACTCTGTGGTTTTGGCCAGAATCAAATCACACTATGTCTCGGGCCTAAAATCATCCCTCTGGTATAATGTTGAACTCCGAGACCTCAAATCTCCCTCTGGTATAATGTGAACTCCCGAGACCTCAAGGTGGATGCACATAGGGGTAAACAAAAAATCTGGCCTCACCATCCACGCTCAAATCTATGAGGACCAACTCAATCTCCACTGGAAAGCGCTAGATTGGTCCCTTACCACCTTTCCAGCATCCTAGTTGATGC
>JAZEWT010000015.1:15981873-15996329 GCA_036362905.1 Mordacia mordax
CTAACCACTGGGCCACCGCGCCGCCCAGCCGTTTAAAATTAAACCATTCATTTTATGTACAGAAATAATTGCTAACAATAGTTTATCGTCAGCAGTTTTAACTGTTAGCTGTATTACCTTAATATTTATGTAGCCAGATATTGAATCCTCTCATGAGTCACGTAAAATACATTGCGAATGTATTTACATCTGTTTTATCACCACATATATAATATTTTATAATAATATTAAAACATTTAAAGCTGTTTAAATATGTGAGAGTAAACAACTTTATGACATACCATCTGGTGTATAAGTTACTTTCCAAGAAAAAGTTACTTTCCAAGAAAGCCAAGTATACCTATATTATTTGGGTACATATGTATTCATAGTTGCCTACTGTATAAAAATGTCATTGCTTCTCCAACAAGTAACAAATACTCCGCATAACCCAAGTTTAATATTGTATCACTTCACATCTGATTGATAGGCTTCCTTAAATCACACAGCATGCGAATCAAGATGAACAAAAATATCCAGAGCACCTTTGGCAACACAATGCCAAATTTAGTAATAAAATAATCCTGAATACATTTTCAGCTACATTTCACTTTCTATATCCAACTGCATATTTGTATCGAGATGCAAGTGATACGAATGGTCAAAAACTAAGTCCCACAGAAGACAATTTAGAAACGCTGACCCGATTGCTCTACTGAAATAAACACAACAATGATATTTATTCTATAATACAAAAACTATAACCGCTTTAAAAGATGTTCTAGTGTCTTGCCAGATTAATCCTCTGAATGCTCTTCAGTATTTACCTTGCATGTCGAGTAGTACTACTATACTTCAACAATGTTAATGGCAGTTCCCGTTATTCTGTGATATTATTTACATGTATAAATATATTAGACATTTGACATTGTAATCAATGGGGAAAACTGCATTGATTATAGGCCCTATTATCCACCAATCCTATTATCTGCAACAGTTGTAAGGTATATGCAAACTGACGTTACCTACGAGCCTTATTATTAAAATAATCCTAAAGAAAATCAATTTAGTGTTTGTGGAAAAACATTTCATTTACCTCCTTTCATGGAGAGGTTAACCGTGTACATGCATAATCGAATCCATCATATTTGTGTTCACCTTGTTACCATGGAGAAGAGGAGGAATTTAGTAAAATACCATGGTTGACCAATAGTCTTTTAATAGACCATGTATTATTAATAAGCATGACATTCTGTTGCCAAAATGTTGTTGTGAGGATGATTAATATTTAGAGGTGGATTATATTTCATGATATTATTGAAGAGCCTCTTTATTACAATGAGAAGCGTAGAATTGTGAAATTAATTAGTGGGCAGCATATAGTGTAATAATTATAATTGCATCAAAGAAGCCTAAGTCTCATTGATATATTCCCTCTTAGTTGTGTAATATTATTAACATGAACAAAGAGCTTAGACTGCATAATCAAGTTGCATCGTGTGCATTTGGAGTAGGTTATTGAGCATTCATGGTACGCACATCAAAATGCAGATATTCTGCATTAAAACGGACCATTAAGAAAGTTTACATCCGTATTATCCATATTATTCATACCATAACTATCTATTCGTACCACTAATGCTTATATATAGTATTGTATATATCTGCTATAGTATATCTTCTACAGTACACCATTTTATCTTACCAGTGTCAATATATATGCAGTGTGGCCGAATGACTGGTTATACAGCTGATGGCCTTGAACTGGCTCCATACTCCATCAGTTGGGTTTGCCATCCAAGATAATAAATTATTGCTGACAGCCTCTTTCAAACACATTTACCCTAGCCTACTATGTTATCTGCACAAATTAAATCAAAATGAGCAAAGTCGTACGTCTTCAATAACCAAACAAATTGTTATTCCGTTTTTACTATATGGTTAAGAGAGAAAATAGAGGACATTTCAGTAAACATTTATTCAGAAAACATTTGTGTGCAAGAGAAATAACAGAGGTTGTGGTTTCCGCTTGAGGAGACGATCATTCAACTTGAGAGAATGACTGCCAATAAGTGTTAATGGCATTTTTGTATAATTCACGAAAGAGATACTCTTCTCCACACACTCTCATTTGATCGACATACCGGTATGAGAGAGTAGTTTATAGTTGAAAATAACACTGCTATTTTAAGACAAATCCCAGTTAAGCGTGTTCAATTTCGATTAAATAATTGCTTTCATATTATTTTTGTTGGTTGAGTTTGCTAGGCCTTTGACTAGTAATTGGGCGGAGGCAAAACCTCTCTTCACTCAGGCATTGGAGAGCACAGACTTAGATCCTGACTTGTAACTATAACAACAATTGCATACATTTAGACACGCATAATTTACAATTAAATATCGTGTACAATTCACGACTTCAAATATTTCCAGTCATTTTCATTTCTTCCGGAACACTTCCAATATTGAACTAAGCTATTTAAAACACTGGTTGAAATAACTTATCTCTAACAGAGGGGGAAAAAAAGTCCTAATTTAAGTAGAGTACTTAGTGACCTTGATACATTTGATATTTCCCATTGCTGGTTTTAGCACCAAGCTGTGAATATCCGATTTTAAACATGGCCAGCCACTGAATTAACCTATTATAGTATAGGGCACTGTGAATGATACGAGAAGAGCAAGAGCACATGCTATTAGGAATACTCATGAAGTAGTTTATTCAAAAGAAGCAAAACAATACACATTCTATCACTATGGATTTTCGTATGATAACACGCTGGGTGATTTGGGTTTCATTTTTCGTACTTGTGTAATGCATTTATCTTCCACAAACTATAAATCCAGTATTTGACGTTCACAATTTTATTCGCCTCACGTGCGCGAGGTGATTTTGTTTTTACACTTGTACAGTGAATCTATATTTCTCAGTGCGAGTCACGGTCAGTGTCATGAGCTATTCTTAGCGCCGTAATATTGATTTACAATGCATTACTTTGTTAATTTCCCACAGCAGGTGTAGAAAAAACGGTCGTCATTATAGATATGCTGTGTGTGGTCAATATTCCATTTATTTCATTGGTCACACGTACAAATTTAGAGTAATACCATCCCTGCATATCGCCTCGAGAAGGAAATTACTTCCAAGTGAGAAATGTCCTTGGTCAAACTAGTGTTGCAAACGCCACTTCTGGCAGAAGGATTTTCCACTAAAGAGGGCTCTAGAGCTACTGTGTAGGTTTTTGTGGCCTACCCTTCCTCACTGACCTGACATCTTATCTTGGGTAGGCTGGAGTACTCACAATTTTCTCCACAACATTCAACATGCGAATCAACTGTGGTGTAATGGACTAGTTTATATTGCTGGGTGGGCAGAGGCACGAGGATTTACAATACATGCCCCATTTTGTCAGCCGTTACACCAGGAGATGAAGTTGAAGCGGTGAGTGTTTTTTCGCAGTCATACCCTCTCAGTCCAACGATCTTTCAAGCTCCACAACGCTAAGTTATCCAACTGAGCAAGAGATTGGAATCATCACGTCCTACTTTGCTTATTAATCAAGTGGTTAGTTTCAAGCAAAACTAATCCAAAACATTTTTGATATCTTTAGCCCTACAAAAATGATCATATGAATGAATAAATTGAATGTAGGATATGTACATATAATGTAATTTCCCTAAAATAGTTAAATTAATGATACATTCGTGTTTGCAATTTAACATTTGGCTGTGGATTGCCTCGTGATTCTCAATGTGCTCAAATCACACAAACACAAAAATTTTAGGTGTTTGAGAATGCATTGAAGAAAAATCATTGCTCTCAAAATCTACTGTGAAACCATTGAATAATTGAACTGCTATTTATATCTCATGCGATTCTCACGTTTTATCCAATTCGGATTTTAAAGCGTACATTTCACATCGTTATATATGTGGTTCGTCATTATGCGTGTATAAGTGTTGATAAGTAAAGACAAATCGACCTGATGTAGCCTGTTTTTCTGCAATGTAATTTAACTGACATTTTAAGAAAAAAATGGTTTATGGTTGTTGTTTACTCTTTAAACTGGATACCCACAGAATGAGACTTAACATTATTATTTTTACATTTGATTTTCTTCCTCGGGGTATTTAAAAAATATTTTAAGCAAAGTGCTGTTTATTCTTATCAAGTGTTTGGTTCCGTGGCAATGACGTTATTACGCTTTCCGTAATTTAAATGTCTCTCAGCGTGCTGGAACGATTTCACCTTGCGGTAGCGAAGCACTGGCGAAATACAATGGGAATGAGATTCTTCATTCATTTATTCCTTCAGGGGCAGCACGGTGGCCCAGTGGTTAGCGCTGTCGCCTCACAGCAAGAAGGTCCCGGGTTCGAATCTCTCGGCTCGGGTGCCTTTCTGTGTGGAGTTTGCATGCTCTCCCCGTGTCCGCGTAGGTTTTTGCCGGGCACTCCGGTTTCCTCCCACAGTCAAAAAACATGCTGCTGCATGGGTTAATTGGCTTGCAGACTAAATTGCCTGCAGTACTCGGTGATGGACTGGCGTCCCATCGTGGGCAGGGTATATCCCTGCCTTGCGTGCTGTGTCTGCCGGGATAGGCTCCGGCTCACCGCGACCCTGTACAAGACTCAGCGGCTTCTGACAATGAGATGATGAGATGATTGAGTGATGGGTCATTGTCGTGATAGTTTTGAGAAGGCGATTTGCATGAACGACACTAGGTGTAATACGTTAAAAAAACATCACGTTATATTGTACTGGTGTAGGTTCACGGCCAGATGCATGGTCATTGCTTTCAAAAGCTGCTCTTTAGGGATAGCCGTGTCGATCGCTACAACAGTGAACAAGCCTAAACAGTAACTACAGATAACATTGGACACAAGAATTTAAACCGAAAAACCTGTGCAGACATCAACCTAACGGCATTGGTAAGAGATGTACTGGTATCACATCTTCGGTATTATCCCGCATTGTGCCCTGTGTTGGCCTGGATAGGCTCCGCCCCCCCCCCCCCCCCCCGCCGACGACCCTTTACAAGATTAAGCAAGTATTGATAATGAATTAGCCCGGCGATGGACTGGCGTCCCGTCGTCGGGTGTATTCCTGCCTTACGCCCTGTGTTTCCGGGATAGGCTCCGGCTTCACCGTGACCCTATATAGGATTAAGCGGTTTCAGATAATGAGATGAGATGAGATGGTGGTATTGAATAATGCGTTAAAGCTGAAGGTTTTTCATACCCACTTCACGTTTGAGCGTTTCGCTGAAAAATCTGGCCTGCACTACTAATTTTCTGTTATGATGGGTTTCTCGTCCTTCCCATATGTTATTTCTTCTAGTTATTGACATTTCATACACAATTGTATTTTTCAATTAAAACCAGTAGATTTTAAAATACACTATCAGTGTAAACATTGTGTCCATTATGGAAGTGGAACCCTCATTAACTAAGTTTCAAAGGGAGTTCTCAACATCAGTTCTGTGTGCTGTTCGCAATTCTGAGAATTGTTCTTGAAATTTAAAGGAGTTCTTCACGACTGCATGCTCGTATATTTATTCGTCAAGCTTTTGTGATGCCACTTCCTGCACACACTCTGAGGCAAGCGATCTGACCAACAATGGGAACTTTATAAACCATTTCATTCAGTTTTATGTGCAAGGAAGGCTATGTGCACAGAGAATACATGTGATATTTACAGAAGTGTTCAAAAATACCAATAATCATTCAGGTGATCTACAGTGTACCGTTATATGTAATGCCGTATCCCACCCATGACAGCTGTGGTAAATGCACTGTATATTAACAAGCAATCGTCACTCTTGCACTCTACATTCATATATAGCATCATATATAAATACCAGCATTGGCTGCAAAACCCGATATGTTAAGCATTTTAGAGTAGGAAAGCATATTCGGGATAACTCTGTTGTTTCAAAATCTAAACCTTTTGAGGTAAATGACGTTTGAAGCTACATGCTGAACACATTTAAACCTGAAACAATCTGAGGCTATTTTGTTTACCTCTCATGCGTGTCAATGTATCCAAAATGTAATTCAGATCCATAAAGCATGCTTTCAATAGATTGCCATCAAATTATGCTAGGGGAACGTTACGAGCAAGGCATACCTGACTGATCTACAGTAACGTTTGCCTGATTGTAAAACACATGCGTGTTATAAAATAAATGCATTTACATTTGTAGTATTTACATAGTATAATTACGCGTGAGTTTGTACATACAATAAAAACATGCTATTATATCCGGCACACAAGTCTAATTTGAAGGAGCGACCTTTAAATCATGTTTATCTCCTGACTGCAAAATCATTCCATGAGCAGCATTAGGTAATTGTTGCGCATTGATTTAAATGTATATTCAAAATGCATACCTGCACTCAGTTTAGCTCACTCCGAGATGCCATGCTATAGAATACATTTCGATAGAAAATGTAATCGTTTCATATTAATCTGATATTAGCTGTGAGCTGCGGTTCACGTAGATTGTTCATCTTCATTAAGATTGATGACGTGTAGATTAAGCCACAGATGGTGGACGGGTCTCCACTTGAGTGAGCTCGAGTGGAGAACGCCTCGACAGGGAATCACTTTGGTCCACTCCTCCATGATCAGGCGATCGAATTGGTGACCACAAATGGTTGATCACAAGTCCGATGTGCTAAGCATTGCTCCACGGCGGCATAAAATTATGTCCTTGAAAATTATTAAATCTACTTTTACCTTTAATGGTGTGTCTAAATGATACGACAATAGCCGCTGCAATGCAATTTCGTTATATATATATATCTGCCAGTGAATGCTCCAAATTTAAAAGTAAGTTTTATAGTGTTGCACTTTCAGAAAGATATATTTCTTATAGATTGTACTGATTTTTTTGTGGTCTTCAAGAAGTTTCTACAACAAGGGTGGGAAGCATATGCCCCATCTCATCTCATTATCTGAAACCGCTTAATCCTATATAGGGTCACGGTGAGCCGGAGCCTATCCCGGAAACACAGGGCGTAAGGCAGGAAT
Organism: Mordacia mordax; assembly: GCA_036362905.1. Classification (NCBI taxonomy): domain Eukaryota; kingdom Metazoa; phylum Chordata; class Hyperoartia; order Petromyzontiformes; family Petromyzontidae; genus Mordacia; species Mordacia mordax. Next base: position 15,988,886 of record JAZEWT010000015.1, read on the forward strand.
ACACCCGACGACGGGACGCCAGTCCATCGCCGTGCATATGCCCCACAAATGATGAATATCTGTCACTGCCGACATTTAGCCACACCAATCGGATACTGAGAGGAAATGGTCGTGACCCGGCACCGTTGTGTCGAGCATTCGTGTTTTAAGTCCCTTTTTGCGTGAAAACCAAGCGAACCAATAATGAACATTCTTGTACGCACAGAATACACCACCTTACGCTTCTGGCCAACAGCAATTATGATTAATAAAGGATGTTGCTACCCTATACATCGCTACCGATAACCGATTCTTACGGGAAAATGTGTAGTATTCAAAGACGTGATAAGCTGTAGAGAGAGAGAGACGCTGCTGTGCTACGCCTGTGATTTGCACTGACGCGATGTATTGCCATGCCCGGCGATGGACTGGCGTCCCGTCGTCGGGTGTATTCCTTCCTTACGCCCTGTGTTTCCGGGATAGGCTCCGGCTCACCGTGACCCTATATAGGATTAAGCGGTTTCAGATAATGAGATGAGAGATGAGATGTATTGCCTATTGCTCTCTCGATGAAGTGCAGAAATGAAAACTATCTCAGAGTAATTGTGAATTGAAGCAGCTGGAAGAACGTTCAATAGAGCATTAGTAGATCTGTACAGAAAAACAATGATCAAATTCACAATCTAAAGTTCCTTACAAGTCCCGTTGACAAACGTTGGCTAATCCTTTAACATGCTCTTCTAGAGTAATATTGCAATGCTTTGTTACCCTCGGGTGAAAGGTGCTCCAGAAGTGCAGCTATTATTATTATTAACATCCATTTTTAACTGTGGATATCAGGTCAATCTGGAAGAAAAAATGTGAGAGTATTGCAAATGCTTTCACAATGATTACACTGTCGTTCAACTACACATTAGTAAGGATTATGTGTGAATACAGCAGTACATTGCCTTCGTCAATGGAATCAAAATCCCACTTTTTATTATTCTTCGGAACGTTAACACTTATTTTTGTTTATTTGATGTCCTTAATTGATTTTAGTCATTATTTTACTTAAATGAGCTAGTCTGATATTGTTGATGAAATCCATTTTTCTGGGTCGGGGCACGTTTGGTGCGGGTACCTGATGATGCTGGTTGTAATTAGTAGCGAAACGTCGTATTTCATTTCATTTTAAGTGCTGTGGGTTTGCTCTCCCACACACCGGTGAGCTGAGATTGTGAAGAATTGGCACCTTCTGTTCACGTTACAAGCCTCACTAATTGGCCGTGTCGGGTGGAGGGTTAAACAACACTATTTTTTGAGTGACCTGGCCCAAAAAAATGGATTTCATCGATAACATTGGTCACGAAAGCCTTCGAGTTAAGGTTTGATATTGTTGTTGACATGTCGTTCTCTCCATAACTCTATTCAGCGTTTTGTGACCCTCGGGTGAAAGGTGCTTTATAAATGTCACTATTATTATAGACCGCGATGCAGTATCAGCTGGATATAGTGGTATGAAAAAGCAATCCACGGAATTGGAGACAAGCTGACCAATACTGGCCCAACACAAGTTCACCCCTACCCAATCTTCCTCGTCTAAACTGGGCACGACAGCCAGGCTACAGGTGATAAGGAATTCCGTTAACAAGGGCAAATTGTGAGGAAATCATGTGCCTGGAGTTTCAAAACAGAGATCGGGCCAGAGCTTCTTTAGCTTTCCAGATGATTGCTAAGCCAATTGGACTCCTGACATCTGCCTGCCGGTGGCTGAACACAATGGAAACGGCACAGTGAAGTACTATCGTCTTCATCACAAGCTAATGGCCATAGCAATGTGGTATTTTGGAATTTACGCCACTGGTTCCGAGTTGTAAACAGGAGACGAGAACCGTTACAATGCGCATTTGAGCAGAAAAGTGCTCTGACCTATTCCTCGAGACATATAGCGATATGACTCAGAGGCAAGCTACGGGTGGTCCTCACCAGATATGGCAATTAAAAGCAATAGGATGGCTAAAATTCCAAGAACAAATTATAATCTAAAATTTCGTTAGCCATCTAAGTTACAGCATTATAAGTATTTTTGCTCATATAGTGGTGATCGCCCAGCGATGCCTGCATATGCATAACCAGTTATTATGAGAGAGTGAAAAATTGTCAATTTTAAACTAATTCCATACTTCCACATTAATGTCTGACATATGAAGTGCTACAGTAGTGATAATTTTGAACAAGTCCATTGCTTTACGTAACTTTTAAGCAGGTGGCCTAATGGTATTGATGTCCATTCAGTCAACCCTTTCATGCTAGCCAGATTAGTTGGAAAATGCGTGGGTGTTCACACTGTCACCTTTCATTTAGTCAATATCATCATCAATGGCAATGGATCATTCACTGCTCGATGAAGGCTTCCCAAGCCTCCATCATCTCTCTCATCTCATCTCATTATCTGAAACCGCTTAATCCTGTATAGGGTCACGGTGAGCCAGAGCCTATCCCGGAAGCACAGGGCGTAAGGCAGGAATACACCCGACGACGGGACGCCAGTCCATCGCCGGGCATTGCGGGACAATTTTAGTCTGCGAGCCAATCAACCTATCCAGGAGCATGCTTTTGGACTGTGGGAGGAAACCGGAGTGCCCGGCGAAAACCCACGCGGACACGGGGAGAGCATGCAAACTCCACACAGAAAGGCACCCGAGCCGAGAGATTCGAACCCGGGACCTTCTTGCTGTGAGGCGTCAGCGCTAACCACTGGGCCACCGCGCCGCCCTCCATCATCTCTCAGGATCCTAAAATGCAACAATCTGCCTAACACTGCCTAGCACTTGCAAAGAAGCCAATGCCTTGAAGAAATGTTAAAATATTACGTACTGAGAATTGGCTTAAAGATACTATGGCAGATGTGATTGATGGATGGCAGAGGGAATGCATAGCACAGAAATACCATCACTGAAAATATCACATGGTGTTTAATTTATTGCAAACATTTGCGTGGCCTCATAAAGGTCACTCTGAGACATAATGGTGTGTGCAGCGAGCCTGGAAAAAATGTGGCCGCACTACAGACCCCGTATTGTGCCTGCAGAATCCTTAGACACAATTCGTGCAGCCAGTATTAATATTTGCAGCAGTAGCCTAGCCAATGAGAAATATTTTTTTGCACAAGAAACAGCTGATGGAGCGTTACTCTCCGTAGCTAAAAACGCAGAAAACGCCTGAAGATGCTTCAGCGTGGGATGTGAAATGTTGCAAAGGAGAGGGAGAACGATCGCTATTGGAACAGCTATTAAAAGCAACGCTCATACATCGAGCCATGATAACCTACATCCCAACAGCTGTAACATGTGTAAGTCAAGTTTGAGCAATTCGTAATAACATATTGTAAACACAATTTACTACAAAAAATCCTGAAAATGTGTGTATGGCATGGTCTTTTTTAGTAAAAATACAAACTATTGAGGGCGGCACGGTGGCGCAGTGGTTAGCGCTGACGCCTCACAGCAAGAAGGTCCCGGGTTCGAGTCTCTCGGCTCGGGTGCCTTTCTGTGTGGATGAGTTTGCATGCTCTCCCCGTGTCCGCGTGGGTTTTCGCCGGGCACTCCAGTTTCCTCCCACAGTCCAAAAGCATGCTGCTGCATAGGTTAATTGGCTCGCAGGCTAAATTGCCCCGCAGTGCCCGGCGATGGACTGGCGTCCCATCGTGGGTGTATCCCTGCCTTGCGCCCTGTGTCTGCCGGGATAGGCTCCGGCTTACCGTGACCCTGTATAGGACTAAGCGGTTTCAGACAATGAGATGAGATGAGACAACTAAAATAATTTCGAAAGGGGGCAAATCGATTTGTTTTATGAAAGCGTATACAAAACAAAAGGACATGGTCACTTTACCGATAACAGGCTTACATTTTTTTGCAACTTGCACAGATCAAATGTGTCGTTTCAAAAAAAAAATGTACTTATGTTAGAGCCTTCAGATAAATAACACTGGATTATTTGGGTCAATCTCAACGAGCACGTTTTATACGTGTCTCTTTACAATACAGTCGCATCTTCCATACCAAAAAGAAACACGTGGTTTGGACATCTCCTGAGAATACCTAAATATCGCCACCCTCTCTCCATCTGCTGTTGGCAGATTTCCCAATCAGTGACTCACCCAAGCCACCTTGCCGTGTGAAAATTGACCCATTGCAAAATGAGCTTGGCTCCCTGGGACAGCCGAGACTACTGGGAATTAGGCCATCTGATGGATTATAAACGATGTGCCATTTTTGTGAATGTCTAACATCAGTTTTGTCCATCGGAGTAATGTTTACCACAGACACTCGTGCAGCTGGTACCTATTGCTTAATTTATAGCCGATTAAACGGCACTCAATGTCCGATAAAGCAAGCTTAGCAGCGGCAAAAGATAATGTGGCGGACACATTTCATATTTAAGTTTTGCATGTCCTCCGACTGTAGGAATGCTTATTCAGGTTTAACAAATCGTCTATGGGTACCTTTTTGCAAGTACAAAGATGGAATAATGACAAAAAATGTTACTGTTTCTGGCAATAATACAAGTGTTAAGGTCTTAAAACTCTAAACAGATATATTTCACAAAGTGTCAAGTTTGCAAAAACACACACATTCTTGTGGCAAGACATGCAAACAAAATGCTTTGATAATGTATGCATTAGCCTTGAAACTGATGCGCCGGCAGGAGAGACAGCATTCTTAAGCGCTTGGTATCAATGCAATGCATGCATTCTGAAAGAATTTTAGTCTACGAGTATTATTTTTCTAGTACAAAGATATAAAAAAACCAAGAGAATATGTTTTACCATTTCTGCCAATTATACAGGTGATGATATCTTAAAGCACCAAATAGACACTTTTTGCAAAGTGTCCAGTTTGCAAAAACTACATACACTTGTAGCAAAATATGCAAACAAAATGCTTTAATAATTATAATAATTGCATTTATAGAGCGCTTTTCACCCGAGGGTCACAAAGCGCTTCACAGAGCTGCGGAAATAACGTAAACAACAACGGCACCTGCATGAAAAATCAGCTTCAACTGCAATATTAAAATGCAAAATTCTTATATTGGGAAATGGTTTATTGTATGCATTGTCCTTGAAACTGATTAGCTCATGCTAGGGAGAACGGATTTCCATGAAACCTAAATCTCAGTGTCAGCCAGGTGTTGCTAAAAATGTATGTGTTTTATTGCAAGCTGGACACTTTTTGTGAAATGTTTCCATTTGGTGTTTTAAGAGCTTAACACTTGTATTATTACCAGAAACGGTAACATCTTTTTCTCTTTTGTAAGAAATATGTTCTCTTACTTTTGAAGGAAAAGAAACATAAGGCATGATCATTTAAACCCGCTGTTGTTGCATCTGCCTACAGCTGAGGTGCCCGTCATCTTTAAAACAGCCACACTAATACAAAGCAATGAATACCCTATGACAAGTGGTTCCAGCATAGCGATAACGTATCTGACAGCGTGATAATTACTGTGTGACAAAGGCCACTGAATATAAAGCAGATGAGATGACAACCCACTGTTTAAGCCTTGTTAAATGTTGCCAGCATCCACGTTGACTAGGGTTGGCTAGCAAAATGTTTTGGCCAGATGCCCTTCCTTACGTCAACCTCCTTTAGTTTTAGGGTCTTCGTTAAGATCGTTATTTGTCTGAAAAGCCCTCACAGACCTGTCCATCAAGGTGTATGACTCCAGGTGGCATGGTTATGGAGATTATTGGAACAGTGTAAACGCCTCCACCACGATAAGGAGGTCTGAACACTGGGTGAAACATATTCTCTACATCTGCCTATTAGATCTCAAAACTGGAATTGAGTACGCAATAATTGCCATGCGCACATGAAGATGGTATCAATTATAATGGTGTTTCAAGGCGTTTGGGAAAATTAATGACTGAAAATCCAATAAATCATAGGCTTTATTTATACTTGTATTTTGCAATATGCATCTGATGCCTCTATTATGCCCAAGCAAATTCTCACGCTCAGCCTGTGCTTCAGAGCGTAGAATACATTTTCGTGGGTTACGGTTACAAGGGGTGGACCGCTGGTGTGTGCAGCTTCATGGTGCCTTTCATCCCATGGTTGTACTTGAAATTATACTTACAGATTGTGCAATCAAACATAATAACCATCCCATATTACTCTTGTATGGAAATGCTTTGTGTGATTGGTTTCTTAATCCGTTAAATAAAAGTAATGTGAATAACAATTATTACATACAATAGATAGGTTGATTGGCTCACAGACTAAAATTGTCCCGCAATGCCCGGCGATGGACCGGCGTCCCGTCGTCGGGTGTATTCCTGCCTTGTGTTTCCGGGATAGGCTCCGGCTCACCGTGACCCTATATAGGATTAAGCAGTTTCAGATAATGAGATGAGACATACAATAGAATAATAATAATAATTGCATTTCTGGAGCGCTTTTCACCCGAGGGTCACAAAGCACTCCACAGAGCTGCGGAGAGAACGGCCGCGTCAACGACAACGGTGACATCAGAACGGTAAAATCAGCAACAATATTTTTTTTTAAATCAAGTCTAAGCTGTGGAGAGAACGGCTTGTCAACAACAACATCAGGACATTTCAACTGAAATTGAAACAGTAACAATACATTATGGGATGTAAAATAAGCTATATAAATAAAAAAAGAAAATAATTCTTTAACAAACAAGGAAGGAATAAATGTTCCCGAGCAGCCTCAGGTCGGCAGAGAGCCATCATCCCGGCACGACAACTTTGAGCCACATCAAGAGTCTTAGCCGGAGGACTTGAAATCTTTACGAAACATGTTTTTAAACGGGAATTGAAGATGGCCAAGGACTCGGCTGAACGAATCTCCAATGGATGGGCATTTCAGAGTCTGGGAGCAGCGCGCGAGAAGTGCCAGTGAAAGTCTTGTAGGTGGTGAGGAGGAGGATCTTGAGACAAGACATTGTCTACAAAATCAGACTTCAAGCTGAATTCAAGATACTCCTTCTCACTTACAAGGCTCTCACTGGCACTGCGCGAACACACATCCGTGACCCACTTCAGGCACCCTCCCCAAAACACGACCACTTTGATCCTCCAATACAGGCTCGCTGCATGTGCCCAGATCGCACCTCCATTCGATGGGAGACAGAGCCTTCTCGCGCGCTGCTCCCAGACTCTGGAATGCCCTTCCATTGGATATTCGATCAGCTGAGTCCCTGGGCATCTTCAAATCTCGTCTCCAGGCTCACTTGTTCCGTAAGGCTAGGACTGTTAATACGGCTCACTGTTGTCGTTCAGGGATGATGACTCACTGACCTGCGCCTGCTCGGGAACATTTATTCCTTGCTTGTTTATTTTTTTTATTGCTTACTTTACGTCCTCCTTTAATTCATTGCCACTATTTGACTTTCAGTTGAACTGTCCCGATGTTGTTGTTATGTCGTTCTCTCCATGGCTAAGATTTCTATAACC
>JAZEWT010000015.1:16075985-16106207 GCA_036362905.1 Mordacia mordax
CGTCGTCATCTCCCTCATGGTTCTAAGCATGAGCTGATTCCATCACTTTATCTCCAGGGTGGTCAGCCTTTGGCACATTTTTTTCCTTTGTCATTACATTACCAGTCTCAGCAATGTATCTCGCCAATGCTCATTTGCTTTTATGAACACTCAGCGTGCTTTTTTTTTCGGATAAATATGGTTCAGACCTTGTTTTGTAATTTACAACGTGCTTTTTTTGATGCTTTGCAAACTCTTCAGGTTATTTGATGTTTTTTTTTGTCAAAGTCAATATATATTATCCATGTTTTGGCAGCTAATATCCCAGCTTGTATAGTTACGCAAATAAATCAAAGCTATTTTAACATTAACAATATTTATACTGAATCTCGCTAACTCACTTTAAATAACTGCATGTTCGTGTGTTGGGTGCCCTCTGATGATTATTTTACTGCAATGTGATGCACAGGTGGCTTTATCCAAAGCCATTGAGGATGACTTACCAGCAGAAGTGGTGGCCTTCGAGAAGTTCCTGCAGCAGAGTGGAGGTAGACAGGGTGGGTGGGACGACTATGACCATCAAAACTTTTTAAAGGTACAATACCATTTGTTCACTTTTAGTCAGGACATGACAACTATAGCTCCATGTGTTGCATCCTCAGCAGTGGATTTTGGTGTGAAACAAGTTTTCAAGTAGAGGGAAATGTTGCTTTCCAGTCTGAGCATAATAACTGTTGTTTTTAGGTGCGTACAAGACACAAGGGAAACTCGCTGTTTATTGAGGAGGCCTTAAGTTATCTCCCTGGACGGACACGTAAAGATGTGGAACAACATGAGGCATGGTACATGGAGTTCCTCGACCTGGAAGATGAAAAAAAGGAAGCAATTTCTCGTTGGAAGGTAGATAAAATAACTATACTCTCGCTAATGGATTTTGGATATTATTTGGTTACTTTCGATTTTTGTACTTTTGACTGTGACCAGTGTGCTTATATAGCATTGAAACGATGCATTGTGAGACAGTTAACCCTGCATCATTGCTCTTTTATAAACTCCCAGTTATCCAGGGAGCGCGGTCGAGCAGATAAACTGCGCAAGCAAGAAAAGAGCTCAGAGGGGCAAGAAACAAAGAAAAAGGACCAGGAGGCAGCGTGGCTACTGAAGCTACAGCAGGAACAATTACACAGACGTGAAAAGATTAATGCCTGGAAAGCCCAGCGAGAAAAGGTAACAGCTAACACCCATAGTTTTACTAAATTAAAAATGTCAGTGAATAGTACTTTTTAAATGTGGTCATTGATAAAAAAAATATTGGTTAACAACATTATCATATATTGAGTGTGTGAGCTGTCAAGAGGCACTGTTTGAGATATATTTCAAAGCGATTTACCCGTTTTCAGGCAATAATACAGTGTTAGATCATTACACACCAATTAAACACATTTCGGAAAGTGTAGTTTTTGCAAACTTGACACTTTACCAAAGGTGTCTATTTAGTGTTTAAAGATCTCACCACTGTATTATTGCCAGAAAATGGGCAAAGTATCTTCTTTTTACATCTCTGTACTGGCAAAAAAGTACCCATAAATTTTCATATAATTTGCACGTAAATTCTTTATTATAAGCATGTGGATTTATTTACACACCAGAAGATGCACATTTTTGTGATGCACATGTTAATTGAGTTTTGTTGGGCTGCACAGGCTCAGGAAGAAGCTGAGAAGCAGCAGCAGCAGCAGGAGGAAAAGCGTGCGCGACACAAGGAACGTGAGTTGCAGCGCCAGGCTGAGCTTCGAGTCATTGCTGAAGAGCATCTGCGGTGGAAACGACAGCTGCAAGAGCAACAACGGCGAGAGGAAGAGCTCCAGGCTCAGGCTGAGCGGGAGGAGAAGGCCCGTTTGGCCGCACAGGAGATCCAGCGTTTTCAGGAACGTGTGAGTGACATGTAATTTTCCCCTTTTTTTTCGTGCCAACAGTTCTTGCTGGGTGAGAAACCAAGTTTGCATCCACATTTATTACGTGAGATATATCCAGGAAAAAAAAAAACTTGCATACTTATTTTTTCAAATTACATAAACTTGGATGAAATGCAAACATTGTGATAGATTATAATATTGCGTATGAGTTTAACGTAATGTGTTACTCTCTGACATAGGATCAGGAGAAGGTTGAGAGCAAACTTTTGGAGAAGAAAGCCAAAGAGCAAGAAGAACTTGAACGAGAGAGGCGCCTTGCTAAACTGAAACAACAGGTTTGCTTTTGTGTATTCCAACATTTAGATATTTTCTAGAGATTGCTTTATTGCATTTCGGAATGTACACACGAAGTAAATTGGCAGTAACCATAGGTTAGGCTATATTATACATTGGTTCTATCCATGCTTATGTGCAATGCATAATCTTAGTGAAATAAGTAAATGAAGGCTAAGCATAGTTTAATTGGCTACACAGTAAAACCTCTCGAAGCAAGGCATGGGGGGGGCAGATATTTTCTGGTTATGGGCGATGTCATGCATACCATAAATAGTGAAATAATGCATAATTATAATGTTTAATAATATTTACACATGGGCAACACCTAGTATATTTATTAGCCCTTTAAAATATGTACAACTATTTACTAGCAATCTTATAATATTAAACTATAACAAATAAGTCTGAGTCACATCATCACCATGGTAAGTCAATCTATTATTGGATGGATGCATCTCCATAACAATACGGAGAGGCAAGTTGGTTTTGATGATTGCTTGACAATGCTCAGGTATTACTCTGCATTGATTTTAGCCATGGATGGGAATTAAACTCGAGTTACTGCCTCAATGTGAAAAAATAATAATTCTGCATCCAGCATAAGGCAATTGTTCAATAGCGATTGTTTAATTATTTGAATTTAGTTCACATCCCGGCGATGGACTGGCGTCCCGTCGTCGGGTGTATTCCTGCCTTGCGCCCTGTGTTTCCGAGATAGGCTCCGGCTCACCGTGACCCTATATAGGATTGAGCAGTTTCAGATAATGAGATGAGATGAGAATTTAGTTCACCTTTTGCACTATATATCTGAGCAGTGCCTTTTAAAATTATAAACTGTCAGGTGTTGGTGCTTTTCCTGAAGCCAGTGCGTCTGGAATACGTTCTGTAACAGGTGGATGTACATGTCGAGAGGGATCCCAGCAGGCTAACGAAGCTCACCAAAGGCTGGCAGGAAAGAACAAAACATATTGGACCTTCTGGGGGAGGTCAACTTTTTAAAATCCCTCACAGGTACATACCTTGTACAGATGTAGTTTCATTAATCTCACTTTTGAAATAACAGCTGATGTGGTGAATTGTTTCACAGGAGTAACTGAAGCAAAATCCACATGACAAAGTTGTACATGATGGTTAACGAGGGTAGTGTGTCCAATATTTACTATCATAAGCATAGTTTTAAGCGATGTAAATGTTCTTCATCTCATCTCATTGTCAGAAACCGCTTAGTCCTGTACAGGGTCGTGGTGAGCCAGAGCCTATCCCGGCAGACACAGGGCGCAAGGCAGGGATATACCCATGATGGGACGCCAGTCCATCACCGGGCACTGCGGGCAATTTAGTCTGCAAGCCAATTCACCTATGCAGCAGCATGTTTTTTGGACTGTGGGAGGAAACCGGAGTGCCTGGCAAAAAACCCACGCAGACACAGGGAGAGAACTCGCAAACTCCGCACAGAAAGGCACTCGAGCCGAGATTTGAACCCGGGACCTTGCTCTGAGGCGACAGCGCTAGACACTGGGCCACCGTGCTGCCCATGTAAATGTTCTTAAAATATGTATTGCTCCACTATATACTATTTACTTGAATGGCAGCAGCTGCGGGTTGCACGCAGTACACACGAAACAAGATGAAGTTCCTACCACGTAGCCTGTAGACCAGCGGTTCCCAACCTTCCTGGAACCGTGAACGCCTGTCATTGTTGTTTAAACAGCCACTATCCCCGGCTGAGCCGGTTGGCCAGTTGCCTCCTCGGTTGATTAGGGTATTTGAACAGAATTTGCCTGCCGTGTGCTCTTTCTGAGACCAGCTGCCGTTTGTCAGCGGGACTTTTGATCTTTTTTTTAATCCGCTTTTTTTATGTCCTAGAATTTATTGCTACTTTTTGACTTTCAGTTAAACTCTCCTGATGTCGTTGACATGCCGTTCTTTGCACAGCAGGGATTTTTTTTTAAATCCAATTTTTTTATTGTTGCTGATTTACCGTTCTTATGTCGTTGTTGTTGATGGGCTGTTTTCTCCGCACCTCTGCGCAGCACTTTGTGACTCGGGTGAAAAGCGCTCTAGAAATGCAATTATTTGTTTTATTATCCGGTTTATTTAAATGACATGCTACCATTTTTCATTGCAGAGCGGTTCCAAACTGGAGACAAGGACTCTAATATTCATCATCGGCAATAGATTGCATTAGCGATAATCTTTTGTACTATGTATATTTTAATGGTGGGTGGCACGGTGGCCCAGTGGGTAGCGCTGTCGCCTCACAGCACGAAGGTCCCGGGTTCGAATCCCGGCTCGGGTGCCTTTCTGTGTGGAGTTTGCATGTTCTCTCCCTGTGTCCGCGTGGGTTTTCGCCGGGCACTCCGGTTTCCTCCCACAGTCCAAAAACATGCTGCTGCATAGGTTCATTGGCTTGCAGATTAAATTGCCTGCAGTACCCGGTGATGGACTGGCGTCACATAGTGGGTATATCCCTGCCTTGCGCCCTGTGTCTACCGGGATAGGCTCTGCCTCACCACTGTGGAGGGAGACAGTCACTGGCTATTTAGACATTGATCACGCTGTCATATTTGAAGCACATTTAAAGCAAGAATGAGCGTTTTCTCATGAATTGTACATTTTAAGATCCCATGATTAAAAGTGTGATCATGTGTGCTTTAAACATATAACTAATTATACTGTTTCATATTTTTTATAAATTGCAAGGAACGAATCCATTTCAGAAAGTTTAAGTTTCATCTTTTTGCAGATATCCAAAATAAAACTTATTTCAGTACAAACTGCCGTGTAATGTTATACGAATAATTTGTTATAACGTCGTTTCTTTCAAGTGTTTGTGAACTGATAAAATACAAATTATGAATCCTAACTAAAATAAATGAACAGTGTGATGCTACCGTAAAAAAATAATACCACATGTAACTTCATTAATTGAAATTTGCACGTATTTTTTCCCTTGTTTCTGGGTGGAAATATTCTGCCATTAAACAAATCCTCATGCAATAATAATTAGGATTTTAAATAATTATGACAGACCTCCCCTCCTGGAATCGGAGCCTTAATATGGTGGAAGGGTTTGTGTGCCCCAATGAACCCGAGGACTGTCCTGTCCGGTGCCTCGGCACGTGATAGGGTCATCCATGGCAGATGGGCTTTGGATGAGGGGCCAGACAAATAAAGATTCAATTGGCCCTATGAAAAGAACAAATATACGGCTAGGAGAACCTCGCCCGGACTAGCAAAACCGTGGCCCACTGTTGGAGAGAGGCGTGGGAGTGGAGCTTGCAGGCGAACGCCTGGTGATCGGGTGACCCATGTAGCTCGGTCGGGTACAACCCAAAAAAGGGAGATGGGGCCTCTGCCTTGTGGACCCACCACCTGCAAGGCAAATCATAAGGGTGCGGTGCATTGCCCCTTGGGCAGCAGACACAGGCAAACTGGGTCTAGGTGTGTTAGACCATGGCAATGTAAACTGGCTCTTAAAACGTGGAACGTCATCTCTGGGGGGTAAGGAAGCAGAGCTTTTCGAGGAAGTTGATAGATACCGACTGAATATAGTTTGCCTCACCTCTACGCACAGTGTGGGCTCTAGAAACAAGCACCAGGCAGCGGTAGGGATACTCATTAGCCCCCAGCTAGGTGCCACGTGGAGTTTGTTCTAGTGAATGAGAGGGCTACCTCAATGCGACTTCGGGTCGCAGGGAGGAGGACTCTGCTCGTTATGTGTGCATGCGCACCAAACAGCATTTCAGAGTACACTACCTTGGAGACACTGGGTGGGGTGCTGGAAAACACTCCACCTGGGACTGCATAGTTCTACTGGGAGACTTCAACGTCCATATGGGCAGATATGGAGAAACCTGGAGTGGTATGATAGGGAGTAATTGCCAGCTCGGAGCGGTGTTCTGTTACTGGACTTCTTTCCTAACAGTGGACGTGTGTGTGTGTGTGTACGTCCATGTACTGCACTTATATACAGTTTTTTCTAGGAACGTAGTAGTTACCAATGTATTGTGGAAAAACTGAAATATATAATACTTGTTTATAGAGCTAAAAGCTATTCATAATACATGAGTCAGCACCCAAGTACAAGAAAAGTTTCCCACAATGTCCAGACAACAATTTGATTTTGGGAATTAAAGACTTAAGCATTATAAAATCCTCTGAGGAAAAACTGTTTTACAAATCTGATGCCTCATATTCTAATAAGCTCCATGTGTGCGTTTTTACACATGCTGTTTAATGCTTGTTTCTGTTTAAATATATTATTTAAAATCAAACACATCTTGTTGCAGACTGAGATATGTTTTCCGAGATGAGCTCTCGTAAGTGCAGATCAGGATATATTTATCTTTTGAAGTCTTAAAATAGCACTCTTTAATGTGTACATATGGGTTGACAGGTGAAATATAAATTAGCTTATTCAAGCGTATTCACTTCTGTATTGATACAGGTTTTCATAGGTCGATGTATGGTGGTTGATGTCAAAGCTATTCTTTCAGGATAGCCATGTAGGGCGCTCCTCCTTTCTCCTTTGCAACTCCCATGTTGGAGGACTCCTCAACATTGAGTGTGCTGTGTTTTATGTCTTCCGACATCAGTCTCAGAACACCTAACAATGCCTCCAATGTGGGAAGTAAAGCATCACGAAGGAGAGAGGAAGAGCGCTCGACATAGCTATCCCGTATTTCCTTATTTCAAATAATTTTTCTAAATGGGAAACACTTTAGTGATTCGATTTTTTAAATCTATGGACTTTTGTGAACTATTGAATGTAAATGCATGCCAGAAAAAGAAAAAAATCAGTCATATTCGTCAATAAGTCCTGAAGGGAAAAGTGTATAATCAATATTTTGGGCAATGGCCCTTTTCCATAGCACAAGTGTTCTAAAGATGAAAAAAAGTCAAATATGACTCGTGAAGTTGAATTTTTCAGTCATTGAGTTTTTTGTTAGTATTCATAAAATGAAATGTACAAATTTAACCTCCTCATTGTCAGAAACCGCTAAATCTGCAAGCCAATGAACCTATACAGCAGCATGTTTGTTGGATTGTGGGAGGAAACCGGAGTGCCCGGCGAAAACCCACGCGGACACGGGGAGAGAACATGCAAACTCCACACAGAAAGGCACCCGAGCCGAGACTCGAACCCGTGACTTCTTCCTATGAGGCGACAGCGCTACCCACATGACCACCGTGCCGCCCCATATTTAACCTATGCAATATAATTACGGTGCAGCGTACGGGTAAATTATTTAATAAGAGTACTCAGAAGCATGCTGAAAATTGAGCAAAGTAATTGTACACACATTCAGAAAATTAAAACAACGATGATAAAAGCCAGACGTTTTATGTATACATGTTCTATTGATGATATGAACGTTGAAACAACGGGGACTCTTTCCAACGTATTGCCAATTTTATGCCAAGTTTTAAAATTATACCCAAGTGTAATTTATTCATCAAGAAATAATTTTCAGCACAAAATATGTTAATGGTTATCGAAAAGTTCTCATGCATGAGATCAAGAGTTAAAAATACAAGCATATGAGTAATGATGAAAATGAGTAGTTTCAGTAGCTAATCTCACAAAAATCTATCCATGTTTAATGACTCCGGGGCGGTGTTGGAGAGTTCTTATATTTATTAATTTAACTGAATAAACTATACACAGTAAGTACGGTTTGGTAGCGTCTTCATGGACTCATTAAACACAACCAGTTCTGTAACACTTCGGCTCCATCCATATCAGGCTGCATTCACAGCTAGGCTCTTGACCGCTGGGAAGACTTCGCTTTCCGTCTGACGTCTGCCGAAATAGTCTTCCTCGCTCCTCGCCCATCTCCACCTTGGGCCACCATCTGCGTGCGCTGGGGCCAATGATTGAAGAGACGCGAAACTGAAGAAACTGTTTGAAATGGACGGAAAAACTGAGACCAGCGGCGTTTCAATGAACAGGCCTCGACCGGGCCCCCTGTTTTTAGGCAGGTACACGTGTAACTAAAGGCATGCAAAATAATTGGCACATTACAACTATTGTAAGGCATTATGAAGATTGATTTATAGTTGCAATGTTTTAGAGTTATACAGGGATCAGAAACGTTTTCAGAAACTTTCAATAATGTAATGATGTAGATTTTTACAGCTCGATGCAATCGACGTGGCTGTCCCGAGAGAGCATCAACTTTCAAAAAAGCGAATCAATTCAAATATATGGAATATTTAAATGTGCAAACGTCTTGCACATTTGGTTTTCATAAACGTATAATATATTGGTTATATAGAGGCCAATTATAATCAGAAATGGTACCGCAGTGTTATATGGCTAAATAAACAATATTTTCACGTCATTCAAATGTTTCGGAAATGGGTAATACTATAAAAATGCATATAAAAATTATCATTTTATGCTGTTATTGTATTACAGAGGTTGGTACGGTGGCACAGTGAGTAGTGCTGTCACCTCATAGCAAGAAGGTCCCGGGTTCGGTTCCTGGCTCATGTGCCTTTCTGTGTGGAGTTTGCGTGTTCTCCCTGTGTCCACCTGGGTTATCCGCCAAGTGCTGTGTTTCCTCCCACCCCCCAACACACGCTGCTGCCTAGGTTATTTGGCCTGCTGAATAAATTGCCCCCAACAAGTTGTGCCATGCGAAATACTGGCGTCAGATCCTGGGTATAGCCCCACCTTGCGCCCTATGTCTGCCGGGATAGGCTTAGCCCTCCACGACCCTGTACAGAATTAAGCGAGTATTGATAATGACGATGATCATCATCAACATACAATTCACCATCATCATCAATACCCACTTAATCCTGTACAGACTTGTGGGGGACCAGAGCCTATACTGGCAGACAGAGGGTGCAAGGCGAAGCTATACCCAAGGATGTGACGCCAGTATCGCAGCTCACTTTATGTGAGGCAATTTACTCAGCAGGCCAATAACCCCGGTAGTAGCGTGTCTTTGGGTCGTGAAAGGAAACTGGAGTACCCAGCAAAAACCCACGCAAACACGAGGAGAACATCCACGCCCCAAACAGAAAGGCACCTGAGCTGGGAACCTAACCCGGACCCTTGTTGCTGTGAGGCAGCAGCGCGACTCACTGCCCCACCGTACCGCCTAATGATGTTAATGATCATCATGACGATTATTTAAATTTGATTTGTAATGTCAGACATAACAGCCTTGGTACATTATTCCTAGTTTTTAAAATTATGATTTGAGAACTACTACATAACATTGTAGTATAACTGCACATGGCATATAGTTTTCCATATACAAGTTTTACATTTGACTGTAAATCGTGTGCTTACAACCAAATTACAGCAAGAAGGAATGTATACCTAATTTCAGGGGTATTTTTCTATTGTGACAGTAAGTTCTGCAAGTTAAATATAAGTGAAGTTTCATCTTCGTATAAAAAAATCGTGACACGACACAAATATTTTATTGGCCAGACAGGTTAAAGGAGTATGTCACATTGTATTTCCTACTTTTAATACAAAATCGAAACTGACATTTAATAAGGCCCTTTATAAGTCACACGCGCAGTTCAATATACGCTCTAAGCAATACGGCATATAATATACCGTTAAATAATGAAAGATCAAATGAAGCGATATTTGGTAGTAGCACATAGCATAACGTAATGCAATCATGAAGAGGTGATTCTGCACAGAACTACCATTATGTCGACGACCAACGTTAAAAAAAGACGTTATTATTACTGATTTGCTGTTCTTACGTCGTTGTTGTTGCTGACATGTCATTCTCTCCACAGCTGTGTGCAGGGCTTCGTGACCATCGGGCGAAAAGCGCTCTAGAAGTGCTATTATTATTATTATCTCGATATCTATTGTGACTATCCCCTGGGTTACATTTACATAATTCGATGCAGCGATGTGTGATGTGGCGACTTAGGCTCTTCGCATTGCCCTGGCCGAACTTCCCTGCTTGTGTGTCAAGATGATCTAAATTTTCACTTCTCAAGAGCACTTGCAGTCAGGCTAACCAGGCTAACAAATAGGCTTTTGTATTTGTATTTAAAAAGACCAGTAGCTGTGCACAACATTTATTTTTCAGTTGACTAAATAAAATGTTGGAATCTGAAGATATGTGTAGAGTTCCACTTAACATGTAGAGGAAAAATATGGAAAGCTTCAATCATGTGAAAATATATATTTTTTGTTTATAAACAATAGGGAGAAGTAGAAATAAACGTTGTTGTTTTGCCTACTTTAAATAAGTGTATATAAAAAAGTGGCCCAAGAGATAGCAGCTCTAATAAATGTCATTATAAGTCACAACTGAGTGATAGGAGGCCATTAGGGAGGAAATGGCATTGTGCATGAAAAGAGATCAGTTCAGTCTGGCGAGGCTTCGACATTCAAGTCTAGTGCTGACTAAACAAGTAGTGGTCTCTTTATGTTTCTGTTAAAATCGACAAAAGGCCTGTGTGGTGTTGCCAGTGAAAAACAGCTTGAAATGCAATTTTCTAGCCAGTCTGCAGATTGTGTTGGCAAGTGACTGTCACTGGTTAGGCATTTGCTCGACACTGTTTCCATAAACACTGGTCTCAAACAACAG
Source organism: Mordacia mordax (assembly GCA_036362905.1). Classification (NCBI taxonomy): domain Eukaryota; kingdom Metazoa; phylum Chordata; class Hyperoartia; order Petromyzontiformes; family Petromyzontidae; genus Mordacia; species Mordacia mordax. The sequence goes on from JAZEWT010000015.1 coordinate 16,086,799, forward strand.
GAAGCTAGTTGTGCTGTTTTTAACTACCATCTGGAGAAATGCTCTAAATGTAATTTAATTTCTTGTAATATTGTGGCTACTCCATTGCATAACACGAAACTGAAATATGTATTTATTAACTGAGATTTATACTGGAGCGACCGGAGCTCATAGGGGTCTCTATGTCTCTGCACTGGTTTAGCTCCTACCTCTCCGGCCGGACTCAGTTCGTCAGTCAGAGGACAAAACTCAGAGATCCAGCCTGTTTTGTCTGGTGTTCGTCAGGGGTTCAATCCTCGTCCATTTTCTCTTCAGCATCTATATAAATCCACTTGGCCATATCCTGCCCAGCCTCAGTCTCAGCTACCATTCTATGCTGATGACATCCAAATCTATGTTCACGCAAAGCCGTCCATCGTTGCGTGTCGTCCTCACGGTCAACTGTGAAGGACTGGCTCAATTCATATTGCTTCAAACTAAACAGTGAAGAAACTAAAGCTTTGATGGTCGGAACCGTGGACCATTTGTCAAAGGCTGAACCCGTCTATGTTATGCTTGACGAAGTTGATAAGGCAATCTGGAGTCTAGGAGTGAAGCTTAATCCTTACTCACCTTGAAGACACACATCAATAAGGTTGCGTATTTCAATTTCAGGAATATATCCTGACTGTGCAATATCATGTCACCCTCCGACACTCAAAGTCTAATTCCCATCTTCATCTTTTCACCCCCAACGTTTGTAGAAAACTGCTGCTAGTAGTTTCATATGCACTCCGATCCATGATCACATATCCCCAGTGCTGGTGGTGGCTGAAGGTTAAGTACAGGATTGAATTCAAGACCCTCATTCTCACCTACAAGGCTTTCACTTGCGCTGCTCCAACATACATCCATGACCTACTTCAGGCACCCTCCTCAACACAACTTCGATACTGCATGTGCTCAGATCTCACCTCCGTTCGATGGGTGACAAGCTTCTCGCGTGCTCCTCCAAGACCTGTGGCACCCCCTTCCATTAGAAATTCGGTCAGCTGAGTCCGTGGGCATTTTCAAATCCCGTCTCAAGATTCCCTTTTTTTGTTAATGCCTTGAAGTCCTCTGGCTAGGACTGTTAATGCTGCTCACTGTCATCGTGCTTGAATGATAACAATAATTAAAATTGCATTTTAGAGCGTTTTTCACCCGAGGGTTAACAGCATGATGGTTCACTGTTGACCTGTGTGTGCTCAGAGACATTTCTTCCTTCATTCATGTGTCTCAACAATTCTTTTATTCTTTTATTTCCTTCTTCGATATATCATCATTATTTTACTCAAGTGATCTACTCTGATGTTGTTTTGAAATGCCTTTCCCTCCGTAGCTCTGTGCAGAGCTTTGTGACCTTGGGGTGAAAAGCGCTTTAGAAATGCGATCATTATATTATTTTCATTATACGAGTGGGAAGCCTGCTAAGATTCAATGGCGATAAATTACTTCGAGTAAGTTTTCTGCCAGAACCTATTTTTTTCAATGAACCATTACATCTCAATGAAATAGTTTGTTAAACTATATGTAGCCAACAATAAAAAAATGGCATCGAAAATTAAACAAATATTTGTGAGTTACACAGCGGTTAAACGGCAATACATGTACAATAAAACACCCTTATCCATATTATTGAATCGATTTCCGTGCTAGGACACCGTTTCCATATGCACATTTCTTATAAATTGAAGAGGCACATTGTATAATTTTAAAATGGGATTAGTACCGCTTGGCCTGCTAAGCCAATTTAGTCACATTATCAGGTTAAGCTTTTTTTATCACTTGCCTTCATTAACTCCATATCCCAAGCTTGCACATGACACTTCCCTTATTGAATATTGTGAGCAGTCTAGGAGGAGTTTTCAAGTCATACCACTAACAGATTAAACCTCTTATTGTGCAGAATATATAGCACCCCCAAAAGCACAAGCCCCCGTTAAATTTTTTTCAAGCTATGTTAAGCGAAATGTGTGTAAATGTGATAAATCGTGCGATATAATAATTAGGAACCTAATTATTGTTTTGTGGCTCCGGAAACCTGCATTCATTTCCTGTCTATGGCTAGATCACCAGTATGTACCTTCTGAACCATTCCTTCATCCTCTTTTCAACCATCCACACTCATCATCAAGAATAAAATAAAGATGTCCCGTAGAGAGAAAATGGTTTTACCATTTCTGGCAATCGTACAAGTGTAGAGGTCTTAAAACACTACATAGACGACTTACACAAAGTGCCACGTTTGCAAAAAAAAAATACGTGCGTGTCACTGGTGTGGGTCAATGAGTTTCAAGGACAACGCACATGTGAGACAGAAGATGCCTCGCCGTCTCTGCGCTAACGCAGAGATGTCTCTGCCTGCCGGGCGTTATCTCGACGCGCGCCCGAGAGCACCCGCAAAGCCCCGATGATCACGCGTGCTCACGCACCCTCGGCGCTCAGTTCCCAGACACAGAGAGCGCTCACGCTAACGCACCGCACACCACTCCTCGTGCTCCACCAGCCGCCACCTCACCTTCCTGGGCACTCGAATCCCTTTAATCACTCACGGCTCTGCGTTATACTTCACCACCTGCTGCACCGCTCTTTCTTTGTTTCCGCTACCGTCGTCCCATCGCTCACTCGACACTCTTGCCTCGCCGCCTCCCTCATCACCAGCGCAGATGTGCTCTTTGTCCTCAGCGCACCACCAGCTCCGTGTCTCCCCGGGCCGGTCTCACTTCTCCTCGCTCCGTTCTCTCCAACATAAAATACACGTTTGTCCTCAGCAAGGAAGGGAGCTCTCCCCTTAAATACGATAGTCTCATTCAGATGCTGACCACACCATCGTCACCTAAAACACAGAAGGGGTGCCACATCACCTATTATCCCCACCCTCCCCAGGTAGTTCATCTCCGCCTCTCATCCAAATGTTAATTATGGACTAATCACCTCACCCACGCTCCCAAACTGCAACTCCCGAAGTGTTGGAACATTCCATCCTTCTTTGTGTCCACTGCACATTCAGTAAAATTATAGGTGGATCACCACCCATCATCTAGATTCTAGATGCTGACTAGATGATGGGTGGATCACCACCCATCATCTAGATGCTGACTAGATGATGGGTGGTGGGTGGTGATCCACCACGCATCATCTTACTAATTCCCAAACTCCAGTACATGTTTAACTAAATAGGGCTGCTCTGCCTCAGTCCCAAGTGCACCACGCGACGGCCATCCTGCTCAGCACGGCCGAGCCCATCTTACCCACCGCTCCCCTTTGTTACCCCGATTGCACCCTCGGCTTGCATGGAAAAACCTTGGAGAGGGGAACCATGTACCTTCTCTGCTTAAAATAAACGTTGCTTTCATGAAATACAGTAGCTTGAGCTTGGTGTCTTGCAAGTGGCGTGTGGGGTGTGTGTTGGGCCAAGATGAACACTATGTTGGTTGCCTGTAGCACCACACATACATTGTACAAAAGAAGAAACTTTACCATTTCTGGCAATAATACGTGCGTTAAGATCTTATCAACACCAAATAGACACCTATCGTAAGTGTCCAGTTTGGAAAACCACACACACACTTGTGGCAAAAAAGAAAATTAATTGCTTCGTCCTTGAAACTGGATGGCCCACACCAGAGACAGCTTACTTTAATGCCTGTTCTCAGTGCTACCCACGTGTTGCCAACAGGCAATCAGCTCAGGACAATGCAATATTAATGTATTAGTAGCTCGGCTTGAGCAGTGCAGTCTATGGGCACTGTTTGCCAATACATAGGTGTACAAATGAAGACGGTTTACCATTGCTGACGACAATACAAATGATTGAAAACACTGAATAAACACTTTCGTTGACTGTCAAGCTTGCAAAACGACACACCTTTGTGGCAAAAAGATGCAAACAAAATACTTTGATAATGTTTGGTAGGTGGCTACTCCTACCACTTCAGACATCTGGCCGAGCCTGGAGGAGTCAATGAAAATGCCCTCTAGAGGGGCACTTGAGCGTTCCCTCTATTTTGAGGCCCTTCTGACAGCAATCGCGTCAGCAAGTAATTTCAGGGCTGCACCTTTAACTTAAACAGTTGCTTTTGGCACTTTGACACTGCTTTTCTGTATGAAACTTTCTTAATTTCTGGTTGAAACCCTTCCAAAATAAACATCTGTACAAATGTAAATGCTGCACATTATTAGTTCTAGTATGATAATTGGATAAAAAGTATCAGTTTCTATGTTAACATGAATGTATGAGGCTATTAATACTTATTTATCCTTTGTCTAAGTTGTCGTAGGAAAACAACATTAGAAAGTTTTACTTCTGTAATGTTATACATATATATGTTACTAACATTATTCTGACCTTTGTATAAATATTTGTATTAATTTGTGTAATTAATTTTGCACCCCGCCTAAAACAAACAAAGGCACAGCATAAGATATGAAGCAGCTGTTCAATGAAGCGTTACACCAGTGGAAGTGCAGATATTTTTTAACTAAAAACATGCAAACGTAGCATTGAATATGTATCCAGTTATAGCAATTTCTTACCTAATTATTTGTAAGACCTGGTTTTCAGTAAAACTGAGGCTAACGTCTCTGCAGAACAAATTGTATTATTATTTTCTCTCTGTAAAATGTGTTTCGTGTGTGTTTCAAATTTGGTATAGATGGCGTACGCTGTTAGGCTTGATGGTATCCTCAATGCACATGTAGAGAATAAGAATTCAATTGATCTGTGTGAATGTATGAATAATTTATTTTTGCTTGCATGACATTTTAAAGCACGGATAATCTGGCACTTATTTGAAACACTTTACTAAACATTGTTAGGAATAATACTATGAAAGGTCATTGCTAAAGAATGTATGTACTGGTTAGGGCCTACACACCATTTTACTAATGTAATAAACATCCAAGAAGATTATATTAACTAGTTCGATATAGCTATTACTGTACATTACGTACGTAAGTGCACACATATTTGTGTATATGTTTTATTGTTATATCTCTTTATAATGCATTCAATGCAAGAGGGATGCCTTTTCTAAAATGCCTTACAAGGCAAATAAAGCATAAAATCTAATACTGTATCAAAATATAATATCGTGCACGCATGTAAAAATTGTACATTTTTACTGTTGTGAATGTAAAAAGCGCTATTTGGAAATGGGTCATTCTTGAATAATGCAATCTTTAGTCACATCACACCACAAATTCAATACAGTATGAAAACCGTACCAACTGTATACTTACATAGAGGTAATTATGTGAGTGGCCTCTCGTGATAGAACCTTTACGATCGGTAAGTTCATAGTACACTATTATAAATTTCCCAATGCTATTTAACCATATCTTTATACTATACCTAGTGTTGCGAAATTCCCAAAACTGTTGGACCACCTCCAGAATATTTAACATTCAAACTGTTTTTCAATTCAGTACTATCTGATAAGCGAATCGATACATGAAAATGATCCTGTACCGGTCTTGCAATGCAGAGGTCGCCGGTTTTATCTTGATTTCTCGTGGGATAATGAAACCCCTGCTTCTGTCAACCCAGCAATCTAAACGGATGTACCATAATTAGACAAATTGTGCGGGAAAGTGTGGTTATTCTCACTTCTTTCAAGACGTCTGGCCAACGTCCAAAAAATGGGACACAATATCACATCGATGGTTGTTCTCGAGCACTTTCTACTGCAGGGCCGACTACGACCAGTGGTATAAAGCAAGCAATTGCAGGGCTGTACCTTTACTTTTTGCTGTTTCTCAAAACTCGATAATCCTTCATTCTTTTCAGTATTTTTGTTATGAAGGACAAGCTTTTGAACCTTGACCTCCACTCAGTAAAATAATTACTAGTAGTTCATGCCAGAACATTTCACTAATATTTATCAGCAACTTGAAACCATTTAACAGGAAGAGTTTTTTGGTGTAATAATTATTCAATGCTGTTACAAATAACAATGGTTAATTTATAGCCACGGCATAGTACTTATAAACATACTACAAGTTCTTTCAATGACATAAAACAACGTATTTACTTGACTGTGGCGCTAACTTAATTCGAATTACAGTTCATACCACATTGAATACAGTAGTTTTGAGCATCTTTTAGTGCTGTACTATATCAAGATACTTAATTTTAAAAAAACCCATTATTCTTCTTGTCATGGGTTGACATATTTTAAATCGTAGTTGGAAGGGTAGAAAAATATTTGGTAGTGACTTTAATTTCCCAAGTGCCATTCAATGCACAGTTTGCTATGACGTGTGAATTGAATAAGTGGTGACAGCAGTCAGAAATGCAAGTGACCCATTACAGTCTAACTAAAATGCAACGCTATGCTCACTGCCTTATTAACCTATTAATTTCACTTTATCAGTTTGTATCTTTTTCAATTGTTTTTTGGCAGGCTTCATAGATGTGATGCTGGAATTTATAAATGCGGATGGCGGATGCATCCAACCAATATCAAATTTACTTGTTTGGACACAGAGTTCGGCTTTCTAGTGAAAAAAACGCACACTTGTATGGCACGTTAAGGAAAATTATAATACACCATGCAGGCTATCTTCTGCACATATGAATATGAAGCTACCGGTCATATCGTTTTAGGTAATAGCAGACTTTTGTATAAGAACTGTGTGCATGGTCCCCCAATTTTTTCACCCTTTTAGTAGAATAACAGCTGTCTATGGGCCACTTAAGTGCTATCAGTGTGCACGGTGTTCATGCATTATAACGGTCACCCAATACAGGTGGCATCTCGACCTTTGGATTAATGGTGGAAATAATGGATGTAGCACATGGCCTCTAAGACAGCTTTCCACTGTTTGCAGGATAATTTGACACCATTTGGAAGTTTTAGGCATTCATTATATGACGCGAAAAGGCTGTTTAAATATGGGACATGGCACACGTTCGCTGCAGCATTGTAAATTAGCCCATTTTCTGAAATTGTAAGAATACCTTTAACAACCCTGTAGGTTGTATGGTACGCAAGATCACTGGTTACTAACCAAACAATAAATACGGTTGATTATTTTTCCTTTCAATACAGCATAACATTAATTAGTTGCATACTGTTTTAAAATCGTGTTTTAAAAAAATCATTCATTTGGCAATGTACACAGCAACCGTGCGCCTGCTGTAACAAAACAACTGTAAGAATCCTCCTGAGAACGAGTCGAAAGACTCAATGAGGTTTTTTTTATCTCGTTGTTTATCCATTAAAAAAAACCTCATTGAGTCTTTCGACTCGTTCTCAGGAGGATTCTTACAGTTTTTTTTGTTTCAGCAGGCGCACGGTTGCTATGTACATTACCAAATGAATGATTTTTTTCACGTTTGTTTACCTTATAACTTAATATTGATTAACTATGCTCAGATCTTTGTCAATCCATAGCTGAGTGAGGGCCTTCCGTGCTGTGCGCGTCACGGTGGTTATGAGAAGATAGCTCGCCACGCTGGTGAGTATGGTTTGGGGAAAGGCTGAGTTCTTTTGTATTGAACGACAACACATTTTGCTGCATTTCCCTCTGATGACGGTTTCGCTTTTTTAAGAAGCCTTCAACACCTATTTGAGGCGTGGTGGTCACCCACCGAAGCCCTTCTTCAACACGACAAACTGCATGTGCCCAGATCGCACCTCCATTCGATGGGTGACAGAGCCTTCTTGTGCGCTGTTCCCAGACTCTGGACCGTCCGTCCTTTCGTTGGAGATTCGATCAGCTGCTTCCCTGGCTAGCTGTTGATGCAGCTAATATCGTCTTGCCGGGACGATGGCTTTTTGCCGACCTGCACTTGCTCAGGAACGCTTATTCCTCCCTTCGTTTGTTGAACAATTCTCTTTATCACTTGTTTACCGTCCTTCTCTAAATTATAGCCATTATTTGACTTTCAGTTGCACTGCTTTCGTGTCGTTGTTGTTGACATGCCATTCTCTCCACAGCTCTGTGCAGCGCTTTGTGACCCACGGGTGAAAGGCATTCAAGAAGTGCAAATATTATTATTATTATATGCAGGCTGCTTGGCTTTCAAGATCTGACAAGATCAGGCGCATTATGAGCTATCTAGTCAAAGAGATTTATTTAGCGAGAACAGACCAGCATCTTTAGAATGTATAATTACAGTAATTTACGTCGTCAGCCATGCTCTATCCACTGATAGTCACAGGCAGATGCTGGCAGAAATATACAAAGTTGGTCAGCACGCTGCTACAGTGAATTTGTTGTCAACTAGTTAGGTAATAAATCATCACAAAGGCATAATAGTACCGTTATTGAATATTTAGAGATTCCGGTAAGGTGTTACATGTGTTTTTTTAACTGATGTTTAATTATAGAAACTACATAACACCATGTCAAATAAATATGCCAAGATTCTATCGTCGACTCTTAAACGTAACCAAATTTAAACGTAGCCAAAGTTGTGACGTAAATCGTAAAGAGTGTTGCATTAACTGAAGTTACATCAGTAACTTCTGTGGTTGATAAAATGAGAATTCAGTACCAATTTCTAAGCAAGTCAGCAGCATTTGACCAATGGGAAGACTCGTTCCCACCATAGGAATGAGAAACTTCCACCATTACCTCATCTCATTTTCAGAAACCTATCCCGGTAGACACAGGGTGCAAGGCAGGGATATACCTAAGATGAGAAGCCAGTCCATCAGCAGGCACTGCGAGCAATTTAGTCTGCAAGCCAATTAACCTATGCAGCGGCATGTTTTTTGGACTGTGGGAGGAAACCTGAGTGCCCGGCATAAACCCACGCAGACACGGGGAGAACACGCAAACTCCACACACAGAGGCACCCGAACAGAGATTCGAACCCGGGACCTTCCTGCTGTGAGGTGACAGCGCTACCCACTGGACCACCGTGCCGCCGTGAGTTGTGAATGTAAATGATAAATACACATCGGACACTGAGTAATGTAATACGGATATGGTAGCACGAAGTTATATTTGGCATACAAATGAAATATGCGCCTAAGGATGCTTCTAACATGAGGCGGAACGTCGCGAGGTGGAGAGAGGAAGCGATCGACGCGGCTGTCCCGAGAGACCAGCTTTTCGAAGCAATCATCATGCACCGAGCCGTGAAAACCGACATCATTACAATGAAATATGCCTCAAAGTAATTTTAACGTATTTTCTATTGTTAACTTCTACATATTAAACCAATGGTGGTGCAGTGTTTATTATTTTCAAAGTCCTTTGTCAATCCCCTGTTGAATGAAGACCTCCATATATCAAGCTGGTCGTGGGGATTCTTTCACCATGATTCACCACAATGGCCACTACGGGCTGATAAAATGCCTGGGCGGCGCCCAAGACCAGCTTCGAACTTACCACTGATGTTAGTCATGACCAATGCGAACGGAGGTTACAAGGTTCATCGTGCAGTGTCACAACTACTGCTCTAGATCTTCACTTAAAGTCCTACATACGAAACTAATACATATGTATGCAAGTATATGCATGTTAATTTGATATTTCGTTCAATGCATTAATCAATACGATCAGTAATGTTTTTGCGTAATTACCGTGAAACATTTAAGCCATATGCACTACTAACCTGCTATTTATTAATACAGCTGTTGTTATTAACCAGAATTAAGGTGTCTCTGAAGATACATTTGAACGCTAAATGATGCGCCTAATTCCTTACAATAATATTTTCTGGGATTCAGACGCCTTTATTTCCCAGGAGAAAAACATTTTACGGATGTGGTCATTTTGTCTGCATTTTCAGGTCTGGCCTGCAAGTGTTATGTCTGGAACGGCACGTTCTTCCACATAACAGCAGGGCATTTTGTGCCGCCACGAGACAAAACGTTGCATTGAGTAACCTCCCCTTGGTGCTTCTGCTGGCATTATTCATAGTTGCGTAGCTGAAGAGCATCTGGATTTACAATCAGCACCTTGACATAGAAGCGAGTTTGCCGATGAAAGTTGCTGCATGAAAATACTAACCGTACCGCCATAAAGACCTTTAGAGCTTGAAACTTACGCTTTTTCGTTTTTGTATTTTTTTTTGGAAAGTATATAAGTATCTTAAATATAATAATTATCACGTTATAGCCACGGCGATGGACTGGCGTCCCATCGTCGGTATATCCTTGCCTTGCGCCCTGTGTCTGCCGGGATAGGCTCCGGCTTCACCGTGACCCTGTATAGGACTAAGCGGTTTCAGACAATGAGATGAGATGAGACGTTATAGCCAAATACCAAATACTGATGTTATTCCTGGCTCCTCAAAGAAAATTTCACAATTGCTAATAATATTGTTTTGCCCTATCAGTAGTTTTGTTTTTATATTGCATAGTTTAATAAAGAATTACTCAAATAATAAATATTGCTAAAACATTCATCTATGAGGATTCAGTTAATAAGGGGATTTGTGTTGATTTCTAACAATAATAAACATATTGATTGAATTTCGGTATGAAACCATGTGTCTTACATTTTTGAAAGTTGTGTAAGAAATACGTACAAGCAATTTATTTGCTTGCTATTCATGATGCCGCTAGATGTCATCAATACACCATGAATCCCTGTTTGACGTTAATGCCTTAATTTAAAATCAGTAACTAATTGTACAGAAATTGGTTCGTGTAGATCACTGCCAAAACACATCCAGTGAAGAAACATTGACAATGATGAGTGTACCTCTCATCTCATTTTCTGAAACCGCTTAATCCTATATAGGGTCACGGTGAGCCGGAGCCTATCCCGGAAACACAGGGCGTAAGGCAGGAATACACCCGACGACGGGACGCCGGTCCATCGCCGGGCATTGCGGGACAATTTTAGTCTGCGAGCCAATCAACCTATCCAGGAGCATGCTTTTGGACTGTGGGAGGAAACCGGAGTACCCGGCGAAAACCCACGCGGACACGGGGAGAGCATGCAAACTCCACACAGAAAGGCACCCGAGCCGAGAGATTCGAACCCGGGACCTTCTTGCTGTGAGGCGACAGCGCTAACCACTGGGCCACCGCGCCGCCCTCTTTAAATCATAGTATGTGGAATTAATATTTAATAATGCAAAGCTTTATTCTAGAGTACAGTACATCTTTATTGTTCTTTGGTTGAGACAATCGCCCAAGGTTCGATCGATGTTATTTCTCGTGCCTGTATGCATTTGATCCTTGTAAATATATGGCTCTGAATAAGCTTCACATAAACGTAACCATCACGCAACAACACTTTCCTGATGGGCAGCGTCAAGCCAGTGAGACGGAGGGCTTAGTTTACACACGCACATTGACGGGGAAGGGATATTGGCTCGGGTGCATTGGCTTGCGAGAAATAATTGTCCTGGGACAGCATTCAGCCCTCAGTGCTGCCGGGCAAACCAAGCCATGAAATGTACCAGCGGACAACACATTTTCCCCCAGTACCTTGCTTGAAAAGACCTGTCATTGTAATCTCTCCTGATAGTTTCAGGCATTGATGTATGGTGTACCCTTGCTACTTTTCTATATCACTTTAATTAAACGACACACTCGTTGTTTATGAACGACTGTCGAGCCAATGACCACATTTACAATTAATGTTCGGTTTGGGCACGCATGTGTCGCGTTACACATACTCTGTTGGCAAACCTGGTGCCGAGCAGGATTTGGCCAGACAACATTGACTCACGCAGGCAAGGTCTATGGTTCCAGCTACTTTGGACCACTCTGCGGTCGGAGCTGAATCCTTGGGAAGCTTCGAGTTGATGTCACTACTACTTGTTGGAATTTTTATGTACGTCAGTTAGTTATGATGGAAGAAAGTAAAAGCGGTTATTCATAATTTACCAAAGTTCATTTTAATAAATCTTGTTTGTGTAGCTGTATTTGTGACCACGTTACCTGGAGTTCTCATTCGTATTTTCAGAGTCCAGACAGCAGGCTACTGTTTCTGCTTGTTCCATTCCTGGGGTTTCCTGGTTTCCGTTTATTTTGGACACAAACCACTGTCGGCTACTCCTTCGCATCTGAACAGAAAATCTATTATTCACGCATTCTGCCACGAACCTCCACAATACGCAATTATAATAAATGTCGACCTTTTTTGTTTTGTTTTCCACACAATGCGGTGTTGCGTCTGAGTTCTTTTTTACTTAAACACAACAGCAGTCGCAGTTGGTAAATGGGTCAAGAGTCTGAAACCAAGACGATGAGTGGTGAGCAGTGCTTAAGAGAATGAAACTGGAGACAGATTAGAGAAAAATGTAGCACTTGAATCAATAAAGTGCGCGCTACTGTTGCTCTCTGTTAAACTACAATGATTAACGAGAGCTGTATTATTACGCAATGCCCGGTAGTTTGTGTTTGAAATCAGTCGCGTGCACAGATCAGCGCGCTTCACTGCGGACCCGGCAACCAGAGTTCAGTTCCCACTCAAGATCATTAACAGTGGCAAATATATGAACCGGTCCTCGTCCTGCGCCTCTCCTAGGTCGACTGAGACTCAAATGAGTACCTGGTGGAGTTTGTAAACATCGCCGCGATGGAGACAAATGCAGCCAGGAAGGGACTGGCCACCCACCCCTCGAGTGACTTGCAGATACACACGAGGTGCTCGCTAAGAGTACAGTCTTTTAAGGTTTTTAAGGAAATGTTTGTCTTTGATGATTGCTTCGAAAAGCTGATCTCTCGGGACAGCCGCGTCGATCGCTCTCCCTCTCTCCATCTCGCAACGTTTCGCCTCACACGTTAGAGGCATCCTCAGACGCAGTGTTCGTGGTCGTGTGTGACTCCTATTTATATATTTATATGTACGACACACGAACACTGCGCCTGGGGATGCCTCTAACGTGTGAGGTGAAACGTCGCGAGGCGGAGAGAGAGAGGGAGCGATCGACGCGGCTGTCCCGAGAGAGCAGCTTTTCGAAGCAATCATCAGGCATCGAGCCGTGAAAACCTACATCATTACGATGTTTGTCTTTGTCTATAGTAAAGAAAATTAAACATATTCACAATGTTATTTAAATAATCTAATCGAATAGTGAGTACTGTAACAACAGCCAGGGCAGGCCAGACTGCTTGTAACAATATTAAGCACACATGAAATGGCAAAAAACACACATTTTTAGTTGCGTCAACACACACTGTGTAAGGCGAATGCAATTAGAAGTACATTCATCATCATCATGATGCTCGCTTGACCCTGTACAGGTTCACGGGGGGGGGGGAACCTATCCCGGCAGACACAGGGCACAAGGCGACGATGCCAATACATCGAAAGGCACTTGGGGCAATTGTCTCAGCAGCAGGTCAATTAACCTAGGTAGCAGCGTATTTTTGGACGGTGGAAGGAAACCGGAGTACCCGGCGAAAACCCACGGGGAGAGAGAGAGAGAGAACTCGCAAACTCCACACAGAGAGGCACCCAAGCTGGGAATCGAACCCGGGGACTTTTGCTGTGAGGCCACAGCGCTACTCACTGCTACGCCACTGGGCCACCCTAGAAGTACATTCGTCGATGGATTCGTCATAAACTTACTGCATATACAGCGTTCAAAACTACATTCACTGCATTTCTTGAGACCTGGTCTCATTAGAGATGATGAATAGGTGAGTGGAGCACTGTGAAACGTTGGCGAACTAATGTGCAACGAAAGCCAGGCAGCCCTCCTCCATGCACCAAAACAGCCACGTTTCGGGGCTTCTTGGGGAGGATCGTTTTTCGTTCTTTTCTGAGGTTTCCACCGCTTCCTCTGCTCCTTCACAAAATCCGTGTGGCTGACATGAATCAACACCATCGTGTTGTTCGTAAGGGAATGGGAAACCGTCACCTGCCGCTGTGTGGTCGACAGCCTTCAGGCGTTCGTTTCGCTCGTGTTTGTTTATGAGCGTCCACGTTCCTGATTTAATGTTGTAGGTGTTTAAATGTGCCTTCATCACATGTGTTAGACAATAAGGAACGGCGTTGTTTTGTGGCGGTACACGCTGTAGGTCTCTCTCTGCCTGGCGCACAATTGTATGTGTTGTTTACATGGATGGAAACATTATTATTTATTAATAAATTTAGCAAAGGCTCTTGTCCAGGGTGATTTGCATCGCACACACCAATACATGTCAAATAAAGAACAAACAATGTTCAGGTGTGAAATGTCTGTGGCAACACATTATCACACTCATTGCATGTAATAGCATGTTGTAGACGTAGATTTATACGTAATATTAAACCAAGCCAATTATTAGTAAAAAGAGATAAGGGTTTACCATTATCTCCAAATAGACACACTTCATGCTTTGCCACAAACAGTTGTGCTTTGCAAACGTGATACCTTGTGAAAAGCGTTTCGTGTTTTTAAATCTTAACGATTGAATTTTTGCCAGACTGAAACACCTTTCATCTTTTTACATCATCTGTATACTGGCAAAAGTTACCCAAGGATATTTAGGCGTGCAAATCCATGATCCTTGAAGTCGCAACAATCATGCTGTTGTATACTGAGTGTTTTATTACCATTAATGTTTTTTTTTACGATACATTTCACGATTGTTTTATATCGACAACACATTTAACAAGCATAAATATTAAATGTTATACTTTTTCAAATTGAGCAGCCAAATACACAGTCGCCTTGTCACACTATAAGTATAATCACAATAATTGAACGCCTGTGGGTGCTCTATGCAAATTGCTCTTAAGTGCTGCTCTTTCTGCATAGCCATGTGGAGTAATCCTCTCCTCTCATCTCTCGTTCGCGATGATTCACCTCCCACATAAGAGGAGAAATGCTCGACACGATTATCCCCAAAAAGATGTTGTTAATGGAATTCTCACTCTACTCAAACAATAATAATTATAATAATTATGTTTTGAGGCGGCACGGTGGCCCAGTGGGAAGCGCTGTCGCCTCACAGCAAGAAGCTCCCGGGTTCGAATCTCGGCTCGGGTGCTTTTCTGTGTGGAGTTTGCATGCTCTCCCCGCGTCCGCGTGGGTTTTTGCCAGGCACTCCGGTTTCCTCCCACAGTCCAAAAAACATGCTGCTCTGTAGGTTTATTGGCTTGCAGACTAAATTGCCTGCAGTGTTCGGTGATGGACTGGCGTCTCATCGTGGGTATATCCCTGCCTTGCGCCCTGTGTCTGCCGGGATAGGCTCCGGCTCACCACGACCCTGTACAGGACTAAGCGGTTTCTGAAAATGAGATCAGATTATATTTGTTGCTGTTTCTTTTTAAACGGATTTCCACGTGTTACGATTCTAGCCTGTTGCAAGATGTGTTTATAATGCATAAAAGAAGGCATAGGACTCCCACTGTCATGCACCCCGTGGTCTTGGCAATAATTCAAACAAAATGCAGTGCATTCATATTTACATACACCTGCAACTACTGATCTTGAAGTCTATCTAAGATTTAACTAAGTCTGGAAAGTACATTTTACGCATTTACTATTGGACACAGGTTCTAAATTCTGACCTGCAAGGTGACAGGGCACTCCTTTAGAATGGGGAACCTGCAATAGATATTACCTCATCATCGATTTTTATACTGGGAGATCATTGCAAGAACGGTTGATTCCAAACCATTTTTAATGTCATCACCTGCGTTTTATATCATGACCAGAAAGAGCACCGCAGTGATTTTAAACGTTAACTTAGAATCAAATGGAAAGCCACAAAAGCATCTTATGAGCAAATCATGTTTAATAAATGATTCATTTTAATATCCGCAATTTTTGATATTGCAGATGTTTTGATGACTTTAAGTGCACTAGCTTACGATAAAAAGAACCCTGCTCTATCCATTTGTTATGTTTAAGTGGCAGGTCAGTGTCTGTGATATTGATAAACATAGTTTCTCAACATTTTTTTGCATGTGATTGAAGCTAACTTGAGACGCTCTGCTTCTCTTGCTACAAAAAAGCAGCAGTTGTACGTGACTTGGCTATGTGTTACAGCCAATAAATGTGGCTACCTTTGAATGGAAATGTTGGTAAACATCCACATTGAACGAGTAGCTATAGTTTAGCATCTCATGTGTTTGATACAGATGAAAAAAGACAGAATAATTGACTTGGCAGTTCTTTACAAATATACAAATAGTAGCTCGATTTTCCTGTTCTTTACAACTACTTTTCTTAGTGTATTGATGCAAGAATCTGCCAGCGTAAATATTCTGCACAGTCTTTTGGATGCAAATGCTTGCACATTGTCACCACGATAGCGAGCCTAAAACATCTGCTGGAATGAATTACAGTATCATTGAGAGCCAAATAAAAGACGGACACGTGCATAACTTCGCTAACTTTGCACCTGCGAGCTGTGTCACCTTTATGCAATCATAGATAGCAACAGTGCTGCAATTTAGTCCACATTATAACTCCACACAGCCACTGTGCTAAACTTGGAGAAGAGTCCCATAAAGAGGGGGCAATAGTGGCAGAATGGTTGAATTCAAGTTACTTGGGCCATGGCTGAACAGAGTGGCGAGGGACATCATAACCATTCTTGGCCGCTCCCCTCGTATCTCCCCTGATTTTCCCACACATGCACTGACCAGACGTATGGTTAAACAAGTCCCGTGAATGACAAGGTGTGCTGAAGCTGTACATTAAAATGATTCTTATCTTACTTTGATAAAAACGAGGGTGATCGATACGTAGTATGTTTACTGCATGTCAAAGTGCGACTGCCACTCCCGCAGAGATCGATTCTGTGTTATTACGAGCCAAGCCCTGAGCGTTGTCATTTCTGCGATAACGCACTCCCGCACATTATCACAAACAGTGCTTCCTCTTGAAGTGCCACCTCCCACGTCATTGTGTGCAAGATGAACACGTGCATGCAGCTCTCTGCAAGGAACACGCGTGAAACTACTATGGCTGGCCGATGTTTTAAATGGCAGTATGTGCTCTATAACTTGCACATTGAAGCTGTTGCACGTACAGATTCCATGAATAGCCAAAACAGATAAAGATTTCAAACGTGACCAGAATTTTTGAAAAGACAATTATCATTAACTTAAATTCGAAGGTTTTCGTGAACAATGTAATGGATAAAATCTTTCACTTGGGTTAGGTCATGCAATTATCAATGTTTTCATATGTTACTTGGAGTTTTTAAACAATTAATATTTTATACTGGGTATATTTCTATAGCCTATTTGTATGAATATTAAAAGGTATATCTTCTGGGCCACCGTGCCGCCCTCGCATCAGAAAGTGGTGACAGTAAATTGAAGCAGGCAGAAACACATTAAAGGGCGGCACGGCGGCCCAGTGGGTAGCGCTGTCGCCTCACAGCAAGAAGGTCCCGGGTTCGAATCTCGGCTCGGGTGCCTTTCTGTGTGGAGTTTGCATGTTCTCCCCGTGTCCGCGTGGGTTTTCTCCGGGCACTCCAGTTTCCTCCCACAGTCCAAAAAACATGCTACTGCATAGATTAATTGGCTTACAGACTAAATTGCCCTCAGTGCCCGGTGATGGACTGGCGTCCCATCGTTGGTATTTCCCTGCCTTGCACCCTGTGTCTGCCGGGATAGGCTCTGGCTCACCGCAATCCTGTACAGGATAAAACAGTTCTGGCAATAAGATGAGATGATAAACACATTTAATCACTTACCATCTCTATGCCATTAAAGCAATTGCCAAGCATGGGTTAGCGAATATTAACACATGATAATTCCTGTAAATGATGGAAAAGCTGCAATAACTGAGCAAACCCTTGTTCCACATACTAGTAATAATGATATTCTGTACCTTTCTCATATTTACATTTTTGTACTTGAAGGATTTCCATTTTTTACTTTTTTTATGACAGTTACACGTGTAGGCTGCGCCTATGTGACCGATGTTATTTCCAGATCTTCCTGTTATTCTATGATA
This sequence comes from Mordacia mordax, assembly GCA_036362905.1. Classification (NCBI taxonomy): domain Eukaryota; kingdom Metazoa; phylum Chordata; class Hyperoartia; order Petromyzontiformes; family Petromyzontidae; genus Mordacia; species Mordacia mordax. The sequence goes on from JAZEWT010000015.1 coordinate 16,104,623, forward strand.
CCAAAGTGTGCTCCATTACTCACTGCAAGGTTTGGGGCCATTTTAAGCACGGTGACTGCAAGGTTATCTGCAGAAATCGCACGGGAACAATGCCTTCAAAGATGAACTATAAATGACGCATATAAACATCTGTAAATGTTATTTAAATACATCCGTGAGTAAGTAGCCATTTAAACAAACGTTTACGCTCCATTACCCATGTTTTGATGTTATAACTTCATTTTAGAAACGTTTAAAACGTTTGAAGGTACAATTTGTAATTTTATTTAATTTCCCGAGCGATACAAAAAATTAGAGACAACTAACATACGCTGTAGTTACAATTGATGACTGTGTAGGGTTTCATTTAAGCACTCATTTTTACCCTGAATAAATTGCTAACTCCTACAACGCATCTGTCTGGCTCTATCCGTGATGGTAACTGGCAAAACATATATAAATATCCCGAGGAAGCGGAATGACTGCTGAACTGTGTTAGCCTTTAAAAAAGAACATATCCATTAACTGCTTATAAAAAGATGCTGTTCAAAGAACTTCAAAAAGAAAGAACAATATATAGAATTTCTAAATTTTACTTGAAACCGCGTTAAGGCATTAATTAGACAAATGAAACATTTGCTCCTGATCATGATCGTGCTCCAAAAAATAAAGTCATAGTGCTGATAGAAAGGGATTCTCAACATTTTGCACCACAAGGCCCCACTTGGCCTACTCATTAGGCAGCGCTGATAGGTCGTGATCCATCAGTGATGAGTCCAGTATAAAAGCACCATATACTCAAGACCATCAACTGATGGGTCACGACTCATAAGTTGAATATGGCGGCTTTAAGATAGATATACACCGAGCATGAAATATTTTTGGGGAATTAAAGCTTCCCATAAATGAAGGTAATAATATTTCCACACTTTGTTTGGGTTCTGGAAAACGTAAAAAGGCTTCGTTGAAGCTTACGTCAGTGGAAAGTCATGCATTCATCATTGGCTAAACATTTAATCTTTGTAATGACATTCACAGAGACGTTTACGAAGGTTTTTTTCTGTAATGCCTCCCTCTCTCCAACCGCATTTGCTGAATTAGCAAAATGTGTGGGGTCATTAAATGCTGTACAGTAGTAAAGTTCTTCAAAGACTACTATACGGCACGTTTTCACAAACTCGTGTTGTGTCTCCCGGGTTAGAATTTAGGTTTGTTCACGTGAATATAAATAAATGAAAACTTTTGAAGAATGCATTCTACAGCAGCATGCTATTTGTTGACGTATGTTATGTCCATCTGGCATAACTTTGTGTGTTCCATCATACCGATGGAATGGTAATGCAGTGCAACTACTACGCATTGGGTATGCTATTTTATCGACGGCCTTGCATAAGTGACAATAATTTACATATGTGTTCATAGCATCATAAAACGTAAAGGTAGATAAACAATTTTGCGATGATGTATTTTTGAATGATGTATCATTACAGTGGGCGGCACGGTGGCCCAGTGGGTAGCGCTGTCGCCTCACAGCAAGAAGCGCTCGGGTTCGAATCTTGGCTCGGGTGCCTTTCTGTGTGGAGTTTGCATGCTCTCCCCGTGTCCG
>JAZEWT010000015.1:16111723-16135366 GCA_036362905.1 Mordacia mordax
CCACCGCGCCACCCTAATAAATAAATTTGTATCTGATATCAGGTATGCCGAATACTTCAATACATAAAATTACGAGCACATTTTGATCATATAACTAAGCTCAAAATGTTTTCGTGGTCAAAACCATGGATGCCACCGCACCTCATTGATGCTTTCTCTCGAATCCAGAAGCTGCTGCCCACTAGACATGCCATCTCAAAGATCTACCGGGATCCTACCATGTGGTATTAGGTTTTTGCTTTGGCAGCCCAACTAATGGAGACCACACCACTAACCTGGCATGTTTTCTTTTCTCGACAATACTTGTATTCAAATGCCAGCATATTCTCATCCAACTGCTCAGTAAAAATCCAGACTGCTTAGCCAACCAGTAGTATAAATATCATTTCCACTTCAATTTCGATTTTCTTTACCTCCCTATATTTCCCAAGTGATATTCATAGCACATCAACGACCTCACTTCTTAGAGGAATACGTTTCTTAACCTCCTTCCCAACAATTCGCCAACCCCACCATCAACATCCCCCGCTGTGAAAGTCAGCGATCCAACCAGCGGTGATCGAATTCTACAAGATCCAAGTCTGCGAATCCCAGCCTAAGACACACAAGCCAAATAAATAGTTATCGACATTACTGCCTTCATACTCAACCCCCTTTGCCACCAGCTCAACATCCTATCCACCTTCTGGAGCCTTGTTATCCAGCTGCAGGAGCTCCCTGTCTACCTTCCACCATTAACAAAGATTTTGGATAACGTGTAGCTTCAGAACCCAATGTCCAGCTTGCATGCCGAATGCCACCAACAGCTGGAAAGGTCTGGCCAGCAGACCTGCATCATTTGTACAATGCCACGCACATTTATCTCTCTGGTGTACCTTAACATTACTGGGAGCTTTACTGGGCAAACACTATTCACAGTGAACATATGATTGTCACAGAACGTATTATCTGGTCGGATTACCACCCAAGGAAATGTGATTAAAATAAAACAGTGAGTGAAGCGCAAAGTGAAAGTATTATTCTGCGAAATCCATCGCATTGGAGTTTGCCGTGTTCCCCGTCATTCATAGAGGATATATTTATGCTCAAGGTCATATTATTTGTTATCGAGACTGAAAATCTCATCTCATCTCATTATCTGAAACCGCTTAATCCTATATAGGGTCACGGTGAGCCGGAGCCTATCCCGGAAACACAGGGCGTAAGGCAGGAATACACCCGACGACGGGACGCCAGTCCGAGACTGAAAATGCATATGGCATTGTCTTTCAGCCCGGGCGTGCATCATTCATTCCAAGAATAAAAATCAAAAGGACAGTGGACACGTGGTAAATTGATTTTATCTGAGCCATGAAGAGTGAGCCGCATTTTACTCAACCGCTAAATAAAAATTTCTACCTTGGTGAATGGTCACTGGATTATAGGTCACCCAAGTTAGAATTGGATGCATGGCCAGTCGCAATGTGGCTTGTCTTTAATATTTTATTTATGAAGGGAATGGGTGAGAGGTGATAATCTTCTAACTTCCCCTTCCCTTTCTAATGTTTTCATGCTAGTTTAAACAGAGCTAACACCGTCCTTTAGGTTAAACGGGCGTTAACAAATTCAATCCACTCACCACTAACATTAGCCATGAATGCCTCTCAAATGCAGGTTTTCGAATTCACGAGACTGTATATAATTCCTGAGCAGAGGGGTACTTTATATAATCTATGCACATGTATTTAACCAAATTACGTCTGTCTTATTCGAAATACTGGCCAGGTGATCTGCTCATGATTTTAGTGAGTCCACAATGACTGACACTTGATCTCATTGTCTCATGGTCAGAAACCGTATAGACTCTATAGGGTCACGGTGAGCTGGAGACTATTCTGGCAGGCACAGAGCGCAAGGCAGCGATACACCCACGATGAGACGCCAGTCCATCACCGAGCACTGCGGGCGATTTAGTCTGCAAGCCAATTAACCTTCTTACTATGAGGCGACAGCGCTACCCACTGGGCCACCGTGTCGCCCTGACACGTGATAGTATACGTTTAAAGCTCTACTTCTCCTTGCAGCTACTCTACTGACAGCGTGCATGGTGGCTATCAATTAATTAATTTCATGATTCCAACGTTTGGCAGCCTTTTAGTCGCGACTTCACATTCAATTTTTTTGATTCGACGTAACAATAGCAAACGGATATATTCTTTGACTGCAATTAGAGGGTTGCTCATTAGTCATAAGCCGCGGTGACCGTTTTGAAATAAGTTTGAGAAGTTTTTTTGTTTTTAAAACGGCTTCTGAGGCTGCAGTTTTTCACGGGGCATTATAGCATGTAACAGACCCTCCTGGGAAACGGTAACTCGAGGAGAACTGTGCCCGTGGCACGCAGCGGCGTGTCACAAATCACACCGGCTGAACTTTATGGTTCCGTGGGCTCTCGTGTTCAAGGTCACAGGAGAATGAAATATAGACTTTACTACCGCGCACGAATGTGGAAGTTAATTTTAACAGATTCCACTCGAGACAGACCCCGCGAAGCTCGCATCATCTCACAGCTGAGCATATGCTAGAGTATGAGACAGGCATGGATCAACATCATTGAGATATTTTATAAAATAACCTTAAAACAATGTTTGTTTTCGCAAGTACTAACATTTGGCGAAATTGGCTCGTTGGAATTAACATTGCCCAATTAAAACATTAAAGAATATTTTAAAATCAACTGTTGGCTTCATTCACCGCATTATGTTATTCATATAGCATGCCTAAGAAAACGTTTCTCTTTGGAACATTGGAAAGACCATAGCTTAATTTCTTGGAAAAAAAATAGACCCCACGATGTACTGATTTCAGGATTTCATGGCTCAATGCATCATGATGGCTTGCCCAGCTGTTCTTTCGAGATTGCCGCGTCGAGCGCTCCTCCGCTCTCCTCCGCGACATTTAACCTCTCACTTTGGAGGCATCTTCGGGAGTGCTGTGACTGAGTCGAGTCACAATCAACGTAGGAGGAGAAACGTCACGAGAGAGGAGGCGCACTCGACACGGCTCCCCTGAAATGACAGCTTTGGTAAGCAAGCCAAGACCCCCACTAGTTTTTTTCTTAAAGTTATTAATCGATAATTTGGATCGTCTCGGTTTATTTTCAAAGCGCCTTCATAATGTCTTTCTGATAAGTGTAGACAGAATGTTACATATTGCTTAACAGCACTTAACCTCGTTGATAGGGGAGGTCATGGTTGATTTGAGGGAGATAGATGTTTTTAAAAAGACTGGACAAGCATACGAATACTTTCACAGTACAATGTTAGTCTACCATAGTTATTGCTTGGCAGCATATTGAGAACAAATAACAAAAGCATTTGATGTCTGGCAGGCTGAAACTATAGGCTATGCTGACATATTTTACACTTTGGCATTCGTGTGATGGGCAACAAAACAATGGAATCAATACTTTCTTGCCAGTGTAATAAAAACAGAGGTTATTCAACAAGCACTTATAGTAAACAGACCCAGGTGCAATGGGCTGCTTGAGATGATCAGCAGATACGATTCTTTTATTGCTGTTAATTTGCCGTTCATACGTCGTTGTTGTTGTTGTTGTTACTGACATGCCGTTCTCGCCACAGCTCTGTGCAGCGTTTTGTGACCCCTGGGTGAAAAGTGCTCTCGAAGAACAAATATTATTATTAAACATTTGCTTGGGTCCAACTTTTAAATAAACATGTGCAGCAACAAATTTGACTTTTGTTTATAGAATACTACTCCAAGAGAGCTCTATTTTTGTTCAAAAATGACACACTTCAAAAAATATAACTATACATCCATAATTCTGGGCGGCGCGGTGGCCCAGTGGTTAGCGCCGACGCCTCACAGCAAGAAGGTCCCGGGTTCGAATCTCTCGGCTCGGGTGCCTTTCTGTGTGGAGTTTGCATGCTCTCCCCATGCCCGCGTGGGTTTTCGCCGGGTACTCCGGTTTCCTCCCACAGTCCAAAAGCATGCTCCTGGATAGGTTGATTGGCTCGCAGACTAAAATTGTCCCGCAATGCCCGGCGATGGACTGGCGTCCCGTCGTGGGGTGTATTCCTGCCTTACGCCCTGTGTTTCCGGGATAGGCTCCGGTTCACCGTGACCCTATATAGGATTAAGCGGTTTCAGATAATGAGATGAGATGAGATCCATAATTCTATTGAATAAAGCGGTTTCAGATAATGAGATGAGATGAGATCCATAATTCTATTGAATAAGGGTGAAATCACAGTTTACAAATAGTCATTCGCTTCTCATGACTTACATATGAATTATTCGTGAAGACCGCTGTGACTCTAACACACCAAATGATTAGTCTGTATTGACTGTGAAAGGAAAAAACCCCACTTTCCTCTCTCACAACTTACCGCTGGAAAGTATGCGACGTCGAAACAAACACCTTCAGTTCAGTATCAGTTCCCTCTTTATCCTGGAACACCGGTACATCGCAGGGCACAATTAAGCCAGGCAGCAGAGTGTCTTTGAATGGTGGGACTTAACCGGAGTACCCGGCGAAAACTCGCGCGAACACGGGGACACAGGGAACGCACAGACTCCACACACAGAAAAACACCCGAGCCAGGAACCGAACCAAGGGACTTCTGGCTGTGAAGCAGCAGCGCTCTTCACTGTGCTACCGCGGCACCCAAAAAGACATGTAAAGCACCATACTATAAAATATATTCATGCCGTTACTCATTAATAAAAACACATTCACTTATTTGCTATTTGAATCCAATTTCTATACAGTATTTAAGTGAAATTATTTTAATCATGTAAATTTGAGATAAACAGTATGGAACGAATTATATTTATGTAGGTGTGTTGCATTTAATGTGTTTTATTATCAAGTTCGGGCGGCACGGTGGCCCAGTGGTTAGCGCTGACGCCTCACAGCAAGAAGGGCCCGGGTTCGAATCTTGGCTCGGGTGAGTTTTCTGTGTGGAGTTTGTATATTCTCTCCCCGTGTCCGCGTGGGTTTACGCCGGGTAGTGCGATTTCCTCCCACGGTCCAAAAAACATGCTGCCGCATAGGTTATTTGGCTTGCAGACTAAATTGCCCTCAGTGCCCGAGATGGACAGGCGTCCCATCGTGGGTATAACCCTGCCTTGCGCCCTGTGTCTGCCGGGATAGGCTCCGGTCCACCGCGACCCTGTACAGGACTAAGCGGATTCTGACAATGAGATGAGATGAGAGATTATGAAGTTCTGCCTGGATGCTTAGGTTGTAACATGTGTTTTCTATAATATTTATACCCAGCATCATGAGCCTTTAGCACGTATCCTAAGTGCCTGTCAGTTAAAATGCGTTGATTTATTGTCTCAGTGCAAACAAATGACAGGACCTTTAACTCTGAACACTCGCCAACCCACGTGCGCTTCAAAGGAAGCTCCTCGCACATTCATCATTGTTCGGAACACCTCCGCTCCTCCCCCCATATTCTTCAGGTTAAAAAAATGATAATGCTTCATATTCTTTTACCACGTCAATGCAATTTCACATTCTTCAGCGCTATAATGCATATGGATATCTTAGGTAAAGTATTTTGTAATGAAGGGGCGGCGCGGTGGCGCAGTGGTTAGCGCTGACGCCTCACAGCAAGAACGTCCCGGGTTCGAGTCTCTCGGCTCCGGTGCCTTTCTGTGTGGCGTTTGCATGCTCTCCCCGTGTCCGCGTGGGTTTTCGCCGGGTACTCCGGTTTCCTCCCACAGTCCAAAAGCATGCTCCTGGATAGGTTGATTGGCTCGCAGACTAAAATTGTCCCGCAATGCCCGGCGATGGACCGGCGTCCCGTCGTCGGGTGTATTCCTGCCTTACGCCCTGTGTTTCCGGGATAGGCTCCGGCTTCACCGTGACCCTATATAGGATTAAGCGGTTTCAGATAATGAGATGAGACATCAGAAGGCAGCTGATGAAAGTATTCCAATTTGATATATTAACATTTAAAGCTTTATTTTTTTGTGACTTTCAAGGAATTGTTTGACCTCTTCTTGCTTATGTTGGGTTATACTTTCCACGCAGTGCTGTTGTTTTAAACACTATCCCCAGCCAGGGGTATTCACTCATATTCACCCCACAAAAATAACCATCGCTGGGTGTGCACAATAGTCTAACATCATTGCTCTGAATCTCACTCGCACCCTTAAACAGGATATGTTTTTCTCCACGGGGCATTGCCACTGTAGATTTGAACAAGTCGGCGGTTGTCCTTCGTGATATGTGTGCATAGAACATTAAACATTGAACTCAATAGATCACTCCCTGGGTAATACTCATTGGTTGAGGTAGAGGCGAGCCCACTGAATGAAGCCAGTCGTTGGTCATTAAAAAAGCCTCAAAATGTCTCATTTGCACGTTTAAAGCCAAGTGCATATTTTGTTTTTGTGTTCATTCTACATTATATATTTAAAAATATCCTGAGTATTATGCTTATGTAAACATTTTCCACCGGTAGGGCAAAAACAATTTGAAATAATTAATGTATTTGCGTGACTTTTTTTTTTTACTACTAATCCATGGCATATGCCAGTGGCTAGGAATTGTAAATTTAACTTTATTATAAGCAGTTTTGTTTGGAATTTAATTACACTTTTTTTCATAAAAAGAAAATCCTATTAAAACAGTACAATATTTCACTGGGTTTAGATGTGCTATGAAAATTTGGCTATCAAAAACCCTTTGCAAATTAACTGCTAATATAATTTTACGACTGGCTTGTGGCAAGAATGAACAAAAAAATATTTAAAATGTAAACCGTTCTGCATGTTTATAGCCATAACACAAACTAAATGACCACACATGGCAACACTCAAGAAATATGTTTGGTAATTTTAAATAATTATTTTTCACATTCAAGCACTCTGTACACTACTGTCAGCCACACATAGCTGGATTTTCTCAATTCATAAATCGTTTTTATTTTACCCTTCGGATTAAAACATGGGACAACTTCCAGGCATCCTTGTGGGGAATGGTCACGGGTATATTTTTCCAGGGCGTGCAACATCACTCAATGTCTACGAGTGCATTGACACTGCGTGTGCATATTGGCATTTTTATATCAGCTGTTCTTATTGATCCCAAAAAATAATAATAATTGTATTTATAGAGCGCTTTTCACCCGAGGGTCACAAAACGCTGCATAGAGCTGTGGAGAGAATGGCATTTCAACAACAACATATGAATGGCATAGCAACAATAGCTTTTTATAGGCCATTAATTACAAGAAATAAACGTGCTCAAGATTGCAGCCCATGATGCACATTCTAACATCTGAAAATAATTCTTATGAACAAAAAATGTGAGGCCAAATCATATGCTCCTTTTTTTCCATAATACCATAATGGACCCTACACTTTTCACACATACTTATTTATATATACACCAGGGTGATACCATGGTATAATGGTTAGGACATTGGACTTGTAATCCAGACATCTCCTGGTGAAGTATTTAAAACGATGGTTCACATTTTTTAACCATCCTCTCACCATCTCTCATCACCCAGCAGCAAACACCAGTTAGTCTGGTTTAGTGGGATAAAGTCTGGATAATCTCACCTCTTTCAAGACGTCTAATCAGTGTATAAGAGTAAAACAAAATGCCCTCCAGTGGAGGCCATTCCACCAGCAGTGGCATGAGACAGCAATTGCAGAGATGTACCTTTACATTTGAACATGTGATTTCTATGCGGCGATAGACTGGCGTCGCATCGTGGGTGTATCCCTGCCTTGCGCCCTGTATCTGCCGGGATAGGCTCCGGCTCACCGCGACCCTGTATAGGACTAAGCGGTTTCAGACAATGAGATGAGATGAGATGTTTTTTCACTTTTCAAAAGTTAAAATATTCTGAGATTTTATAGCAGTGTTCTTTATTAGTGTAGACCCCAATGGGACAGTGGTAGCATATCATATATGTCTGCCAACACAAAAAATACAGTAATTTAATATGGGCAACATTGTTTTTCGTGTTTCATTTCCATGAATACCCCGATAGATAGTGTGAAATGCTGCTGATTGAAAATTACCATCAAAGAGGGCAGCCTTAACTTTAATCTGACACCATCATTATGTTTGTGGGGCATGTGGTTACTGGAAAGATAGAGATACAGATTCATAAGTAGGTGGCTAATTATTTTGGTAACGTTATATTGGCAGTGGTGTAGCAGCACGGTTAACATAAAACTCATCATATTCGTCAACAACACATATATACAATGTTTAAAATATTACATTTTTGGCAATGTCCCTACTCTTAAGTACATACATAATGCTAATGAGTTCACGTGATACATTTTAGTTTAAAGCCACAGTGTTATGTGTCGATTTGTTAGATATATTTTGAATATCGTCAGACCCAAAATTGGCAACCCTCTGTTGCCGAAACATAATAATATAAAATGTTTCAGGATTTTATGAAAATATGTTTGGCGTATGTTATACCCGTATGTAATATAAATGATTTAGACAGCTATTTCAATATATTTCATTAAAAAAATAATATTTAGTGATGGTTCACATATGCCGAAGATCCCTAAAGCACTCATGTCAACAACAATTTCTTACACATTATAAACATGATGTAGCCTTATTTATATGCAAACCCTATAAATGAGTTCTGAACTTCGTTAGCTAAAACCGAATTACTCTAATTAAATCGTTGTGCCTAATGCCAATGTTTATTAGCAACTTATCGGGCGCGTTTTGCAACGAGACGAGAAATATGAAAAACAACGTTCGTGATCTATTGGCCAGTCCTCGCGTCGCAACTGCCATGAGATCGCTTCTGTGTTTACACTCTTCCTGTCACTTCTAGTCAAAAGCCATGCAGAGCTCTGTTAACCCACGTCCCGACAGGGAAATATAAGGCCTCGTTTATTACAAATGGTGTCCCTGTCCCTGCTCAGTTCTCATTTCATTCCCATTCAATTAAATCTGTGCTTGATATGCAAACACACGCAATTAATTTTATCATATAAAGACAGAGAAACTATACTAAAGAATTCATCAATATCTATGATAACGGAATTTGAGATGTAAGTATCACAAAGAATATGATTGTTGATGGAATTTTACTTTTTATTGCACTCGTTTCGGGGTGCAAATTAATATGCTGGTGCAAACATGGCATTAATTTATTATTGATGGTGATCATGTTTCCCTGACATTTAGAACAAATTCAAACCGAATTTGAAAATAACATATTAAAAGGTAACTGCCAATTAATTAATAAGAGCCTCTAATTCTCTAGCCTACAGTCTACACACAGCGGTGTCATTGTCAGTCTTTTGCACATTGAGAGTTTTCAATGACGTGTTACAGTATCATATTCCTGTCTATAAACCATCAATTATGTTACTACGCATTTTCTTATAAGCCAGCAGATATGCGATGCGCTAAATACTACATCTGTCTCAGTGTAGAAAGTGTAGTTGATACATTAGTCAACATTATGTCATTGTCCTACATCAATGGTAAGTGTACTAATATGCTTGCTTATCCGTGGTGGTATGGAGGATCGCAGGGGACCAGAGCCTATCCCGGCAGACAGAGGGCGCAAAGCGGGCTATATCTAAGACGGGACGCCAGTGCATCATATGGCCTTTTTTTGGAACAATTTACTCGGCAGGCCAATAAACTTAATAAGCAGCGTGTATTCGGACGGTGGGAGGAAAACAGAATACCCGACGAAAACGCACACGGACACGGGGAGACCACACAAACTCCGCAGAAAAAGGCATCCGAGCCGGGAATCGAACCAGGGCCTTCTTGCTGTGAGGTAGCAACTCTATTTCACTGTACCACCACGCCGCCAATGAGTAGAATTATTCGCACGGTGATCTGCGATGTTACGGCACCTATCTATGGGAAATGAATTGCAGATATATACGGACATGTGGCTATAGACAATAGATTGTTTGCTGATCCATCTAGAGTATATATCGTCAGCATACTGTATGAGTATGGTATATTAAAAATGAAATGCATGGCATACGATTTGCATTATGTATAGCATGTAAATGTAAACACATTTTGAAACTAGGCACAAACCGGGTCAACTGTGTTTATCGTGGAGGCATATGGTTAGCACTAGATTCATATGATGACAAGAAAAATTGGTGCAGTGAGAAGTAGTTATGTCTTACAGTAATAAGGTTCTGAGGGCAATTAGCATCTCGGGTGTCTTTCTGTGTGGTGTTAACACGCTCTCCCCGTGTCCATGTGGGTTTTCCCCGAGTACTACCTGTTACCTTCCAAGGCCCAGGGCACTCTGTCTAGATTAATTGGCTTGCTGACTAAATTGTTTCTGGTGATCTGCGATGGGCTAGTGTCCCTTCATGGGTATAGCTCTGGCTTGCATCCTGTATCTGCCGGTATAGGTTCGGACCCTCCACAATCCTTTACAAGATCATGCAGGTACTGGTCATGGTGATAAGAGGCACCATTCACAAGAATCAATGTTCCCTCACTTCTGTCCACAAATGCCTGTCAGCAAAATGGTAGATATCGCTTATTGCAGACTAACACACGAAGTTTACTTCTCTGGGTCAATTCTCTCGTGTGCAGGGGACAGAGCTAATTGGAGGAGAGAGAGGTGGTGTGACTCATCCGTGCTGTTGAACGTGGCGTGACCTTCCCCCCAGATTGTAAACAACACATGGTCTGAAGAGATATAAGGGGATATGCGAGAGCAAAGAGATAGTCCATATGGGACGTTGATGGCAGAGCGACGGTCATGTAGTTAGAGGTGAATTGTTGCCGCGCAAAGCGCGTGGTGTTAGCGTTGTGTTACTCTCACATTACTGATGGGTGTGTGTTGTGATTACAAGCTTGTGTAGTATTAATAAAGTGCTTGAATGAGAGAAGTCTCCCGTCCTCTCGCTGGAGTGGCTGTCGTGTGTGTGTGTGGTGGTGAAGAGATAACATCGCCACTGTTTCACGCATGCCACCAGAACCACGAGCCAACCGGTGGGCCGACTGGTGGTGAGGGAGCCGGCCCGTTGGTGTGCCCTCAGACTTGTATGAAATGGATTCAATATGTTTCGAAATGTAATTATGGCTTTTGGAATTAAGTATTTCAGTGGCCTGAGCTTGGCCAAAATATTTACCCGTATAGATGATGTGCAGCCAAAATATGTTCCTACTGTGGAGTAGTATAGTTATAACATGTACGCTTACAACAAACTTTTCTCTCGATGCAATGTATCATACATTTTGAAATAAAGAACTATATAGTTAAACTGCATTTTTTTATTATTTGCAAAATTTAAACATACAACACATACCCTTGTGCTGTATACCTGATGATAAAACGTAACATATAATTACAAGATCACATTAGTTGACAAAATGAAATCATTGCCTTCATTTTGTCCTTTCCTCGTTTTTTCATCTCTCTCGTTATGTGTCCACATGATGAGAGTGGTCTGGTATGTACAGTATTGTATCCATAACCCGAGCAAAATTCAAGGCATATGTGTAAAATAAATATTGTACGGCATGTTTTCTGTTTAGGAATTAGAATGTTTGAATATTATACTGCATCAGTAAAATGGTCACAAAAGCTGCACATTCATAATAAACAGAGCAGCGTTATTGAGGTAGAATGTTTAAAAGTTGCATTTTGGAAAACTTATTGTGTTCAAAAAGTAATTCTATTTGACATTTTCACAATAATTGGTACATTTTCTGTGTATTGGCGTTGATTTTCTACATAACCTTTTCATACCATCAGTTTCCAAATATTGCAAACACATTTGTCTTTGAAAAACAAAATGCACATGCACTTTTTTCAAAATAATTTTCAGGAAATGAAATATTATGGAAAATGCATGTAATTAAGGCTCTAAAACATGGAAATAGGGTAGCTTTAAAAAGGTGAGCAATCCATTTAGATTGAGTGTTTTGGTCTCAGATGAGTTCCATAATATAGGTAACAAACTATAAAAGATGTTGTAACAAGCCGATTATTCACATACATACACATGTGTATGTGAGTGAGGCCATAGAGGTACTATTTTTTACCCTACCGTTATGAACTGAGTCCCCAATATGTATTTTCAGCTGCTTTTAAAAACGTTCACGAGAGATATATGTTTTTACCTTGGGCCCTCACCATCACCAACCTGCACGGGGCAGCATGGTAAAGTTTAATTATACAATCTCCACTATACGGCGTAGAGCTGCGAGTTATATTTAAAACAGCATACATACGTTTACTGTACGATTTCTGTCATGTAAGAGATATTTTACAATGACTCAGCCTAATTAGTGTAGCCAATAGCCATTATTCATCATGTTAATCACTATACTTGTAATGTCCACATAAGTCTTCCTGCTCTCAGCACAGTTGTCCTTTTTTGTCATAGGCTCTGACTTGTAATTCTGCTCTCTGTAGTCTCATCAGAATGTTTGTTTTTACTTGGACATAAGCACTGAAGCTATCCCTGCAAAGAACCATTCCATGGTGTTCTTTCTTTGGGTGGCTTAAGGCTCTGTGTAGATCATTAACAAAGTGGTCCAGTATGCAGTGGAACCGTAAAGTATTCCAGGCAAAGCATATGCATGGAATGTAATGACAGCTGTATTTGGATACAATCTTCGTATAACTATAGGGTTTCGTGGCTCAAAATATGTGAATCTCTATATCTATATTTGAAGACGAGGCATGCATTAGGTCACTTTCAATTTCCTGTCTTCTCATTGGTTGACTGGCTAGGAGATGTTTGCATCATCACCATCTTTTTCTTACATCACCATCTAAAGGTCAGCGCAGATCTGGTCAGGGCGGCCATACGTCGCTGTAAATGACAGTTGCTTTTAATTGCTACTCATTCGGGATAGCCGTGTCGAGCGTTCCTCATCTCTCCTTCGCGAGGCATCAGACCTGAACGCAGGAGGTGAAACTTCGCGAAAAGACACGGCTATATGAAAGAGCAACACTTAAGAGCAAGTCTCAAACTAGGTAGAGGTTTTTTTTTTTATCCAGCTGAAGGTGACAGGTAATGGTTCACAAGCCAGTGTATCGTGAATGAAATGTATACAGACTTACGCGGTTTATGCATTGACATCTCACCCATATCATCACGCCAGAAAATAAAACAGCAGTCATAAAAACGGGCGTGACACTGAGTTGACGTCACCGGTTTTTAAACCTTTGATCGTTTCCCACGTTTGTATTCTGTTTGTGCGTACAGCTCCTTTAATTGTTCCAAATGTCTTGTGTTAGATGTCCCATCATTTACCGAGCCTGTTGTATTGATAAGCTAAATGCTTACATGCTAAGTTGCTCTAAGTTCTGAAATTACACACGTAGCTACCAGTGGATGGTCTTTAGGAGAACGTCATGAATCTTTTAAGTGGTTTGAGGCACAGCTGCTTGTGATTAAAATGTCACTAATGAAATGGATTCTCAAATTTTACTTGTTATGTGGTCATGCTGATACAATTTTTTGCTGTGCATGAACAAAATAATGTTAACCTTTTTGTTTACAAAATGTTGACCATTTACATTGTTAGGAAGATGCTTATGAATATATGAATAGGTGTAACGATACACAAAGTTATACAGTCGATGTACACAAGGTCTCAGCCCTATTCAGAACACAATACAATTCACATTTTTATGTGTTGTTAAATCGATTTGTTGCCAGCCGGCATAATTTTTTCTCTTGCAATGGGTTTCCTTGCCACTCATAGTTTGGGGAAATATCATAGTGCTAGGTGCTTGACATTTGCTCAACGCGTTCGCCGATATGTAGTACTGGACAGTGACAGCATCACGGTCCAGCCCTAAAATTGCTTGCTCATGCTACTGTTGGCAGGAGGGACTCCACTTGCACGAGCTCTAGAAAAGTCCTTCAAAAAGGTATTTGGCCTACTCTTCCACACTTCTTATTGCATATGGCACGTTGCAGAGAATAAAATAGATATGGGAACAGCAACCCAAGTAAAACATTGGGGTTCTTTGCCGAGTCAATGGGGTTGGATGTAAGCGGAACCCTTTATTTGAGGCCTCATCTGGTTCATGGTCATGGTTTTGTCATGTAGGTGGAACTGTATTGTTTCCGTCCACTTGTTTATAAGAGGGGCACATTGGTCATGAAAATACGATTCACTCTGGTTGAGAGTTTACGAGAATGCGAGAAGCCACAAAGTAGTTTGGTTGGGTCTGTCACAGCTCCGTGGTTTTATCGGGGGTTGCGTGCAACTGATGTGTGGAATTGTTGTTTCGGGGAGAAGGCACGAGGATGGATTCCCACGGAAGGGGGACTAAATGGCAGATCGTGAGAAGAGGCAAGGTGCTACGCAACCACGCAACTAATCATGCCGAACGGTAGTTCACAATTGCATAAACAATATCAATAGAATAA
Source organism: Mordacia mordax (assembly GCA_036362905.1). Taxonomy (NCBI): domain Eukaryota; kingdom Metazoa; phylum Chordata; class Hyperoartia; order Petromyzontiformes; family Petromyzontidae; genus Mordacia; species Mordacia mordax. Next base: position 16,126,118 of record JAZEWT010000015.1, read on the forward strand.
CCCCGTTGATGACAAAAACATGTAATATCACTAATGTAGTCTTTTTAATAAGATCTGTACTGCACTATGCTGTATGGTGCTGTTTTACGTTATTCGAGATGGACTATTGCCGGTATCTGTTCTGGCAATCTAAGACTATTTAATTCCAGAAGAACGCGTACTCACGTGCATAAGTTTGCGCATTGGTGCGTGACTTCGTGATGTCAGAAGTTCTGCAGTCTTTGTTGCTGATCGTATGATGGAAGTCCCCTGCCGGTAGGAGGATGCAGACACGGTGACACATGCAGCAACGGTGATGCCGCCACCGGCAGTGTGCCACACACAGCGATGCAGTCGGTGAGCGACTTGCGCACAGCTGTCTGCACGCGCTGCTGTTGCTTATTTGCTTGTGCGCAGTTGTCTGCATATGTCGGCATGCATTACTGGTGCTGAGCCCCTTGCGTTGCACCGTCTGCACCTATTTCGCCACGCCGCATTCTGTTGCTTGTTTGCCACTTGCCCCTTGGGGAGTCGCCATCTCTCAGGAGTCTGAGCAGTAAAGATCTCGACGCAAGTTTGGCGTCCCGCTGCAATGTATACTTCGGTGTGTTGAGATGCTGTGTCTTTGCTGCTGGCTCGGTGTGTCTCTCTCCAACTCTCCGTCTCGGCCTGAGTGTCTCCCGGGTATGCGGCTTTCTCTCTTGTATGTCTCTCTACATCCGTTCACCAATGCAAAATCAACTAATGCAACGTTGTTTTGTCGATGGACAGTCCCACTTCCCCTCAGTGCTTCTGACACCCACAAGTGTCCAGAGGTAGATACGATGAAACCAGGAAGTAATTATCATCTCAATAGCTCTTCCACCAGCGATAAATTAAATTATGGCTGGGTCACGGTGACCTGGCACCGCTCGTGATGGAAATTAATTAGTCTGTCACAGCCACCTGTCATCCTGTCTGATTCTGTCTGCGCTGTCCGTGTATTGAAAGTGTGCGTGCGCCCGCATCAATCACAGGGTCATTGTTGGTCATTCGTGCAATCCTCCACTCCTTTGGTCATCTGACCACCACAGGGAGTAAGTTGAGATCGGCATTTTAAATCACTGGCCAAATCGATGTGATTTCATGTGAGTACGAGGGGGACGGTCTGCAGGGTGGTCCAAATGTATTGTGACTCCCATGTGACGACTCATTTTGGGGATTTATCAAAGATTGTGTTTCAAAAAATACAGAACAATAGGGGAATTGAAAGAGGCTGTGAAATATGAACTTCATCAAGTGCCCTTAGCAATGTTGTGTAACATTTATCACAGGAAATAGCAAATATATATGTTGGCTCTCACACAAATGTATTTGACCCTTAACAATGACATTGTTAGCATACACACTCATGCATTTAAATAAAATGTATTTCATTTTTATATTGCTTACATTACATCGCACACCAATGGTATGCCATTTATATGAGAAAAAAATACTATTACGTTTTAATCACAAGACCTCTGGACCACCCTGTAGATGATTCGTGAATTGGCAGATTGAGCTTTATGCGGTCTCATCTCATTATCTGAAACCGCTTAATCCTATATAGGGTCACGGTGAGAGATGAGATGAGCTTTATGCGGTCCCGTCATATTCTATTGATGTGACCACTGCTGGGTGATTGCAGGGCGGCAGGATTATTTGACAGTACAGGGAGCCACGCTAGCCTGGCACCTGGAAAAATGTGGACTAAAATGTTACTGCATTAGCATTTGTTAATGTCAAAGGTTGATAGGACAGAGCAACATGCGAGTTGATGACAGATGTATTGGTGTAGGTTCTCACAGCTCGTATGAGACATATCCTCAAGCGCTGCTCTTTCAGGACAACTGTGTCGAGCGTTCCTCATTAGCCTGACGATGCGTCTTACGTGGGAGACGAAACGTCGTGAAGGAGAGAGGAGGAACGCTCGACACGGTTGTCGCAAAAGAGCAGCTCTTGAGAGTGATTATGATTGTCGATGGTCAACACGCAACAATGACCATCTTTGTTTTGGTATGGACGCTGCGCTATGTAGGAGGCATGTGTGTGAACGATTATGTGTCCAGACGCTTCGGCGGTCTAGATAAAGAGACATAAGGCGGGTGCCTCACTGTGGAAGCAATTTGAACTGAAGTGTCGCTGCGGTGGCTCGGCGCAAGTGCAAAGGCACAGACAATATTTTTGACAGCCACTTCTTTTACTAATATGACGTTCGCTTTGCTTTGCAGCGTTTGATTTGATCGCCAGTGTTGTATGCAAGCGTCATTTTGCGTGCGTCAAGTATGCAAGACACATTTTGGAACGTTTCAAATTATAGCTCCCGTTTAAATGGGATAAAGGCCTTGCATTGATACAATGCACAAACTGTTATTTCAGTAAACAAATGCTAAGGGTTGCAATTTATCACAAGACAAAAGCCTATTAAAGACTTCAATGAACCCAACATTGCTATAATGAATGTGCGTGCATTTCAGACAATTCGAATGGAGGCTCCAGACATGAAAAGGAGTTTCTATAATTAGGAGGGTGCACTGTATTCAAGCCGTGTACATGTACGCTATATTTTCAAAAGGACCAGAAGACCGCCCTTTGGATTCAACAGCGATTAAGAGTAATTTGGGCGACCATGAGTGGTCCCATATTATTGTTACACACATGCCCCAGGTCTGGATCTCATTTCCGCATTTGCTATCGCTTTCGTGAGTTTCATTCCAAGGCACATGGCTTGGAATGAAGCAAGGTCTTTGGGCTGAACGCTCATTTGGGATACAGCATTCAGTAGACAGTGGCTATGGGCATTTCTTCGCTGATGAGTAAAACTTTTTATCGCAAAAACAAATAATGACATAAGCGTACGTAGAATGTGTGGGTCAATTAAATAAACGCATGCTTGTTTTCATGAAATCAATAGTGCAATTATAAGATTTACTAGTAAAGGCAATAAGAGGTAATGCTTATACGAACTTTTCTCAAGAACGAAAAATGTATGACTGGTTTCCGCACGTAACAGCATATTACAGCACGTTGTTTCAGTGACAACATTCTTCTGTCCTGTGTGTTCTTTTGCTGTGGATTTTTCCCCCGACACAAATTACTCACGGAGCAAACAAAAGTGACGTTAAGATTATGATTGTATAATATCATGAATACATCACATTATAGTCACACTAAACTGTAATACTGTAAAAGTTATAATCACGCTTGCACATGTATTAAGCTTCGACCGGCTGGTGGATTGCCAAAATAATGAACCACAATTATTTGGATCGCAGTATGAGGTTAAAAGGTCGTTAAATTGCTTTTAGCTTGTGCCTCAATTATACACTCTATGATTTACGGTTGATTCGCTGTAAGTAATCACGTTGAAGACCGCGCCTTCTCGCCGTAGACCTGATAAACACGCGCGTTTTTCCGTCTGGTCCCATCCTGGCCACTCGGTCAATGGAAAATGTTTAAAAAAGAAGCCATCGAATTCCACTTGCGAGCGATCATCTGCCGGCGCAAAATTAGGACACTAATCTTCGCTCTCGTCAGCAAGCGGCATGTCACCGCAGTTGGGACATCCAGTGGGCGGACTCGATCCCACCAGGCTTAGAAGGTGTTTACAGCCGCACATAAAACCCTTGCCAAAGCTCCCGTGAACGAAATGGCAGTGGCCTGACATAGCTGCAGTTCTGAAATGCAATTGAAGAGCCCCGGGGGACACAGTGGCGTGCGTATAAAACTGTGGGATTCGCAGTGGGAAGACCAAAGCGGTGGTAGCACGATCCAACGGAGGGCTACTTGAGTTGCGCTCCCCAGATTTCTCAATTCACAAAGCTGCTCAGCCGCGGCGACAGCACGAAATTGTGACAGCGCGCTGTTGTCGGGTAAGTTTACGCGAAAGGTATTTTTATTTTTATACATATTGCTTTGTTATCTCCAGATTTTTGTTATGAGATCTTCGTAGATATATTTTAAATGCTGTTGAAGCTTACTTGAACTTGGGAAATATTTAATGTGATTTCAGTATTATAGTTAGACAAGTATTGAAAATACCCAATTTCTTAATGATTGTTCAAGGAATACTAACATGATTATTTTGTAAGAGAATATCACGTGCAAAGTTAAATGTCCATTTGAATATAATTAGTTTCTAATGAATGTTTATTCAAATAACGCCTTTTTGCATACATTATATAACATAAAACATATCAAATTGCGATTTATGACAAATATTCCTTTTACGTTTGAAGATATTCCATATTTATATTGCGCAAATGATTATTTTTTGTTTTATCTTAAAAGTGGTTACGTTATGGGTTTTTTTCTTTTAAACCTGCAACTTCAGAAATGTGTGCTATTTTCTGCGGTCCGAAATGTGCTTCTTGTACATAAACAGTGTTGTAAAATTTGATCCAAGCTTTGAACAGCATCTGGATTTGTGGGCACAGATGTCATTGATATATTGAAAAAAAATGTGCCTTAGAATTTTTTAATTATTTTCAGTGTCCTTACAAATATGCGCGTGTGCACTACAAACAGAGCAAAACATACTTTGACTTAATATTAAAATAAGGTATGTTGTGCGGTGGATGGGGAGCCCAAATAGTAAGCATACTGCTCCGTGAACCTCGCCACCCAAGTTAGCTTCCTGGCTACAGATACCAATCATGGGTCCCCAGTTTACCAAACTGGCCAGCATGGGTAAATATCGTCAAAGAACCTCTGTGAATGATATGGAGAGGGGCTTCAGCTATCAGTAGATTGATATTATGTATATTATTATTAACATAACATGAGTCCAAAAAACATGCTGCTGCATAGGCTAATTGGCTTGCAGACTAGATTGCCTGCAGTGCCCGGTGATGGACTAGCGTCCCATCATGAGCATATCCCTGCCTTGCGCCCTGTGCCTGCCGGGATAGGCTCCGGCCCACTGCGACCCTATACAGGATTAAGCGGTTTCTGACAATGAGATGAGATGAGGCATTTTTATGCAATGGCATATAGATGAATCAGCCAAAAATATCTACACAGAATGCGCCAAGTGTCTGGGGTGAAGGAAGTCTGGGCATCGCTGCTTAGACTGCTGCCCCCGCGACCCGGCATCGGATAAAGCGGATGAAGATGGATGGATGGATGGACTCGATAGACAAAGTATACATTACTGTGCTCTCAAAGAGCTCAGCCCAATGCAGTTCTCAATCGTGGTTACCTTTGTGTATGTGCAGGTGGCCGATAAAGCTGCTGGCGCGTTGCATTTCTCACAAAAGATCAGAACACATCAGCTGGGCACCTGAAGCGGGACCTGCAAGCATGGGAGTGGCCGCAGCGCTACTCCTGTCCTGCTCATGCCTCTGCTGGGCCACCATTCTCGGTAGGAAAAGCAATGAATGTGGCCAATTACGCCAGCGCGCCTTTTAGTGTGTAACGAACTGAACCCGAGTGGTACGTGTACATTGTAGTCTCCACTACGTATTATGTTTAACACCGGTTCCTAATGGGTATATATGTATACACTTTGTGTGTACATTTTATGCGCGGTTACGTTGGTCACTTTCATAAGTTTGTTGTGTTACAGGAATCCGGCGTCTAGAACTTGCAAGCTCACTGGGTACTTTCTGCTGTAATAATAAACATCTATCTATCTATATGCACCTTAAAGCCACGTGAAGTGTCGAAGGCTCGCAAACATAAACTCAAAGGCAGATAAACTTACAGCAACTATCTCTAAAAAATGAATATCTAACCATAACAATAAAAGTAATCACTTAAGATTGCCCAAATATGCAAACTCGCAACATCAACTTGTACAAAGATGAAACCCCAGCTGAAATGATAAAATAAATAGCAGCACTCAAAATTGCACAGCACAATCGAATAACAATAGATAAAAAATGAAACTCTGCAGCAATGGCATGGGGACATATATCTCATCTCATCTCATTGTCTGAAACCGCTTAGTCCTATACAGGGTCACGGTGAAGCCGGAGCCTATCCCGACAGACACAGGGCGCAAGGCAGGAATATACCCACGATGGGACGCCAGTCCATCACCGAGCACTGCGGGCAATTTAGTCTGCAAGCCAATTAACCTATGCAGCAGCATGTTTTTGAACTGTGGGAGGAAACCAGAGTGCCCGGCGAAAACCCACCAGGGCACGGGGAGAACACGCAAACTCCACACAGAAAGCACCTGAGCCAAGATTCGAACCTGGGAGCTTCTTACTGTCAGGCGACAGCGTTACCCACTGGGCCACCATGCCGCCCCACAAAAAAATTTCAGCGAATTTTGATGTGCATCTAGGAACGTTGAACAGAAGGTTGAGCATCTAAGATAAGGTGTGTTTGTTTGTATGGATAACAAATCCTTTATATATTTACCTGACTTGTTAGGTAGAGTCTTAGGTATGAATAGTGTCCGGAGAATATTTCTAAGATTGGTAAGATACGTGAATCCTGAGCAGATGTACAAATCTCAATGGTGGGTTCTATAAGGGACATCCAGAGAAAATATAAGAGTAGAAAACATAAAGGGTTAAGTTTATTTAAAATTGTACTAGATGGCAAGTGAGAGACAATGTTGCAATAATGAAGCTATGATATAATATTCGCCTTTATCAAGTCTAAGCAGAACTTGTTTTGGAAGCAATGTTTATGTCTAGAGAAAGTCTATTTTAATTTTAACTTTCTTTGCAAATTAGTAAATAGGCGGTCTGAATTTTAATCGTGAATAAAGTATAAAGCCAAGGTATTTGTTTTCCTCAACTTATTCAGTTTGTTGAGAAAAGCATTAATTTAGTTTTATTGGCATTAAGGACTCGTTTTCGCAAATGGCCTGGCGCAGGCGCTCTGATGACATCAATGCCACAATGGTGAATGGCAGTTGTTATTAATGAAATATGCTTACTGTCCTTTCAGGCTCCAGGACGAGTGGTCCCAGGGCTTCTGAAAACCAAGTCACGTTAGTGCAAATGAAAAACTATGCCAACACGCTGGGGAACACAGGTACGTCCTGGGACCAGATTCCAAGTATACACTAAAAAAACAAATGTCTAGGGTTACCACCACGAGCTACAAAAAAAACAGGACGTAGCATAATAATCATAATATCTCACATTACCTTGAAAAGGGAGAAGCTTATGACTACATTGAAATGCATGGTTTCAGGTGGTGTAGAATTGCACAATTGATTAAAACTGGGGCTTATAATGTCGCAACAAGATTTACCAAATTTTCATAACAGCTGCCTTCATAAGAGAATGGTCCTGGAAAGACCAGGACAAGCAGATGTGAAAGTAAGCCAATGCGAACCGGTATGGTCTACCGGTAAAAAAAAAAATCAGGCGACACATTCAACACAGTCCATATGGGAAGGAGGTTTACAATACGACCGCACCGGTATGAAATTTAAATGATTGTCACCCCTGTGTGCAAATAAACTGGTGTCCCACCAACACATCATTTGTCATTGGTGAAACAATTTCTGTGATGCACTGTTGACCCTGTGCAGGCTCTAACGAGTGGACCTCCTGGTTTAACATTGACCACCCGGGTGGTAGCGGCGATCACGAGCGTCTGGAGGCCATCAGGTTCTACTATCGAGCGCGCGTTTGCTCGAGTCCTCTGGCTATAGAGGCGCGCACCACGGCGTGGGTGCCAGCTGCCAACACGGGCGAGAGGGTGCACATGAATCCACAAGAGGGCTTCTGGTGTCTCAACCATGAGCAGCCCGGCCACACAAATTGCTCAAATTACCACGTGCGCTTCCTCTGCCCAATCGGTACAGCACTTCATCATTGCCACCACCAGCACCATCATCATGAACGTTAGCGAGTGCTTTTACATCAGTACCATCATGTTTATTATCCGAGTCGATAATCATGTCCAGGGCAGGATTAGGTTTGACTGGGGCTGTGAGTTGTTGTAGTTTTTAGGGGCCATCTTTATATATTCAACCACTTCCTATCACTGTTTGTCCGCCAACCATACGTGATGATGCTAAATAATTCACATTGATGATTACAGTTCTGGTTTTTAAATGTAACACATATGAATTGTAAAGTGAAATAATTATTAAAACCAACAAAAATATTTTAGCACGTAACTGCTTCTATTACATTTAGTGTTGGATTGACGTTCAATAAAACACTACCTATAGGATTCGTCACAGTGTTACAGTACTATTTCAACTCTTGTAAAGCCCTGTATATATACTGTTTAAGATAACCCTCAAAAATAGGGCTGCAGCCCTTAAAGTCCATGGATTAAGCCAGCCTAAATCACGAAGTGGCATAACTATCGACAGTGCAGGCGACGCACCAAGGCTCACGGTCCCACTGGTCAAATGGTCCCGGCACCACTTTACAAAGGCATGATTACAGAGTCGACTGTGGGCCCTATTTAATAATCGCTGGCACCAGAAGTCATGCCAACCACGCCCTACCACCATAACCACATCCGCCACATTATAGCATCAAGTTCGCATCTGATTTACGCTGTGCCCATAACACATGGAGGGCAGGCGAGTGCTTCTGTTGTTGACACACACGATCGTCCTTCGTTCCCCTGCCGTGCCGCCACACTGCAGTGGATAAGTCGTGGTCCGAGTGGAGTGCCTGGAGTTCGTGCAGTGCGAGCTGCGGACGGGCCGGCTACCAGACGCGCAACCGGCTCTGCGTCTCCACCGGAGCCATCGTGCCGCATCGGTCGCAGTGCGAGGGGAAGGGTGTACAGGGTCGCCTGTGCTCCAAGCCATGCCCAGGTACGCTGCTCCCTCGTGGTGCTCGTGCTCCGACTGGAGGTGAAAGTAAGCCGCTGCTGTCTGGTACAGCGTACCCATAAGAAATTGGCGAAAAAATTCAGCAGAGTCCAGGTGGGGAAGGGTGGTTTTCATTCTCTCCGTACCAGTAAGAAAATTTAGTTATTTTCACCCCTCGCTGGGAATCTGTGGAACGAGCTTTAAATTCCAATATGACCATAAAAATGTAATCAAACGCATTGTAAGCGGTGTCTTTATTGGGCAAGGCAATTGAACAAAATTCATGATCTGAGCTGATTGCACTGAGAAGCAGCTGAATACATAGTGCTAATAATGTAAAATAATCATTGCATGCATTTTTAGGTGCTTTGGAGCATTCCTTATACAGAAAACTAAATTGTGAACAGGATTGATTTGCTACTTTATAATAATATTCCGGGCGGCGCGGTGGCCCAGTGGTTAGCGCTGTCGCCTCACAGCAAGAAGGTCCCGGGTTCGAATCT
>JAZEWT010000015.1:16156851-16191375 GCA_036362905.1 Mordacia mordax
AATTTGGATTCTAATATACGATAAAGATAATGTAACACTTTCAAATGGAACCCCTTCTGTTGTCCCTGGAAGGGAGTGACGGAATGAAAGACATGACACAAACAGCACAGCCACGCAGAGCTTACCCACAAAGCCCAAAGATGCTTCCATGACGGGAGGCGAATCGTCGCGAATAAGAGGAGTGATCAATGCGGAAATCCCGAAAGAACAGCTTTTGGATGCACGAATTATGCATCGAGCTGTGAAAACTTACATCAGTACAGTGTTTTGTGTGCTAATTCAAACTAGAAATTGTAAACCATACCAGGGAATATCCCAGTAACGGCCATTTGAGAGATTGTTAAAAGTGCTACATTTTATAATGTATGCGCATTTTTTACATATGATATTTAGCTTACCCATACATCCGCTACAACAACATTAAGTTAACTCATAAACCGCAATGCTATAATCGTGGTTTTCACTGCATTGGGCCCAGGAGCAATGTATGAAAAAATCCCTTTGTGAATCGTGTAAGAGGTGGTGCCCATCCAATTATTGCATCACACCTGCGTGTGCTGTGCTATAAGAGCTCCTTGCAGTGCTTTTTATGGTACTAGTGGCGTGCACATGTGTCAGACATTCCTCTGCTCAAACCATATCCATATTTTTTTTCATTACGGTTTGTGTAACCCCTTTCTCCTCTTTAAAATATGTGAACTTATGCTGCCCACTGTTCTTAAAATATGAAGCTTCGTCTGCAAGGATGCTGTTGTTGTTGATATGCCGTTCTCTCCACACCTCAAATTTGTAACAAAAAGCTTTTTTCTATTGTTGTTTGCCATTCATATGTCGTTGCTGACTGCAGTCTCTCCACAGCTCTGTGCAGCGCTTTGTGACCCTCGGATGAAAAGCACTCTGGAAGTGCAATTATTATGTATATCGTAATATAAACTGTAAATTCAACTCGCAAGTCTTTTATGTGAATACGCGAATTCATCCATTGTTATTGTACATAGTAAAAACGTTATGGTCAGAGTTCATCTAACATCTGGAACATGTAAATGGATTACAGATTGTATTCTGAGGATGGAGAACACATTGTACTGGTCTGCACAGAAGATGGCACATGTTATGCCATGGATTCTGCATGCCCACATGAAGGTACACCACAGCATTATTACTTCAGCCCTCGTTTTGCTCTGTGTTTGAGCACAATTATGTCACCGCTTCAGTGTGTACCAATGTGTATCATTAGCAATGCAAGATATATAACATTTTGTAAATTGGTAATGTGTTCATTCACAAGTTTAATAATAGGTTTTAAGGCATCAAACGATTCAGTCATGATTTTATGTAATACGTTAGTGTTTGTCTTGCATTGGTGTAATGCTTAGCATATTTGCTTTGCTCAGAGATTCATCGCTTTGATTCGATCGCCTGGTGTGCCATGGAACGTACACAAAGATGGGCAGCAGTACATGTATATTGTAAATAAGTTGGTCTCTATAGTCAGCAGGTCGCGTAATGGGATAATATGCAAGTATTCCATCCTCTTCCAATATGTCTGGCCAATGGGAACAGTAGGCCAAATATCCGCTAGAAGGATTCCCTATAGTTGATGTCTCACTGTCAGTAGTTACATGAGCTTGCAATTGCAGGCATGCACCTTTAACCATCATTGCAATGGCTAATGGGAGAATTTTCAGGACTTTTCTGCATATGGAATTGGTTTTTGCACAATTCTACGCATTTATTGTTAGCATAAATAACTATTGAAATCAATAGTTACTTGAACATTGGACACAAGTTAACATTTTCTTGGTATTCTCTAGGTGGGCCTCTGGAGTTGGGGGATGTTGAAGATCTGGGGAGTGGCAAGATGGCTCTTATCTGCCCGTGGCACCATTTTGATTTTTGTCTCGATTCAGGAGAATCGTCAACTGGATTAAAGGTATCGTTTATTTGTTATATTTGTCATTAATCCTTCAGACAAGAAGGTCTCACTGAGCCTGGAATATGTGATGATTTCATTAACCTCTTATTTTGGAATGTAAGGCACACTGAAAGATATGAACAGATAAAAGTGCAGCTTCCTTGCTATATGGATATCTATAGCCACTGTAACCTTGCAAGCTGAGAGGCCCATGCCTGTATAGGGGCTCCCCATAATTTGTCATTTCACATTCATGTCCAAAGGTGTTTTTTAGGAATAGTTAGATATCTAACAGTAACCCCGCTCTTACTATGCAAAATATTTATCAGATGAATACCGTTATATTTTTCAGAATCAGGTTTATGAAGTGGCTGTTGTTGACGGATATGTTTACATTAAAACCGAACATCGGTTATCTCTTGCTGACACTGGTCAGGGCGAAGATGTGCCTGAAGGTACGTGAATCTTTCGCATACAATGCCATATCACAGTTTGAAAATATGTTTTTAATCCCGCATCAAGTGTTATTGAACAAATTAAATGACTTAGCGAAATAGGCCTTTATGAAGACTCTGCCAATTTATTGGTCATGAGTGTTTTGCTTTTCCATTTATCTTTTGTCATATTTCTGAAACTTATTTGTTCACTCATGCTGCACGTTAATCTTACCTTTTAAATTGTATTACTAAGGTAAATAACAAAGCAATGCACAGTACAGCCTCATTAAATTAGAGATTCCAATGAGGAATTTTGCACTGTGTATCCATTTGTTGTGCATACAAAACGTGAACAATAACTTATCTCAGTCATATGTTACAATGATAATAATAATTGCACTTATAGAGCGATTTTCACCCACGGGTCACAAAGCGCTGCACAGAGCTGTGGAGAGGACGGCATGTCAGAAACAATAACAACGACATATGAACGGCAAATCAACAACAATAAAAAATGTTTGCTGTGATGAAGATGCTATAAATATCTGTGACTAATGAGTCATACGCTTCAAAATAAAAATCCTCACCAAACTAAGTGTACGTTTGTGACTATGTTGTGGATATAATCAGCATCCATTGCCTGTAACATCCGGTTCCCTTTGAATTCCTGTGCCAACATCTGGCATGTACAAATGTGAACTGCAGATGTTACTTTGTATCTATGGCTGGTGTTTATTTTGCTGTGAATACCTTTTATTCTGGAAATATGGGTCTGGAAGTATTTATGGTAACTTTGATGCCATGCTTGCTTATGTAATTCATGGGGATAGCATTGGATTTCATTGTATTGCCTTAATTGACTAAAGGTACACTGACTCAGGATCCAAACGATTGTATAACAACATGGAACTGGGAAACGTATGCACTTGGCAAAATGTACCACTTCAGCCCATTCCTTATTACTACTGTATTAGCATTCTAGCTTGATGGTCCAATAATTGTTTCAAGATGGAATTACATTTTAAAATATTCAGTCACCCGAGAAGAAAGAGAGTTTTTTTTCTTTCATACTTCCACTATTGCTTTTACAAACTGTAACACTTCAAGCCAATTTTAAGTAGCATGTGTTATGGAAATAATATGACTGTGCCATATGAGGAAAGACCAGTGGCTTTGGAAATACGTAGTTTATTAATTGTTTTGGCCTGTGACCGAGTGTTGTGTGTGTCATTGCAGGTGCAGTGGCATGTGGAGTGAACGCTAGCGGGCAGGGTGATGACTCGCTCTGCTTTTGGGCTGTCAAAATCCTATCAACTCCAGATCCAGAGGAAAAGGTGTATGACCTAAAAAAAAACTACTGCTACCGTCTGTAAATTTCTCATCCTCTTTGGGGATTCGATATAATTGGCTTAACATTAAGAGTTATTGACTGGTATTTTTCAATCATAATTGTTATTCCTTCTGCAGTTCTCTAGTGGCAGGTAGCTGACAGTTGAGACCAGACAGGTGGATTTAGTCTATTTTGACTGGAATATGTATTGCCATTTAGGGGGTTACGCATTGCCATATATCTTCATTACATATGTACAACTACTATAGGGGGAGCTGCGTTCTTTTACAAAGCAATGTATCACTCATGCATCTTCTACTGCTGCATGCAATTTCCTCTACAACTCTGCAGTCGTGTCCTTTTAGCAGTTTCTTGACGTAAGGGGAAGGAAAAACATTCCTTGGGGCCATGTCTGGAGTGTTGGGAGACCGAGGGAAACCTGGAATGTTACGTTTCAGTCGAGATGATGATGTTTGCAGTAATACTCCGGTTTCCTAAAGTATATAACTCTCGACCATGTTGCCAAATAATTGTCCCATTCATATAATTGATTAACATTTGCCGAAATGGGGATGCAAAAGGCTACCAATTAGCATTGTGGTGTCTACTCATTATCCATACAGACGTTTCTCTTGATTGATTCCTACCCAGTTCATCGGGTCATCCTTGGAAAATTGCATGCCTGTTCTGAAGCACTGAAGCAATTTTTAAACACCAGTGCTGGGTAAATAATTGTACCACAAGCCTTGTTTGAATAGAGTATGAGTTTCAGCAAAAGTTGTGCCAAGTTTTAAAAGAAAACAATGTTAGCAATTGACTAATGTAAAATCATTGCAGCCCTTTTACTAAAACCAATGCAGAAAAATTACTTGAATAATTTCTGCACTTAGAAGAGACATTATGCTTAGCATAGAATAACCAGATCATATATCTGTTGTGAACTTAATACAAGCAGGTGCACGAGCGCTGTGTGTCTGCAAAATCTAAAGTTTGGTAATTAAATTTACGCATGGAATGAAAATAAGAACACGTGTTTCTCATAGCTTTTAGCATTATTCGTACACAGTAGAGCTCTTGGTGATGTGGAGACTATGTTTGCGGAACCCATTTTCCACGGAACTATTCATGAAAATATAATATTTGTAATGAAAAACGGATATTATGATGCATTTTCAGAACAACTCGTTCATCTTTAAAAATTAGTCATAGAAAGCTGATGCAGAATGCAAGACGGTTTAAAAACGAGACAATCACGAATAATAGAAAGAATTCGGCACAGAAAATAGGGGACTTTGCAGACCCTTTAGGATGGATAATAGGAGTCATGGCAATAGGGCCGTGAATAAGAGATTCGCTTGCCAATGTTATATGTTTTGTGGCACTAATTGAGTCTAATTACACTTGCTGCCTTAGTGTATTACTGGTCCTTGGAATATGTTTTGATTTTGTTCCTGAGCTCACACGAGGTGGATTACTGAAATAAATGTTGGCTCTGCTGTATTCTTATTGGTTTTCACAGCTCGACGCATGATTGCTTTTGCGGTAGCAAGCGCGCAGTGTGCAGCGCTTGATACGACTATAGCGAAAGAACAGTTTTGGCAAGCAATCATCATTGGCCGCAGAGAATGCGCAGTCCAGTCTAACTCCTGTTAACGCAGTGAATTATTTAATTATGCGGTTAGAGTTTTATATGATGGAGCAATTGTGCTTAAGTAATATGAACAGCAGTGGGCTAAGCATACATCATGGGAAGCTCTGGTGCTTCGTAGTGTTACTGGAGATGTTCTTGCCAATTCATACAATCTGAGGTCTCTCAGTCAAAAAGTACCAGATGCAATTATAGAGGGAGGTTCTCAAACCCAGCAGGCCCAGCTTCTCTACCTGTTTCAGTGGGATGATCGTGTTGAATGCTCAACTGAAGTCAATGAACAGCATTCTTACGTAATTGTTCTTATTTTCCACGTGGGACAGGGCCAGTTCGGGCGCTATTCGAACTTAAGGGAGTGTCGTTAGGGGGGGGAGACTGGTTTTCATGTGGCCTATGAAGTGCTTCTCAAGGCATTGCATGATGATTGATGTAAGTGCCACAGGGCAATAGTCATTCAGGCAGAACACTTGACTTCTTCGGCAATGGAAAGATGGTGGTGGCCTTAAAGCATGCTGGGATGACCGCCTGGCTCAGGAAGATGTTGAATATGTCAGTGAGGACATTTCCTAGCTGGTCTGCACATTCCCTGAGCATGTGACTAGTTTGTTGTCAGGTCCAGCAACCTTGCATGGGTCCACTCTGGATAGAGTACATATGACGTCAGCTGTGGTCACCCGAACAGGGGTGGTCTTTCTCACGGGCATGTCGTTCGGTGCTTAAAACCGTGCATAGAAGCCATTCAGCACATCTGGGAGCGAGGCATCCCTCTCGCAGTCACGTGGTGCGGTTTTCTAGTCAGTGATGGCCTGCATGCCCGACCACATGTGCTACGTGTTTCTGGTGCTACCAAGTGACCATGGATTTCCTTGCATACATGCGCTTTGTTGGTTTGATAGCGTGAGACAGGTTAGCCATAGTTCTTCTGAGGGCTGCCTTGTTCCCTGATTTGAAGGCAGTGTCGTGGCTTTTCAGGAGCACATGGACCTCTGTGGTCATCTATTTCTTCTGGTTGGCCCGTGTGGTGATTGTATTGGTGACAGTGACTTCATGTGTGCACTTACTGATAAGGCCAGTAACCAATGCTGCGTACTCCTCCAGATTGGTTAGGGGGTTATAGGTGGGAGCTTCTTTGAACATATTCCTGTCTATGTAATGAAAACAGGTCTGTAATGCTGCGGTAGCGCCACACTGATCCACTTCAAAAATGGTTTGGCACGTTTGAGCAGTGGTATCTTGGCTGGAATTAGCATCGCAGAGAGGTGGTCTGAGTAGCTGAGGTGGAGGTAGGGGGCAGCCTTGTATGCAGCGTGGATGTTTATATAAACCTGGTCCCTCGTGTTTACTCCTCTGGTTCCGAAGTTAACATGTTGATCAAATTTGGGGAGAACTGATGTGAAATTTGCGCGAGCGAAATCTCCAACTGCAATTAAACAGCAGGTGGGATGAGCAGTTTGCAGTTCGCTGATGGACCCATAGAGGACACACAGCGCGAACTCGTGCTGGCAGCCATGGTAGGCAGCGCCTCGCCTTCTGGGCTTGATCCACGCAGCACCTGCGTCAGTGTGGTTTGTAGGTTGGACGAGTACTGTTTCCTGATCTCCAGTAGAGTTTGGCGGTCGTAGGCATGTTTGGCAGACATGTCTCGAAACAAAAATAACGAGAACCAACATTTAAACCATTTAAAACATTTAGCACCGTTGCTATCGGACCGAAAGTGGCCGCCACTTCCATGCGCATTGCCGTTTTCCTTGATAATATTGACACCTACTGAAGATAGAAAGAGAAATCAGATTCGGCAATGCCTTTAAAGGCTATGTATATCCTAAAACTTGCTAAAACATGGTGACCTATTTATGAAGTCAGCTTTGTCAGACCATAAATGTATGCTGTGATGTTTATAAGCTCATTTCATTTTATTGTGGTATATTTTATGTCAAGTTTACCTTCTAAAACTACTACAATGAATGATGGCAGGGAATTTGTGACTCCTCAATTATACATTTTAAATTAGAAAATACTGAAAAATACGAATGGTTAGTATTGGCCACATCCTTTTGTAAACTTGGCATTGTAAGTCAGGCAAATCATTAAATCGTAAGGAATTTCTATTTACCAAAAATGTCAACTACATGCTACTGGCATTTTTGTCTTCCAAGAAAAAAGGTCTTACAAATGAGTCGCAGCAAACAATGTATTTGTTTGTTTGTTTATAGTTCGTCTGAATCGTAGTTCCTTTGGCAGAGCTCAGTCGACTGAACCTGCTGTGAGAAATGTTCCAGTCTCGTGGTCGAGTGGAGAATGCCAATGGTCCGTGACTCGCTCATCGCTCTGTGATTGGATATTGAACGGGGTCATGCAGCTTAACCTTGTGCAAAGTGCCGGTGTAATGGCATTGACAACATTAGACTTGTACTGATATATTATAGTGGTGTATTGTTTATGTTGTAAACCTTAACATTGGTGATGTACATATTAAATAGCAATAATAACGCTCTAATTAACAAGCGTTGATTGTCAATAATAATCATTGCGCTTTTCACCCGAGGGTCACAAAGCGCTGCACAGAGCTTCGAAGAGGATGGCATGTCAGCAATAACAACGATATAAGAACAGCAAATCAGCAACAATAAAGTTTTTTTTTAATACAAATCTGAGCTATGGATAGTACGGGTCATCAACAATAACATCAGGACAGTTAATGAATGCCAATGTGAGCATTATTTCATATTTTCACAAACCAGTCTACTTGTTCCAGATACATTTTTGATGTGAGCGCATATATTACAATGAAAGAAAATCAATCTCGGCATCCTATTTAATCCTGCATTTTTCTGACCATTAGTAATGGTGTATGTAAAGGAACCTCCTTTATTCTCTGACTGCTATATTTTTTTATGACGTGTTTAATTTAACATTATGTGGACACTACGCAGTTTTCTCATGGATTTGCAGTTCTCATTTATTAATGACATCAATCAATTAGCAGCCGATGTCACTGTTTCAAAGATGTATTATGGTGGTATGGCTTGTAATGAATTGCACCGTAATTTGTGCTTTTGGCTATAACAACAAGGAAATTACCCTGGTAATTTGAGATCAAAAGCTGTAATGTAGCCAAATCATGTAGTAGCTTAATGAATGCTCATACTTTGGTTCTGTCTAGGAAAGGACAGCTCAAATTTTGCTCATAGCAAAAAGATTGACCTATGGCAAGCCACACAATTTCAATTGCCAGGTGTTGCTAATAACGGTGAATGAGGAGGAACAAAATAATAATGTATGCAATTACCTCTCTGTGGCTGCACCTGCCATTAGGGAATTTAAATGAATTGTAATTGATCATTTACATTGAAGTGCATAATTATACCTTTTCTATGTTGCCGCATTTGTTTATTTTAACACTACACTCATGAAAATAACCTACAGTAAGCCACGTCACAGTTGGATACCAGAAGAGAAATTGTTTTTAAAAACCAGTTCTAATTACTGTTCATATAGTAATTGACGAATGTTAAAAACATACCTTGCATTTTGACGGTAGAAGCAGAGAACACTAGGTTTAGAAAAATATGTTGACAAAAGCAAACATTCTTTATTTTCACCCGTGTAAACGTAACTTTTGTTTCTGATATTGATTGTGCGTGTTCTCACATTGGTCATTTTGGAAGTTTGATGTGTCGTAGGAATTCCGTATCTCAACCTTGCAAGCTCACTGGGTACTTTTTGATATAATAATGAACATATATCTATGTATCTATTTATGCACTAATGTATTTTGGCCATTGTATTTTGGCCATTTAATGTTTTGGAGTAAATTTGGCCATTCATTAACTCACATTTAAGACACATTGTGAATTTGGTCCTGTTTTTTACTCGCAGTTGAAGAGGAAAATTTGATATTTCATCACCGGGGCAGCTAAATAAAGCTTGTTTCATGCAATGTCTCACAAATTTCAGTCCTCAATGCCACCAAAGCTTCGTCTCCGATTCATAATAATACTTTTGCTGAGAAAAGTGGAAACACCTTTCCATTGACAGCAGATTTTTTATGCATGACTTTGGTTGCCACTGCTGTGTATTCATTGTATTCATCCGCAGGCGAAGTTAACCTTAGAGGTGCAGCGGAGGTGGGAGACTGGGGAGGTGGAAGCGTTGGGGTGCCATGCGCCCCCTGACCAGCCACCCCGTGTAGCCGATCTCACGGTGCTGCAACCCGGACGCATCAAGCGTGGCAAGGGAGGCACTCTGGTAAAAACAAACAAAAAACACTTGACTAACGAAAGCATTGCCTGCACTTGTTATAATCGCATTTCACGTACGTTACAAATAAACAGTGCAAATGAAGTTAATTCTAGGGTTGGGGCAGGGGGCGATTAGTGCTTTGGTACATTGCAACTGAACCGCTGTGAAAAAAAGCTTTGTGGTCTTACCTTTCTGTAATGTGTAGGTTTTCACGACTCGATGCATGCATCTTAATTTTCTGTTTAACGTGGTAGTGAAGAGTGAGACCGTTTTGTTTCTTTGCAATGGAACAGAACCAAATATTCGTGCAAATATAATTGTAAACGTTAAACTAATAATGATTTTCTAGAATTTTTCATCAGGTTAACATTAATTTCCTTCAGCTTGGCCCCACTTACATTTCAATAACACGTTCCTGTGGGAGATGGATGGGTGGTTCTCAGAGTGCTTAGTTGGCATTGCTGAGAACTTAAGTGTGACTGGGTAGCTGCCCATGATTAAACTAAATAATCAAGTTTAGCACGTTGTTGGTCTTAGCCCAGTCACCAATAACTGCTCAAACTCCTTTATCGTGTTTTTTAGTGCACTTAATTTTCCCAATTTCTAGAGCCAAGAATGT
This sequence comes from Mordacia mordax, assembly GCA_036362905.1. Taxonomy (NCBI): domain Eukaryota; kingdom Metazoa; phylum Chordata; class Hyperoartia; order Petromyzontiformes; family Petromyzontidae; genus Mordacia; species Mordacia mordax. Next base: position 16,167,043 of record JAZEWT010000015.1, read on the forward strand.
AAAATGTAAACTCGTGCATTTCCATGTGACAATATATTGGCAGTGTATGGGAAAGTGCATCCTCTGCTGAGAAATACACAAAAGGGCACCTGAAGGATTTTTCACAAGTTCTGTGAAATATCCCTTTTACTGTCCAATCTCTGAAATACCGGATGCGTTGCTCCTTTATCTTATGACCTGACTGCAATAAATTCGGAAAAGTACCAGCGTATAATAAATATAAATTTGTGTTCTGATGGAAAGTCAAAAAGCTGCTAAAAATGATGTTGATGTCAGTGATGTTGATGATTGATTTTATCATTTTGGGAGCAGAGCAGCCGCATTGCTCTCCTGCACTCTCTTGCCAACATTGAGCAGTGGGCCATAGATCTGTCTTGGGACATCATCGCAAGATTCACAGACATACGCACCCCTGATGGAACGCCACTGCCTCGTCAATTCTTTAGCGATTTTGTCAAGGTGGCTGGGGATGAAGCCAAGGTAAGGGCTCCACATTTCACAAACTCTCCTTAGAAATTGCACCATTACATCGCTTTGTAAAATAAAGAAAATAACATGTTTTAATGGGTAATTTCGTGGTTCCTAATCTAATTAACTTTTAACACATTGTGGATTATTTTAATGATAATCACTTCTTGGAACCAAGAATGAAAAAATCTGTGTCAGTTAATTCACATGCTTATGAAATTTGAAAATTCGTATTGTTTTTTGCTCAAAAATAGCACGTGTTCATTAAAGTGTGATTGTGTACAACAGTTAGTCTCAGCAGCTTAATTATTATTAGGATGTTGTGTTGTGTCTTCTTTGTTTCAGCACTTCAAACTTCTGGAAACCAGAATCAAGGCCTTAGGGAGCTCTTTTGGAGCCTTGCCAGTCCACAATGGTAAGTATGGAAATTCATTAAGTCAACCGTAAATCTATGGATTTTACAAGACAAAGAATCATAAGGGCTTATTCTCAGAGGAAAACTGCTGTTTGCAGGATTTATTGGTTGGGAATTTTTCGTGCCGAGTTTAATTGTAGAGTGCTATGCAAGTGTCAGCTTTCGTATTCTGCACATCCTGATTTCATAACATTTTATCTTGGTGCCATATGCTTAATTCCGAATTAATCTCATGGTTTTCTTTTTAAAAACTCTTCCAATTACCAATACATTGTTGTACTTTTTAAACTGTAAACAACGAGTAGGCTGTGCCTGTGCTGTATTGCCCAGTTTCATATGAGTTAATTTTGTAAATAATACAACGATAAAAGTATTTCCTAAACACTGTAAAAGAATATAGAGCATTGTGTTTTGGTTGCTTATTGGTTTATGGTATCTGATATGTGAACCCATCCTTCGTCACACCAAGTTCACCAACCCGAACTAACCAGGTTGGTGAAGTCTGTTTAAGTATTTCCCTTTATCAGAAGTTGTGGAAAGACCTACATTCAATAGTGGCCAAAAGGCTGTTCCTTATTATTCTCACACATTTTAATTTGACTATATGTGTTCATGTTTAAATAACGTTTTCTTAAACTACATTCTTTACGTTAAGGGCAGTAGGTAGTGTATGGATGTTTAGTTAAAAGGTCAGTCAAGTGCACCCATGGTAGTTTGACAGATTGATTTTAAACGGAGGAAAACGTGATGGAGCAATAGTTAATCATCTCTGCAGACACGCGGTCGTTCTCCTGCTGCGCTGAAAATAAAATAACTATTGGAGCAGAACAATTGCAACAGAAAACGTGCTGAGAGAAAAACAAACGACAGAAAGATGGCACAGACGTTTTGTTTAAGAAAAATAAGTAACACTTGGCTTGCTTCAGTAATCTGGTGGCCAGCATCGTACCGTTGAGATGATTCTGACAGCACCGGCACAAGAGCTCAAGTCACTTATTCTCTGGTATATTTATTTAAATCCATAAAACCACAGAAAAAGAGAGAAATGAAACAGCAAAGAAGGTCAGAGGGCCCCCAAGAGGTAGGATTTGGAGCTAATGGCACACGTGTTTGACGCTGCAGGTCTGTGGCAGTCGGCTAGGGAGACATCCCACGATCTGCGCGCCCGCCTCGCGGTTGTCCACATGGTTCACGAGGCCAGGTCGGTTGTGCGATGACAAATTGCACCATTACTGCTGATTTCCTTTGGCAGGAAGCGTGTTGTCACGCCGCGAGCCCCGTTAGCGCGCGAGTAGTCACGTATAAAAGAGTCCCTTCATCCGAACGCCCTTGCACGTATTTTCTTTACCCGAACAATACATTTGAAAATCAGCGGAGAAGTAATATACATCGCATACACGGAACCTGATCCGATATAAATGTGTTTGATCGTTTCCATGTGCTGGGGTGTTACTAGTATGGGTAGTTAAACGTATGCACCCATTAAGCTAGTTTAAACATTCACATATACTGTTTTATATTTCATTTGTTGTTGTTTATATACTTACAGTTTGAAATGATCTATAATTATATGTTGTGAGATGTAACATGTTAGCAAAGATGAATAGCAGAGGTACATTTCCAACCATATTTATGTTTTATTGACTGGAGACCATATTCTCTATCGATATATATGTATGCTCGTTGCAAATCTCTCCTGGAAGTCAATGTCATTCTTCACCAGCTTATCCCAGCAAACAAAGCACACGAAGGAACAGTTCATCGTTAACAGCTTGAATCTCTCCTTTACGCAGGCATATTCGGTACACACGCCGATAGCAGTGATGGGAGACAGTCTAAGAGCTCAAGCTCGAGTGATTGCGTAGTTCACATATAGCATCGCCACCCTTATTACGTGACGTGGTGGGGGGGGAGGATGAGGTCGGTGGGATCACTCACTACTCATCTGAGTTGGGGGGCGAGGTGGAAGGTCATTGGCTACGGAAGTTGAAAGGGAACAGCTGACGGGGGGGGTTACAGGAACGGCTAAATAAAGGATCAGGTGTGTTACCAGATGACTCGTGTGGTGGTCTGTTCCACAAACACCCAAAAGGGACAATCACGTGTCTGGAGGGGCGGCGCGGTGGCCCAGTGGTTAGCGCTGACGCCTCACAGCAAGAAGGTCCCGGGTTCGAATCTCTCGGCTCGGGTGCCTTTCTGTGTGGAGTTTGCATGCTCTCCCCGTGTCCGCGTGGGTTTTCGCCGGGTACTCCGGTTTCCTCCCACAGTCCAAAAGCATGCTCCTGGATAGGTTGATTGGCTCGCAGACTAAAATTGTCCCGCAATGCCCGGCGATGGACTGGCGTCCCGTCGTCGGGTGTATTCCTGCCTTACGCCCTGTGTTTCCGGGATGGGCTCCGGCTCACCGTGATCCTATATAGGATTAAGCGGTTTCAGATAATGAGATGAGATGAGATCTCATCTCATTATCTGAAACTGTTGACGGTTATGAGATAAGTACCATCCCATTGCTCATGTAACCGTAGAGACACCAACTTGCCATACAATTCATTGCACTTCATTGGAGCTATGCCTTCCACTCCGGTTCGGGCAGAGGGCTGGACGTTCACCCGCAGACGCGGGGGCGGTTCGCGGCGCAGGGCGACTCCGAGTCCGTGCTCGTCCTGGACACGCTGTACAAAGACGAGATTACGCACGTGGCCGCTGGACTGCGGTGGTTCACGTACTTGTGCAAGGCATCGAACGAGGTACGCCGGGCACCTGCACTCGGTAACTTGTCCTGGCCACACCGCACAACACATTCCCTAATAAACTCGAATTCATTGCAGCTAGTTGTGAGCAGTGCGCTTTTCACATTGTTAGTGGCGCAGTGGTCTTAAATATCATGGTGTTTTTATTACATAATATTTCAAGCTGGGTCCCAATGATATTTGTTGAGAACACATTTATGTGCTGTTGCTCGACCCCAAACCCCATGTCCTGCCAATCCTTTCAGTAAATTAATAGCACTATTGTGGTCACTTAGGTTCCCATTGTTAATCATGAAAACATTCTCAGTGGGCCCCTCACCTTATTCAATAAACATTATTTTCTCCTTATAACCCCACATTCAATTTGGCCAACCAAGAAATGCACGGCAAGTGAAGTGCTTGCTATAATACCATAGTGTAAGGTTCAACGCAATAATAATTTTTATTTATGGTTCTCTTATCATACACTCTGGTGCAAAGTGCTTAACATACAATAAAAATTTTCAACAAGTTTCTATCACTTCAAACCATTCTTGATAACAAAAATGTGTCTTCATAACGCTTCTACTTCATGTTGTCAGCATGCATGTAGAATCGGCTGTTTATTTGTAACAATGTTATTCTCCTAAAATCCACTGCTGCGGCTTCTGCTTGTGATATTTGCGGACTGTAAATGCAGAACTGCGTGCCTGCCTTCCATGAGTTGGTGCGCTCACATTTCCATGGGTACCTCAAGCCTCCGTTTGACACTCAGGGACGGGAGACTGCAGGCATGGGCACAGAGGCAAGTGTGAGCGGAGAGTCATACCACGCTGGTTAAAGATTGTAACATTGGCATTGTCACGACCACGCGCGGTCACGTGCAGGTGTGAGCCATAAAAGGGAGAGGTTCGGTGTGGGAGCACGAGGTGTTCGCTCGCTCTTGTGTGTACTCTCCGATTGCATAAATGAACAAATAAAGCAATAGACCAACTCTGAACCTAATCGTTTGCCATCTATGTTCACACGCCACCGTGCCGTTACCAATAACCTGCATGCCCACGCGTGTGAATGTGTGTGCCTGTGTGTGTGTGGCTCAGCGGTTAATACGCTGGGCTACAAACCTGGTCACCCGAGTTTGAATCCGGCTCACGGCGAACACCCAGTGACGATTTTCTGAATCGGTCCTAGACCTCCCATTCCATTTATACATAGCTTAAGTTCTGTCTGGAATATAAATGTGGCATTTGTGTGTGCGCCCAGTACGTTTATAGTGTGCATATGTCTTTTGTGTATGTAACAGTGTGCGCGTATGTAAATTATTCAGAATTTGTCACAGGCTTGACTAACTGGAATTACCAAAATATAGCATGTTGTCTTGAAATGGGCTTTTGGTGTTTTGTGGCAGTTGCCGAAAAACGCATACTGAATATATACTCTGCCTTGGTATTGAATGGCTGCGTGTAGGGGGGAAATGAAATCTCAAGATGTGATGATGATATAATTGACCTTGGTGATATTCATTTTAAAATGCAGGTTGTTAGCGCAATGCGTTGTAAGTTCAGCGACCTCAGTTGAATGCCTAGCCACGGCAAACATCAGTGGTGATATTTGAACCGGACTTATTCGTTCCCTTCAGCAGTGAAATATGGTCAAACAGCACCAATGAGTATTATCATGTGGGGAGGTCTTCATCCTGCAGTGGATTGGCTGTAAATTATAATTATCATGAGAAAAAAATGGTAAACAAGCTTTTAACCAATAACAGTCGTATATAATTGTAATTATTTGCGAAATAACATGAGAGACTGGTATAACGGTGTGATTGATAATTTAAATATATAATGCCTGCACACATTACGTCCTTAATTTCAGTATGCCCATGATGCAAATTCGTGACACGAGGATCATGAACTCTGTCCAAGAGCATCACGATAATAACATGTGCTGAAGGTGTTGTTAACGTTGTCTGTTGGCACCAAAGCAGCCCTTAAAGGCACTGTGTTAAAATTTACCACCTGGAGATGAGTTGTGTTTATGTCACTGGCCCTGTTTTCTCCTCATGCTGTGTCCATGGGCGTTCATTGACATCAGCCTCCGCGAGCAAATCGAACAGTAAACCTGTGCATTTAAGTACTTTTGCTGAAGAATACGTGCCATTTATATGGTGCATTTTTTAAAATATAAACCGTTCTAAAAACTTCAGTTATTTAATAAGAATTGACATATAAAGAGCATTAGACAAAGAAAATGCGTTACAGATTTGTTTTCCCAGTCCTATTTCACGTTTCGTGTATCAGAGGCATTATGTATATATTCGTAGTATTTTAAGGTTTGGTTTTTGTCTATTTCTTCCTGCAGTGGTATCTCCCTCTGGTGAAACCAGCAAGCTGATGGCGTCTGCAACATTCCTTGTATCTCGGATGCTATCCCAGAACATACATTGTCCTAGTGCAAGTGCTTAGCTAGCAATGCAAACTCGTTGTTATTTGAATACCAACGGATTTTCCGTAAAATATGTAATTCTTAAGTGTTCCATGTTTTCAGTATAATGAGATTTTTTAAATGTACAATACAAGTTATGCTCAAATACCATTCCTCATGCCTTCGTGGTCTAGATTTTTGCGTTATTGTGTTTGAGGTAGTTTGTAATGTACAATCTATTATGGCATGATAAATTGGTTGTAAAAATTAACAGCATTGTCCTTAAAGAGGCGTGAAGGCTGCTTTTTAGAATCCTTGAGCTAAAATGTTGCTTTATGTAAAAAAACACTGTTTTTGGTGTATGTTAATATTGGATTTTAAAATCTGAAATCGATTGCTTGCTTCTGGTATTGGAATTAAAACTAGCTGTATGTAGATGATGTTTATGGTTGAAATTTTATATTAAAACTATTGTTTTCTCCTTTTTTTGTTCTCTGGGTTAGTATTAAAATCTTCAATTAACATGTTATGCGACAAGCATAGCAAATTTAAATAACGATAGTAAAATATGTGAACTTATCGCGCAATGAACTGTAGAAGAAAAATCCCGTTTGATGTGACTGGTATATATGTTGATGGGTCTTCTCTGCACTATCAATTGTTCGAGGACTATGGAAATCTGAGTTTAGGATTTATACTTGAAGCTCCCATTCACTCCCCCCCTAAATAAATAAACTATATGGTAGCAGTTTGGCATTGACATTCTACAGGCTTCATTTCTAGAACTTATTGACATGGAACCGTAAGAAGAGAATCTTCATAAACAATAAACATAGCTTATTTGTGCCCCAAACACTTTATTTCCTGTAACACTGAATTGACAGAGACCAGAGACTTGTTTAGAAATTAATTTAAAAAGCGTGCTCAGGCTTAAGATAGATTCATAGTAATGGATGTTTTATTCAACTTTATTTTTGAAGCAGCTCATTCAAAGATAAATAATCTGTAATTTTAGATATTGCAAAGCTTGTATAAACATTCTCACAATAAATACTATATGGTGTGTATGCAATACTAGTTGATTGTCAAAATTAGACTCATACATCTAAGTTTCTAAGAGATACTGCCTTATGTTTTGAGAAGAGAGAATGAGTTTTAAATGTATCAATGACAATCGGTAAGGCTTTCCATGTTAGTTTGAATTATATTTTTCCAAGGGACACAACTGTAAAATGGATTAGCGTTTGTTGTAAACCTGGGTCATTTATTGAAGGTATATTGAATTGACAATGATAAAATAAACATTTGGACAAGAACAAGTTAATGTGCTTTCTGAAAAATTGAACCTAATAACGAACAGTGGCTGTACAGACACGCATAAAGAATTCAACTGTGTAATCACATTACCTATTACAATGCCCACATGCTTATGATTATGCTGAGAGACAAGGAACGCATGGATCAGAAGGCATACGCATGTACGAAATGCATTCCTTAAGAAAAGTAAGTGGGTTTGGACAGGACAAGTTGGTAGAAGGCTGAATGCCAGTGGTTTAGATGAACGAGAACGTTACAGCCATGTGAGTGAACATGCCCTGTGAGGTGAACTGCTGCACGCTCCACAGCTTGAGATCCTGACAGACGACAGCTTGGGGAGACCTTAAGCGGTGAGTATATTTTCCCTGATGATTATGACAAAGGGTTGACCGTAATGTGTTGTCAAATTCCATCGTGTGTGTAAATATAATGGAGTGGCAGAGTGGCACATTGATTAGCGCCTTTGTCTGACGGCAAAACTCCTCGGTTGGATTCCCAGCTTGTGTGGCGTTTGCATGTTTTCGCCGAGTGCATCAATTCCCTTCCACAGTCAAAAGAGGTGCTGCTGCCTGGGTTAATTGACTTCACTACATTGCCCTTCCTTGCGCTGTGTCTGCAGGGATATGCTGCGGTTCACCACAGCCCTTTACAACATTTATCACGTGACTATTTTGGTTGAATGACCATAATGCTAGATTGGTTTATTTTTTCAAAATATGCTATTACATTTTAAACGAATTTGCAAGGCTAATACATTTTGGTTTGCAGAAAACAAGTTTTAGGATTGATATCTCTCGCATTCAAATGTCGGTTTGTTTGTGCCATGTTGTCATGTTTATCCACATTGGGAGTCATTATATTTTCTTGGCAAATTTTAGAATGATTTGTGTACGCACCATGTGTCTTCCACATAAGCAGAGGCACTTACTTCTTGGGACACACATGGAAAGGATTTATGGACGCAAAAGGAGGCTCACTTATCACACGAGCTTTCCCAGCATGCCATAATAAACTTCAGGGCGTTTTGGTAAATTGCTTTTACAGACAAGTTGCATTCACGTTGTTTAATACCGTAGTGTGTCAATAACAATAATGAGTTTGAAATATTAATTGTACATTTTACTGCATGCCATATCGGGATGTAGCCCGTTAAATGTTATGAACATTTAATTGTTTTCTATATATATATAAACATTTTTAACTAACACGCTGCTCGAAATTCCCTTCGCCTTTGTTTAACGGTCAGAACATTCGACATGATAGGGTGAATACAGAGGGCCCCATTGTATAACAGCTGAACCCACAGCTGTTTGTAATCTAGATATAAACGTCTTTATTTGGATTTTTCATTCGTAAGCCAACCTTTTTTGCCTTTATATATATTCAATCCAGTTTTAATATGGTATAAATTGTATGCTGTAAATTTTAATTTTTGAATTTCCTATATGCAAGTAGTTTGGTTGTTTGTGTGACCTTAAAATATGAGTACACCGTAAATATCCCTCGCATTTGTGGTGATAAAACATCTTAAAGGAAATGGAAAAAAAACAATTCTTACCCTAGTTGCTGAATGACAAGAACCATTGTATTGTCATAAGGAGAAAACATTACCACATTCTATAAACCCGTCTGGACTATAACATTTTAAAACTCTGCAGGTAAACTCATTAATCAGAGGACATTACACGAATTCTTAGTTCCTGCTGTTTTTTTAATCACTAGTTTGCTCTGCCAAGTTTTGCTTATTGCTACTGTTATTAATTTTACTATAGCTGTGGCATAAGCTGTGGTGCAGTTGGCGTTGTGCTTGCTTAGACACTATTCATAAATCCCTGGCACCGATCCGTCTGGACTTGCGAGAACATGAAAGGCACGGGAAGTAAAGGAGACAGTTTAATCAAGTGTAAAAGCTTGGGAAATACGTTACACCATCGGTATTTCTACTTCTGAAAATCGTTAAAATACGTTAAAAGGGATTGGGACGCAATTTTCATTACATTCATATTTTTGCAAAAAATGTTTCAGGACGTTAGTATAATCACATTAAGTAACAATGAACAAAATCCTTTATTCTATGGTTTTTGTTGGCATTTCCACACTCGTTGAAGACGCATGAGCAACCTGGGTTTGTTTCTGAACAGGTACGATTCTGTATGACGTTTGTTCTTCCCTGTGATATGCATGGGTGTTCTCCATGCTCTCCAGTCTTCACCCATAGGCAAAAAGTCCAATGTTATTGCTGATGGCGAAACATCTCAAAGCAGGACCATCTTGATAGATTCTATGGGGTGATCTGTGGATAATAGGATCTCCAATGCTGGTCCCACACATTTCCACGGAGAAAAGAGCCCGGTAAATGTCTTAATTATGTAATTAAGAGATTATAACGTTTGTTTGTATAACAGACCTTTTTTTTGCTTTCCACTAGATAGTCTGAGTGACTCCGTAGCAAATGGTGTATTGTTCACCACTGAGATCGTTTGATTAGAGTTAATTTTCACCACCATACCCTTTGCTTTAAGGTGGATACAAATCAATGGTTCAAAAATATGTAACTGAAATATAAAGCACGTAGGATTCTATTTTGAATAGAATCACTTTGTTAAATACAACCTATATCTTTAATGTTACCCATCGAAAACAAAAACTTTTACTTTACTGCATTATCCATTGTGCTTTCGTTCACATTTGTTTGACTTGTGTTAGCTAAGAGGCAATAGAGGCCATTAGCAAGAAAATATGCTTTAATAAAGAGGCAAAAGAGGGCCCTTTGCATTTTCCAAAGCATGTGAGCCAAGCTTAACTGCTTTCTGGATCCCAGTAATAACTTGGTAATGATGGAGATGGAAGGCTGGTCCCAACAACTGCCATATTGAGACATTCTCTGGTTTGGTTGTATTTTCTTTTACCATAAGAGGTGTCTGCCTGGAATGTGTCACATCTCCCCGTTTCACCCCCTATTTAGAGCAATAAAGTAAATCTCTACTTTCCTCGTTAAAGGTTACACCATCCTCAGCAGTGCTCTTGGCACGAGAAGTTTGCCAATAAATGAGGTCTTCTCTCCATATGATGTGGCTATGGGCACAACATTCTCAAAGAGTTTAGCAAACGGGATATTATGCACTATCACGTATTGTGTGCAGTGCTATTTTTAAAAAATATATATATGTTCCACTAAAAGCAATAAGTAAATGTGTTTTTGTCGAGTAACGGCATGAATATAGTTTATATTATGGTCCTGTACTTGTCTGGTGTGTGGCGGTGCAATGAGTAGAGTAGCACTGCTGTCTCACAGCAAGAAGTTCTCAGGTTCGGTTCCCGGATCGGGTGCCTTTCTGTGTGGAGTTTGTGTGTTCTCCCCGTGTCCGTGTGGGTTTTCGCTGGGTACTCTGATTGCCTCCTACCGTCCAAAGAGACGCTGCTGTCTAGGCAATTTGGGCTGCTGAGTAAATTGCTCTAAATAGTGTGCCCTATGAGGTATCGGCGTCACATGCTGGGTATTCCCCCGCCTTGCGCCCTCTGTCGGTCGCAAAAGGCCCCCCCCCCTCCCCCCCGTGACCCTGTACCGGATTAGGCAGGCATTAATAATGAATGAATAAAAGCAATTGCATTTTATTCACTAATGAGTCATACATATTTAGTTTTAGCCGATGGTTGTATGGTTTTACTATTTGTAGCTGATCTTAATTATTTAGACTGCCGGCAGCACTTTTTTAAATGATAATAATATTGATGATTGCTTCGAAAAGCTGCTCTCTCGGGACAGCCGCGTCATTTGCTTCCTCTCTCCACCTCGCAACGTTTCGCCTCACACGCTAGAGGCATCCTCAGACGGGAGCTGTCCCGAGAGAGCAGCTTTTCGAAGCAATCATCATGCATCGAGCCGTGAAAACCTACATCATTATATTGATAATAATATTTGCATTTCTAAAGCCCCTTTCACCCAGTGTGCGATAGAAGTTGTGTTGAGTAGGGTGCCTTAAGTAGGTCACAGATGCGTGTGTTAGAGCAGCGCCAGCAAAGACCTTGTAATTGAGAAGGAGTGTCTTGAATTCAATCCTGTATTTTTTAACCGACAGCCAGTGGAGAGTCGCCAGCACTGGGATGTGATCCTAAATGGCAGTGGGGGTGAAGACACTAGCGGCTATATTCTGCACACGTTGGAGACGATTTATAAGGTAGGCAGGGATGCCAGGAAATAATGAATTTCAATTATCCATTTGTGAAAATATGAAGATGTGGATCAGCTTCTGTGCGTTGGAGGGTCACATGATATTGCGCAGTCTGGCTATATTTCTGAGATTTAATGGGCTAACTTCATCATCTTATTGATGCATATCTCAACGTTGAGTGAGGAATCAACAATCGCTTCCAGACTCAGGACTGCCTTAGCAACTTTAATGGTCTGGTCGTCAAGCATCAAATGGACAGTTTTAGCCTTGGACAATTGGTGCGGGGTTCCAACAAGAAAAACTTCTGTTTTGTCACCATTTAGTTTTAAGAAGTTTGAACTGAGCCAGGCCTTCACAGTTGACAGTGAGGACGACAAATATCAGACGCATTGATGGATGGTTTTGCGTGGATATAGATTTGTATGTAACGATGAAAGTTTTGACAGCTCGATGCATGACGATCACTCTGAAAAGCTGCTGTTTCGGGATAGCCCCGTCGATCGCTCCCTCTCTCTCCATCGTGACGTTTCGTCTCACGTTGGAGCATCCTCAGGCGCTGTGTCTCACATTGGAGGCATCCTCAGGCGCTGTGTATGCCAGTGATTGTCATAGATTTGTATGTCATCGCCATGGCAATGGTAATTTGGATTTTGGCTGCGTAGGATACGGTCAAGTGGTTTTATGTAGATACTGAAGAGAAATTGGTCGAGGACTGAACCTTGAGGAAGACCAGACAAAACAGGATGGATCTCTGAGTGACATCTTCCAAGGCGAGGTAGGAGCTCAGCCAGTGCAGGGCACAGCCATTGACCCTTATGCCCTGCAGTCACTCCAGTAAGGTTGGGTGGTCAACGGTATTAAAGGCTGCACTCAGGTCCAGGAGGACAAGAATACTTGGCAAGCCTTCATCAGCAAGAACAATGAGGTCATTAACTACTTTGACCAGAGCAATTTCAGTACTATGGTGGGTTCTTAACCCAGATTGAAAGGGATCGAGGAGGTCATTATTGAGGACGTGTTTTTGAAGTTGAATGGCGACTACATGCTCAAGTGCCTTAGCAAGGAATGGTAAATTTTAGATGAGTCGATAATTATCAGGGATATCTGGAATGCGTAGTAGTTTTATAATACCCAGATGTTACAGATAACACATTTGTCATCTGGACAGTAGCTATGCCACAATGTGAACTATTGTATCTGCATTGGAAAAATCTTGAGAACTGGACAACTTGAGATTTCCTGTTGATAAAACTGTGCTACATATTTCAAGAAAAAAATGTCTTGGCAAAAATTACTCAATGTAATTTTGTTCCAACATTATATTTGCCAGTTTTATAATTGAGTTACTTGAACTAAATAATAGTTGCACATTTCTATGGAACAATAACCGGTTTGTAGATCAACATGTATTGAAAAGTATGATACCATCTGTACATTCGATTTTCATTAAACACATATACAACGGAACGCTGTCCTTAGATATTATGTTTTGTTTTTTTCTTTGTGGGCAATGTAAACAGTGCTCTCGCCTCACAATTTTTATATACATATTATTTTGTTTATGGATATTAATAAACGTTAGCTTCAATGTTTCACTTCTATTTCGTGTTACAACTGCACTTCAAGTCTGGTATTTAATTTGAGCCAGTTTTATGTTTCAACGTTGATATTCAAAAATAGTTGTGAAATGAGCAAATGTTTTATGGTTACGAATTTAAATTATTTCTGTAATATGTCAGCCATGTGGACGGAACGATGTAATTTCAAGAAAAGAAATCTTGGTAAACTTTTACTAAGCTGGGAACACGCTCACAGTCTTTTTTGGGAGTGACCTGCTTCAAATGCTTGTCACAATTTTCATTGAGAATTGAAACTCATTATTGAACGCAGGCATTCATTGTTTTAAAAAAATAGAGAGACTAGCAGGCACATTCTTGAGCAATTGTGAATACTGTACGTTTGCCCGCAAAGGTTAAATTAGGACAGGAATGGATCGCAACGACACATTTTTAACACTTCAAACCTTATCTTAGCTTTACATTGGCAACACTACATAGGAAGGAAGTTGATCTAATTCCGTCATTGCATACAATAAACCAACTTCATAGCGAGAGGTGAAATCAAAGCATAAGCCACACTGGGTTATAGCTCAGACAGTTGTTGGTTTTTTTGCCCCTGTCGAAGGAAAAATGTGACCTGACCATCCAAATTGAGCATATATTTTTTATAAAAGGTAGGATTAGATGCAATGTTTAAAACGCGGTTGCAATAGATATCAGGGTGCAATTCACCCTACGGGGTTTCAAGTCTCTTTACTTTGCGCTAACAACGTGATCTGTGTGTGCCATTACATGATTTTTGGTGCATTTGCTAACAGATTGTATTTTAGCTAAGCCACGGTTTTTCGGAAAGGCTTAATCGACTGCGCTTTCTTTCCATGGCAGCTGAAGCAATATGAGGTAATTTTGTGTACGAAAGGAATGCCTGTAATACAAAAAAGACGGAATAACAGGTGACCTCATCGACTTTTAATGAAAGGTGGCAGTAGCAGGTTTTGATTTGACACAAATCTGGCGACCGCCTTGGCAACGGTGGAGTGAAAGATTACTTAACACCACTTGGGAATTACGTTTCGTGAAAACGTTGGCATTGCCCTTGATTTCCATAGCTCAGAGGATTTGACCTGACGTTGCGTCTACGAGTCAAAAGGTAAACATTCCTACCTTGCCAAACATAGGGGCGATGAACACTTAATTTACCTGGCAATTCAAACACTTTGCTTATTTGAGCTTTGCTTTGAGATAAATTTTAGACATGTTATATTTTGCTACCTTATTTTAGTCTTCATTACACCTGCACGTTCTTCTGAACTAAGTTACATCCACAATTGTTACGGCAGCTCATTGCATATTCATTAATTGTTAATGAGTGGAATGTCAGTTATTAAAATTAAAGTATGCTCACACATCATTGCAAGAAGATGTGTTTTTAGCTTAATCGCAAGAGGGAATTTTTTACTTTGTGTCATATTTTCAATTGTTCATTTCACATTTACTTATTTCAAATTTCACACTTAATATCTCATAGGGTATAATTCACTCGAGGTTAAGATTGCCGGGTAAAATGAGCAGCCACCAGCGCTACGAGCAGTCGATAGAAGGCATCTTCTAGATCTCTGCCTCCACCAGGAGAAATGTTTGAGCTACTGCAGCTATTACCAGCGATGGCTGTTCAGGCATTTGTTTTTTTCTCTCTTAAAACATTCATTTCTAAAGTATATCCCCAGCTGTCCCATTGCCTGCATTAATAATGCAATGACAGCAACTTTCCTTATTGCGAACTTTGCGAAAAGCTCTGCTCTTATTTTTGAAGTGTATATTTTAACATATGCAAACCGTAAATGCAAAGCACAGCTGTTACTATGTTGACATGGAGGCAGAATTTTAGACCGGCTTGACAATGCGTCTGCCATGGGAATAACATATCGCAGATGTCACCAACTCCAGGCCAATTGGAAACAAGTCAGCAATGGACACTTGGCAAACGACGCTACACAGATCAGCGGGCAACACGTGAATCGCAACATATTGATGTGCAAAATAAAAGATGTGCATCTCAGGACAAACGCTGACAAGCAACACACGACGGCATCGTGGCGCGGTGAAAGTTCTGGATTCAATTCCCGGTTTGGACACCTTTCTGTGTGGGTTTTGCATGTTCGCTCCCTGTGTCAGCGTGGGATTTCGCTGGGTACTCCACTTTCTGGCCACAATCCAAGGACATCCTGCCGGGGTTGTGACTAATTTACCCTCGCTGCCCTGAGATGTTGTAACTTGCTTACCCCCCCCCCCGTGGATTACTGTTAAAATGAGCTACATAGCATACTTGTTCCTTTCTAACTTAGATAAAAGAAACGGATAATTTTCACTGCGGTTGACGGTTAATAATAACCCACCTCCCCCCAAGTATTCATACACTAAATAATAACAGTAACAAGGACTACCAATAGATGGCGATGGTAATTAATGTCTGGCATACTACCGATAAATCTGAAAATTTTTGGTCGTGGCTTTATAGTGCATAGCGAAGCCGTTTTGATTAATCAAAATGGACCACAGTCAAACATATAGGAAATGTTGATGCCATTAACTGATGGACTGCAATCCCATGTGGCCCCCTTCTTGGAGTACATGGTGTTATAGCCAAGCCTTGTCAAAAGTGAAGCTATTGCTTTCCTGAATTTTCTCCATTAACCTAGGTCATGAATTTGGAAGTCGCTCTGATAAACAACGTTAGATGTCCTGCTTATGCAATAGATGTAAAAGTAAAGGAAGATATATATGGTTGTGTACTTTAGTGGCAGTTGTGACAATTTTGTCAGAAAAAAATACCGGTACAATTCGTTTGGTAATTATATAAATATTTAAATAACAGCATAATACGATGAGAAATATATATAGTTTTATCTGACAATACGTTAAATATTATTGTAAGCAATATAATGTAGACATTTTCACTTGGAATGGTTTGAAGCTGTAAGCTTTAACTCTGACTTCCAATGTAGTGCCTCGTGATCAAAGGTGCAAATCATTATAATACTCTCGTGGCTTACACATTTACTATGTAAGACACGTACTATATAGGTTTGTTTTGCTTAGATTTCTTATTTATATTGATTACATTTGGTGAGAGCCACATATATACATTGGTCAAGACATGTTTGGCATACTTCAATCGCATTTATGGCATGTAATATTTTTTAAACGGACAAATATTCACAGAATACAGCTACCATTCCCATTTAACATCATAGTTTGGCTTGAAATACAAATGCTAGGAAACATCAAGTGTTACAAAGAGTAACACTTTAGAATATTACATAAGTATTTTGACTGAAGCTGTGGTTCGCGTACTGTAAGCGTTATTTTGGTGACTCGTGTTAAATTGGTGGCCATCAGTTGGGAATGATCTCTAAACTAGTTCTGGTAAAGTACACTGAGCCTCTTGAAATATCGTCACAGAACCCATATCAGTAGACTGGCAAAAAGTCTGTACATTAAATAATTACATTGACATCTTTACCAACCATTATAAACATTTGTAATGTTAATGCAGTTCTTGGTGGGGTTTCAGGACGTGTTTAATAACCTTATCCCAAATTCTTATTTAATTGTAAATTTTCAAGCTTTTATGGAAATGCAGTTTAATTGGAATATATCCATGGTTTACTGTAACTGCGATATGTCATGTCACACACGAGTAAAATAATATAAATGTGCATCTCTAAAGCACCTTTTCACAAGGTCCTTACGTATTGTACATCATGAATGAAAATATAATTTATAACACACGCAAGTTCCATGGATGGTCATGCACGAGATACAGAGCGTGAGGAACCTGCAGAGAAGGGGGGAGTTAGTTAGCGGGTGCCAGCCCACCAAGCACCGCTTCCTGTATATATTATTATGTTATGAGCTAATTAATGAATTAGTTTTCTTAATTGTGGGAGGAAACCGGCGAGCCCGGAGGAACTCACGCAGAACAGGTGAGAATACACAAATCCCACGAAGAAAGGTGCCTCGAGGTGGGATTCGAACCGCCTTGAGCAGGAGTTTCTGTTAGGTGCAATGTTACCACTTCGCCACCCATACCTTGGCCAACCTTGGCCAAAGTATGGAAAAATATAGACTCTGATTAAGAAAACTGAAAACAACAGAGAATTAATGCAAGTTGATGTGCGATTTATACCCTACCGCCGTGTTCTCCAACTTACAAACAACACCGGCCCAGGCGTTCACACAGCTGGGGAGCAGCACAACTAGGGTTGCCACCTCTCTGGTACAAATGAAACAAACCTGGACATGTTATGGGAAGAATAATACCACTACGCAGCCGACAAAACCTTCACTGTTCCGAGGAGATCTGCAGGTTTGCCAGGATAACTGCGGCCTTAATGAAATGCCAATCATAGGAAACCCTGAACAGGTGGAAACTCTGCACACAATACTGGGACAGGCCCTCGAACAGCCGGGAGCAGCGGTGGCAATGGAGGGGTACCCAGCGTGCAGGACAGACGCGGCAAGGGGAACGCGGGCTGGAATAAGTTGTTCTGAGTCAACCTTGAGGGCACGTGGTTCGTGGTGTCAACTAGAAGAACATTACGGATAATAAACAATGACACGCTATTAGCCTGTACCCAATAAAACACCATAAAAGATGACACTCACTTTGTAGTCCTGTCTTCAGTGTTAATGATTGCAGCGTTGCGCGTTAATTAGTTATTCTGCACGAAACCGGGTTGTTACTCTTTAACAACCAAAGTCAGCAACGTTTAACTACCTTGTATTAAAAACTTTTAAGAGGCGTGCATTAAAAGTTGTTATTGACAACAGTACTGCATGGGCATATTGCATTGTTTTCAAACACTGATTTATGAGTGCAATGAATGACATTGTGCGTCAGCGGTCCTTCTTTACAGGGCCCATCCTTTAAGACCACAGTGTTGTTGACGAGTGTGTTGAGTTTTTTTGTTGCGTGTGATTGTCCATTACTGCCAACGCAGTATCACCAAGTAATTAGATTAACATCAAAATGTTCTTATGAAATGATTCCTTGCACATTTTTGGATTCAGGAGCGGCCAAAGATATCAAGGAATGACTGCCGTGATTTTTTCCTAAATTTGTCAATATCACTAAAAACACTACCAGATGTATCTTCTGATGAACCCCATATGACTGAAAGCAGTTCAAGACGCTGGCGTTTGAACAATATATTCATTTTCAGTCTCAAAGACCAATATATAGTCTGTATTTTAGTGTGAAAATATGAACGTGAAGGCTATTTGTTTAACATTCTACTCATTTCGAAAATCCAGCACGGGCAAGAAGACGATGTTGTAAATCCAGGCTTGAGCAAAACCACCGAGAACGACTGCAAGTAGCTTTAAGACCATTGGGATTGATGGTTTGTGCGATAAAAACTTAGCTGTGTACGTGGAGAGACAGTGATGTGAAGGAGATGTTGCCTGCGCATCTATTCGACACAACTTCTTAAGCTTATTCAATCGCTTCATTTCCACAGTGGACACCTTATCGGATCATATTTTCCCTTTAGCTGTCAATCTACCATTGGTCTCGACTCCCCATGCTCATGACTCATGGTAACTGTCTTGCTTGAGCCCTGCATAACGCTCGAGTAATACAACGGCGGAATCTGTCGCTGGGTTTGAAGAACCTGGTTCTTTCAGAAGAAGAAAAAATCCTCCCTCCAGGCCGTCACCTTGAATAAAAATGTGCGCGGTCCAAATTGAGCGAGAGCTGAAACTATTGACTGGTGGCAACATGACCAAGTGGAAAATGAGGATTTAGTCCAAACCTGAACGAGAAAGTTTAGGAAGCCACGCGAACATTGCCCGGATGACGAGACCAGGTCTTGACTGCGATTTTGGCGTGATATGCTTTAAACGATTATATTCCTGAGCTTGTTTCCTGAGCTGTGAATGTGACTCTTATTTTGTAGATTTTTTTTTTTATGAAATCACAAATAGAAAAGTGTTCTTTATAAGAAATGTACTTTATTATATTATGTATCAGTAAGGTTTAGATCATCGCATGGTAGACTACGGGAATAACGTTTGATGTATCAAAAATGTCTGCAAAAAGCATTCAATACATTTACTGCAAACTAGTAAATAAATTTGCGAGCGTTACACATTGTACACATTATCATCTTGAAGAAGCACAACTGAGCTCTTACACATCCATATCAGCACAGACGCGTACACAATACGTTTCACACCAGACATTTCAACACCAGCTTACCAAAGTGATATATATTTTTTGTGACCCTCGGGTGAAAACGCTCTGGAAATGCAATTATTATTATTATAGTTAAGTAAATAGATTAAAGTGAAAATTGTATCAAATTTAATTGAAAAGTTCTGTGTTACAGTGACAAACAATTCGTGGGTAGTCTCTGAAACTAATAGTAAATAAAATTTTAGTTGAGTTTGGACTCAAACCAGCTGTTTATTTTCTCTTCATTTTGGGCCCTCCATTGAATGTTGGTCTTCGTCCTTTCGATCGCCTGCTCCATTGTGGCAGCAGCAGAACCCAGGTTGGGATGCGCTGCCTTAAATTGTATGAGCTGGCGATACAAATGTCAAAATGGCTTTGGAATTAATTCACTCATACCGGTGCTTGTAAAGCAAAGCCTAGATGAGCATGTATGTATATTATATCAAAATGTTTCAAGAAATATTTTAACAGATACACTAACAGCGCATTATGAAAGTTGCAAAATAAATATTAGGGGGGCAAGATAACAAGACTTGCTTTTACAAAAAAATATTCACAGTGACAGAAGCTGATGTTAGGGATTATCACATTATTTTATATTAGAAAAAAAATTTCCGTTTTCCTGGCTGACCCTGCACTGAGAGGAAGCAGAGGTGAGGTGGATGGGCGGCTATGGGTGTGGGAGTGACTAGGGGGGTATTCGAGTTTGGGTGGCTGCCAATGTTGTCATGGTGTGGGAGGGTGCACCCAGAGGTGGGAAGGTGGAGCCTTGGGGGGGGAGGGGGATTGACTCTGTTGCTCAACGACGGGTTTTAACTTACTATACTGATTGTAAGAAAGTTTTGCTGGCTCGCTGGCTGGAGGGAGAAACGGATAGATGGTCACATTGAAAACGAGTGGAGTGCTTCTTAAAATAATACTTGTGGATCTCTTATTTGATCCGTTACATATCCCCGTACAAAACGCTTTTAAAATTGACACAGACTAATGTAACTCGTTCACAAGATTGTCCCAGGGGCAGGGCAAATGGACTACAAAGTTCATAAGACAGTAAATATTCGCGATATCTTATGATGTGGTAAGTGCTACCTAACAAGAAAACCTTTATCATTTAATACAGGTCTCATCTCATTATCTGAAACCGCTTAATCCTATATAGGGTCACGGTGAGCCGGAGCCTATCCCGGAAACACAGGGCGTAAGGCAGGAATACACCCGACGACGGGACGCCGGTCCATCGCCGGGCATTGCAGGACAATTTTAGTCTGCGAGCCAATCAACCTTCCAGGAGCATGCTTTTGGACTGTGGGAGGAAACCGGAGTACCCGGCGAAAACCCACGCGGACACGGGGAGAGCATGCAAACTCCACACAGAAAGGCACCGGAGCCGAGAGACTCGAACCCGGGACCTTCTTGCTGTGAGGCGTCAGCGCTCAGCAGGCCAATTAAGCTGGGCAGCAGCGTGACTTGGACAGTGGGGGGCGGGGGACGGAGTACCCAGCGAAATCGCACTAGAACACGGGGAGAACGCACAAACTCCACACAGAAAGGCACAGCGGGGTGAGAACTGAGCCGCCTCGGGCAGAAGTTTGTGTTTCTCTCAGGCGCGGATGTTGCTGCGCTCCATCCTGCGCTGCAGGAACTGTTTGGTGTTTTGAGTGTCCGCGTGGGTTTTCGCCGGGTACTCCGGTTTCCTCCCACAGTCCAAAAGCATGCTCCTGGATAGGTTGATTGGCTCGCAGACTAAAATTGTCCCGCAATGCCCGGCGATGGACCGGCGTCTCGTCGTCGGGTGTATTCCTGCCTTACGCCCTATGTTTCCGGGATAGGCTCCGGCTTCACCGTGACCCTATATAGGATTAAGCGGTTTCAGATAATGAGATGAGATGAGATGAGTGATTTTTTTTTAAACTTCGATTTCTGAAACAGTCTTGGGCACCCCCTTTACCAACCCACTCAACTCATCATGGTGAAGTATGGTCAAACAACGCATTGACTAGCATGGATTGTTGAGAAAACTACAGCATATAGCATTTTCACAGACGGCTGTAAATAATTATTAGGAATCCTTCGTTTGACAAGTGTCATTAAACTCTACACACATTTACACTTCAAAAACCTTGCAGGTTCGAAATGTCATAAAAATTTTCCGAGAATATATTTAGTTTGTACTTTGAATTCCACGAATAAATGAGCACAGCAGGCTAATAACCATCGCACTGCTCCGCTCTTGCAGTCCGGCATAAGGGCTTCAAAGCACTGAACTTTGGATAGAGAGAGGTTAGTAACCACTTGTCCGTCAACCACCCGGGGGCAAGGGACGGACGTTTATCGCCTACCTCGTCCAGTTCAGCTTGCGTGCTGAAGTGCCTCGTGACGCCCGTTATGAGGTTTGAGAAAGAGAAGAACCCCGAGCCGTACCTGCAAAAATCATCACGGTCGGCGGTGAGGAGACATGAGGTCACAGTCACCCAGCAAATAAAACTAACGCGCTCTGCGAGCATCGGGGCACGAACGCGTTGTAATTAGGTTCACTTATAAAAGAGCGAATGCAAGTAATAATAAGAATAAGAATTGCACTTCTGCAGCGCTTTTCACCCGAAGGTCACAAAGCGCTGCACAGAGCTGCGGAGAGAATGGCATTTCAGCAACAACGACACAAGAACAGCAAATCAGCAACAATAACGGAGTTTTTTTTTTGTGGGGGGGGGAGCGAGGGTAGAAAATATCCGTAAAACATGGAGAATAAATAAACGATTAACGTTTACTTTTTAACCGAAAACAGAGGCGCTAGATTTAACTAAAAAACACGATGTAAAAGTAGGTCTTCGCGATTTAGAGTGCGTGAGACTCGGCGGTAATTCGAGGGGAATGTGCCAGGCAACTTGAGCAACTTAAGCAGACCACATGCATTGATAATTACGAATAACTTAAACATCAAAGGAGGATAAATAGCATACTCGAGTAGAAAATGCAACTTGGCAGGGAGAATTGCCAACATCACGCTGTAAATAACACCTAGGTCTGCGGTGAATATTAATCAAAACATGTGCGGCGCTTACTGGTTGAAAATGAAGTCCCACTTCTGTTTGACAAAACCCCACGCCAGAGGCATCCCGATGACGTTCCGGGCCACCGACGTCATGACATTCGTGGCATCTTGCTTCCTGATGAGGCTCGAGTTTAACGCATACTCCAGGAGCCTGCCCATTCACATGCAATAATCGGCGAGAATGAACACTGGCGTAGCGTTATTGACCGCAGCTGAACGTTTGCGAAGATCGCGGCGGAATAACGACGAGGAATGTACCGTCTGAGGATCCAGGGCTCCTTGCTGCAAGCCAACGCAGATCTCAGCTTCTCCTTCTCCACGGAGAAGGTGGTCTCCTGGAAGAGCTGGAATGCAAAGTCCCATTCGGCGATACCTCCGGCTGCCAGCGCTTGGCAGTACACCACGGAGCGTAAATTCGGTGGAATGCTTTAAACGCAAAAGATTAGAATAAACAGACAAACAGGAGTTTGAGATCATTAAAGTGTCCGGATAATGATGCAGCTCTGCTATGTAATAGGCCCCGTGTTTGTTATAATCTCTGCACGATGGAGAAAGTGTTTTCACGTATTATGTATGTATTATATATGCATTGTGTATGTATTATGTGTGTCCACACTGAGGGTGCTAGGGTCGAAACCTTCAAAAGCGCTGATTTCATCTGCAAATCCCAAGGTTTGTATCTTATATTCGCTGTACTAGCCACTTTTTATTATGCTTAGGAATGTTAACACTTGTTTTTGTTTATTTAATGCCCTTCATTCACAGTCATTATTTTACTTAAATGATCTGTTCTGATGTTGTTGACATACCCTTCTCTCCATAGCTTTGTGACCTTCGGATGAAAGGCGCTTTAGAAATGGAAACATGCTTATGTCATCCCTCAGATTTACACCGCTACAATATTGACCGAGATGTTTTCATTGTGTGTATATTTGTACTGCTAGTGCTGTTAAAATTAAGAAAGCAAAATGACATTGATATCTGAGAGCTTCGTGACACGCATATTGTATCTTCTCGAGGTCTTTTATTGAAAAGTTCTGTTGTATGCATGAGTTATGGATATGCTCTCAATTCCGGGACAAGGAGTCTATTATCATATACCCGTGACAGTTAAGTGATTAGGGTGGCACGGTGGCCCAGTGGGTAACGCTGTCGCCTCACAGCAGAAAGGTCCCAGGTTCGAATCTCGGTTCGGGTGCCTTTCTGTGTGGAGTTTGTGTGTTCTCCGCGTGGGTTTTCGCCGGGCACTCCGGTTTCCTCCCACAGTCCAAAAACATGCTGCTGCATAGGTTAATTGGTTTGCAGACAAAATTGCTCGCATTGCTCGCATTGCCCGGTGATGGACTGGCGTCCCATTGTCGGTATATCCGTGCCCTGTGTCTGCCAGAATAGGCTTTGGGTCATCGTGACCCTGTACAGGACTAAGCGGTTTCTAACAATAAGATGGGACTAAAGTGAAGATTGTGAGCACTCACATGTTTATTCCATTATCCATCCACTTTTGGAATATTTCCAAGGCACTGTCCAGACATGCTCGCTTGCCGTACACGCAAGCTGTGTTCACAGCATACATCTGCATATACCTGGTTGCATCAGACAATTCATTTTAATCAAAACATCAAGATTTTATCCGAAAGCGAAATGTAACGAAATAAAAACTCACAAAAGAATATTTAAAATACTCACTGATCCATGTGGCCACTGGGAACAAAACTGATATTTTTGTGTATCTCATAGATATTTTCTATTTGCATTAACATGTATTTCTGTGGGGGAAATAACAACAAACGAGATTTAAGACAATCGTTGGAGGCACGCTGACGGTGTTGAAGGCCCCTCGTGGCCGAAGATAATGCTGCTGACTTGTAACCTATGTTGATTAATTTACTGTTATATCCTGTCGAGGGCGGCGTGGTGGCCCAGTGGTTAGCGCTGACACCTCACAGCAAGAAGGTCCCG
>JAZEWT010000015.1:16233878-16249372 GCA_036362905.1 Mordacia mordax
GGGGGAACTGTGGTGCCAAGCCTCACGTGTGACAGACTGGTGCATGCGAGCAGTTACCCGGGGGTGACAAGGGGGTAACTTAGGTCGACTTGTAGGTACGTAAACATCACGTGGTCTGAGATTCGGCGGGAATGGGGGAGACGCGTGAGCGCTGCGGATTGGATGAGGACGCGGTGTGATCTGACGTGACGAGGTGACGTCGGGAGAGTATATAAAGGGGAGATATGGAAGAAGCTGGGCTGTTCTGTCTGGGCGTGAGAGAGAGTCGCATCGGAGGCCAGCGTTCGAGAATTGACCACGTGGTCATTGTTCGGGTGCGGCGCAGTGGAATAAATCTACCTCTTGGTTATAGTGGAGAGTGCCAGTGTGCCTGTGCCGGAGAGAGTGGATGAGTGCCCGCCAACGCAAGCGCGATCGTCACCGGCACGCGAAGAGGAGCGAGCAGAACCAACTCTGGGAGAGTTCACGCGTCGCGACAAATATATACCTCATCATCAGGAAAATACAGTCCATAGTTTCGCAAGCAGTGGTAATTTTACATGGGTTAAATTCACACCATATGGCTGTCAGCGAGAGCTGTTCACGCGGTCATCTTTTGAAACAAACAATTTAAATAGCTACATATGTACACTGGCAAACGTACCCATAGCTTTATTTAAATATCTACTGTACGAGCTAAAACGAGAGCGCGCACGCCTCTCATTGTTTTTTGATCTGCAGAGTTGGCAGAAATGTGGCTCACCGTGAGTGCACCATGTGGCAGCAATCCGTCTCTGTGCATCATGTTGCAGGCTCGTTATAGCAGCTGAGGCTGTACTAGGGATCCGTATGCCAAGAGAAAGACAAATATGGATACTCCAGTTTCTTCCCACCATTTAAAGACATGCCGTCTGATGGACTGGGGTCTTACCCTGAGTATAGCCCTGCCTTATGCCCTGTGTCTACCAGGAGAGGCTCCAGCCGCATGCCACTTTGTACACTTATAATAATGATGACCTTTTAAATGAAGACTTTCTGTTTAACTTTCGGTTATAGTAGCAATTGCACGTGTATGGTGTATTGATTTCAATTGTACCAGTATCCTTATATGAGCACAACATAATCAAAGTGGAATGTTAATCATTTTGATTAGCTCAGTACATTTTGGACATATTGTAAAGAGACGTGTTTGTATTGTTTAGTTTTGTAGAAATGTAATACACGCAAAACATAACTTAATAAGACACGCTGCTGCCTAGGTTAATTGGCCTGATGAGTAAATTGCCCAAAAAAGTGCCTTGCGGTTTACTGATGTCACATCCTGGGTATAGCCCCGCCTTGCACCCTGTGTCTGCCGGGATAGGCTCCGGCTCCCCCACGACCCTGTACATGATTAAGTGGGTACTGATACTGAACTATAACGTAATAATGTGCATTCACCAAATTATTATATTGCGTTGACAAGAGCCGGCAGACGAGACTTTATCTCGGACACCAGCTGCTTTATTTACATTCAGACACCGTGACTGCAGACTTTGTCAGCAGCCAGCACCTTGAGCAGACATGGAGGACAGACGAATGAGCCCCGAGCAATGTTCACCCCCTTGCCTTTAATCCCCACTCTCGTCAACAGGCTTCCTGCCACATCCATGCCCCACACCTGACTCTTTACAATAATCAATTTCTCCCCATCCTGACATAACATGAACAGCAAGCAATCCAAGAACATGCGACCTCATCGTTAGGGATTTGAGAATGTACAACACATGGAACTGTTCACCGTAGAATGGGTTATTGCACAAACAGGCCAGCACACCCCTCTCGTGACCGTCGCCCATCGCACACTGGCACACTTTGTCGTTGTTATTTGAGAATCCCGAATATTATTTGTTTATAACATTTGACGAAGGACAAAACGTTCAGAATGTGCTAGAAGCATTTTTTTCAGCAGTTTGGGTGCGTTGTCAGTGATAAACAAATTATCAACGCGCACCTACCTACCCATCAGCTGATAAACAAGATATTTTGCTAAGGTATTCAAAATGTTCAATAAATCGTATTTGTCTCTTTATGGGAGAGGTCCCTCTACCAACCCGGGACTTCTTGCTGTGAGGCGACAGCGCTCGACAGCGCTACCCACTGGGCCACCGTGCTGCCCGTTGAGTCAATCACCAGTGCAAAATGGGAATAAATAGCGAAGATCCTCGTGTTTCAAGACTCAGGTGTCCTTGTGCTGCCAGCAAGCCGTGTGTGGACCAAGACTGCCACCTCTCGAATATAAACGCAAACCCCCAACGATTCGGCAGCCGCCATCAAAAACATGGTCCGAAAAGTGACCATGTGAAAGAACACTGTGTTTCATTACGTTCAGGATAAAATTGTTCACGAGTGATATCTGTTCAGAATTCAGAATTAACAAAATAAAAGAACGGACAATTGTTTATTCATAATGTGGGAAATCACGTGTCTGTAAATTTCCACCGTTAAATTCAAAGTGAAATACATTGTTAAGTTGGAGCACCCGCATATCGCAGTACTCGCCAAAATCTTCAAGCGTTGAAGGTGCTTTTCAAATAAAACGGTGGAAGGACTTCAAACAGTATAAATATTTGCATACCAACACTGCGACTCCCATCTCTAACGCTGTGACTCCCATCTCTTACACTGTGACTCCTATCTCTAACACTGTGACCCCCATCTGTTGTTGTTGCTTACATGCTCTTCTCTCCTCAGCTCTGTGCAGCGCTTTGTGACCCTCAGGTGAAAAGCGCTTCAGAAGTGCAATTATTATTATTACCACTATTGTAAGTTTTCACGGCTCGACTTATGAGAATTGCTTACCAAAGCTATGCTTTGACACGGCCAAATCGAAAGAACAGATTAGGAAAGCAATTGGTTTCCATGCAAAGTGGTTCATACTGTCGTTACAAAAAATGAATTACAGCAGCCTCTAGTGAAATCTTTAATTATTTACAAACAGTAAGAAAAATATTGCAATCCCATTTTTAACTTGTGCGCTAGGCGCAGCTGTTTGTAATCCAGGTGTGGACGCCTCGGTTGCGTCGTGTTTTGCGCAGTTGAGAAGAAATTCTCATCACGGATCCCAAACCAGAACATTGTGCTGGGCATTATGACGTCTTGACAGCAGGATCGTGCAGTGCGAACATCCGCGCCTTGGGTGCAATGTCCTTCCTGCCTGGGGCTGTTTGATTGTCGCCTCGGGTGCCTTTCTGCAGTGCATTCTCTTTCTCTGTTCTGCATTGCGTTTCCTCTGCCCCCCCCCCCATAACAAAACAAATACTCATTAATTGACTGCTAACATGATAATATACAGGGCATAGTGTCTGGAAAACATGAACCATGTGGTTGCGTTTTCCTAGTGGAACGGCATGATTACGGTTGGGTTTTTCATCTTGGTACTAGTTCGTGTTGTGAGTTTGTGCCATCTTGCGTGATACGGTTTACTTTTATGATCACGGTTTTATTTTTGCACAGGTTGTTGCTGTGGATAAGTATATTTTGGCCTTTTGGTTTAATGCGTCGTCACGTTGGTAAGTTCGGACATTGGTTGTGTCACAGAAATCCCGCATCCAGAGCTTGTAAGCTTACTGGGTACTTTCTGCTTGACTAATGAACATCTCTGATTTTCGGGCCTCTCTCTGAATGGTTCTCTCTTTGAACGAATGCCTTTGGCATTGAACAAATACTATGCGCCATGAAACTTTATCATGTTTTGATTTGCTTCATTACACTGAACACGTATAAAATAAGCGCGACTGCTTCATTACGCTTCTAGATTTTTTTGAAAATGTTCTTTGGCGGGTGATATCACTATCCCTATATACATAGTCTAACGATTCTGTTAAATTTTTTTTTATTTTTTCGCTGATACAGTATTTCGGAAAAGAAAAAAAGCAATAATTATGCATAAATGATTTACAAGATCAACTAACATCTGAATAGTCACTCTTGTTTACACATAATAATATTAATTGCACTTCCAGAGCGCTGTTCACGCGAAGGTCACAAGCGGTGCACAAAAATGCGGAGAGAACGGCATGTCAGCAACAACAACGACATAAGAACAGCACATCAGAAGCAATAACGTTTTTTATGCAAATCTGAGCTGCGGAGAGAACGGCATGTCAACGATAACATGAGGACAGTTCAACTGAAAGTCAAATAGTGGCAATACATTATAGAAGTGCATAATATAAGCAGGGCGGCGCGGTGGCCCAGTGGTTAGCGCTGTCGCCTCACAGCAAGAAGGTCCCGGGTTCGAATCTCTCGGCTCGGGTGCCTTTCTGTGTGGAGTTTGCATGTTCTCCCCGTGTCCGCGTGGGTTTTCGCCGGGCACTCCGGTTTCCTCCCACGGTCCAAAAAGCATGCTGCTACATAGGTTAATTGGCTTACAGGCTAAATTGCCCCGCAGTGCCCGGCGATGGACTGGCGTCCCGTCGTAGGTATATCCTTGCCTTGCGCCCTGTGTCTGCCGGGAGAGGCTCCGGCTTCACCGTGACCCTGTATAGGACTAAGCGGTTTCAGACAATGAGATGAGATGAGGTTTCAGACAATGAGATGAGATGATATAAGCAAAAAATAATAATTCTTCAACAAACAAGGAATAAATAGTGGACTGATGGAACAGTAGCTGAGTCAAACATCTCCACCCTGTGTGCTTGGCAAACACGCGCATATGCTACGTGGCACGCAGACTGGACATATACAGTTATGAATCATTGCTAAGAAATTATCTTTGACCAGTCAGTTAACGATTTCGCTTCATTGATCTGTGTGCTGGCAACAAATTGAAGGTACTGCTGAGGATGTAGAAACGAAAGCCAATATGAATGAGTGAAACCAACATTGGAATGAAGTCAGCTGGATTTTTTCGCTCTCCACTTCAATCACAGTCGTACAATTGCTGTGTCATTGCGGAGAGTGCTCTCAAATACACAATCGTAACAAAACTGTAGTTTGTGTACTTATTGATGTGGACATGCAAGATAAATTAACGCCACTATGAACGCGTGCACTGATTTGGAAGATTTATTAGACATTTCAGCAACAGCAGCCGTGATTGAATCACTCCTGGATAGAAGCCCAGTCGCCGGTATGTTTCACGGTCCACCCAGCACACGCGCATGAGACAATTCCATACCTCCATCAGTGTGGCGGACACCCTTTAGAGCACTGTGGCCCCTTTGGCCATCGGTCAGTCGTTTTGATGCTTGCTTTCCAAAAGTTGCTCTTTCCGGATATTCCTGTCGGGCACTCCCCCACTCTCCTTCACGACATATCGACTCCGACGTTTGCGTTATGTATTCGGACTAATATTCTTTCACGAGTGTGCACTTGTACATACACAAATGTAGGCACACACACACGCTGCGTAGACGTTCCACCGAAGGGACTTAACAAACGCCTAATTGGACTTGGCAGCTGCACATACACCAGATACATAAAAAGACACAAGACATAAGATTGTGCATAAAGGCAAATGGTGGCTCCAGGCGGGGTGCCACCCGAGTGCTACAATCGAGGTTATTGTAGAGAGAAGTACGTATGTGGCAAGCGGTGTCACGTAGTAATAGCGCGGGCAGAACTGCCTGCGCAAACACCAATTTGAGGAGAGTGGAGAGTCAATAATTGCCAACTGACGTGGTCTGAGATAGTGTTGTTGAGAGAGGTTGAGGTGTGCCAGTTGAAACCGGTGGAGGCACAGGAGATGAGATCATGTGTTGAGGAACTGAGGGCTTGAGAGCACCTGGACCAAACTGGTCTAAACTCGAACGGTCATCCAGGGTGAATGTTAGCAGATACACAGAGACACCAGGGAGACTGGGAGGAGGCACCATGACAACGGCGAAAAAATAACAGTCTGAGCACAACAGAGCGCGTGGTACAAGTCAATAGAAAGCTTCTGCAAGGAGATCGCTTGTCAAATTTACGTGAGAACACACATGGCTCAGCAGTAGTATTATTAGTACAGCGGAGTGAGGAGCAGAAAATTCACCACCAACTGAAAGTGACCCAGATCAGAAGAGGGACATCTTGAGATCGATGATGAGAGCGACTAGCTCCAGAGAGGCAGCGCCGGCCAGCAGCAAACCAAACTTGACATGAGTGAACGGCGCTGGATGGGAAAAAAACGTCCACAGCAACGATTACAAGCGTAAATTGTAAGACTGCAGCTACAGCGTGCGAAAGAACGGAGGCTGTGTCAATGAGACATCGGGGCAGCACTGGGAATAGTGCCTAAGAGAATAACTGGACACCACCGGAGACACGGAGCATAAGAGAGCTGTAAGGCTAAGCACGAGGAGATCTGAATGAGGGGAAGCCAGTGGCTGCAGAGAAACACATCGTTGCTGGCCATGGCAGCGGCTGCGCAGCAAAATAACGGTGCCGACGATTATACTGAGACGAGACTCCTCATTCCGGGATGTCGGGAGTGCTGCAGCATCACTCTGCTGGGCGTGGAATCCACCCAGCCATCTTTCGCCACCAGCGGGAGGGTGTGAGGGGATGGTGACTGTGGACTCTACAGTTCTGGGCCAAGATCCCGTCAAGTGGTGTGAACACATGCTCAGACACATAGACGCGTGTGGACTGGTGCTAGGCACATACACACGGTCACACATACTCATACATGTGGGCGTATGGGTTGTTGATTAATGGTGCGTTGGCAGGTAAAATACAAACCGTTAACGTGTGATATTGCAATCGCTTGAGAAGCGATTGCACGTTTTATTTCAACCACCATGCGAGTTGTGAAACCGGTTCACCAGGGTTATTAAATTGAAACCGTGCTAACGCAACTGCTTCGTATCGTTGGTTGATGCTTACGGAGAGAAGCCACAACTCTTCTCTGCACAGCTGGCCCCAATCGAGCTACCGGGACAAAGTACACCCATTGCGATCTCAACAAACCTCTCCCACTACATTGGCCACTCCTGCGAGTACCTGCTGGTGGCTGTAAAAGTTGGAAGCATCCGAACAATGCCTGAGGATCAGAACCCCTGAGGGTGCTTTGGAAAGCAATCATCATGTATCGAGCCCTAAAAACTTAAATCAGTCAACTCAGTAGTTATGCTCACCTACTGGTCATCGTCTCTCGTCCTACCCAATGGCTTGTCTTACCCAAGCCAACTTAATTATTTTTTGCAGTTACATTTTACGTCTTCAACAGAGATCTCTGAGTTTTATTGATGGCATTGTGCATGTTTGTTTCGTTCATTTTAATCATATGCGATAAAAAAATGTACAATATATAATGTTCACAGTATTCCTTCGAATAACACTACAAAAAGACGATTATAAAGGCACCATCGTGGTGAGCCGGCACTAAAATTTGGCAAATACTGAGTTCTAACATTATATATGTTATTGGTAAATTAATGAGTGACTTTTTTATATTAGGAGGGAATTCCATGCAGAACAAGGGAAGATCACACAAACTTCACACAGAAAGACACCCAAAGCAGAAACTGATCCGCCTTGCTTAAGAACTTTCTTTTTTTTTTCCTGAGGTGGGGATGTTACCACTGCACCACCCTGCGGGCCCAAGACGGTTATCACATAATTCACTACTTAACCACATCAAGAAAGTCTCATCTCATCTCATTATGTGAAACCGCTTAATCCTATATAGGGTAACGGTGAGCCGGAGCCTATCTCGGAAACACAGGGCGTAAGGCAGGAATACACCCGACGACGGGACGCCAGTCCATCCGGGACAATTTTAGTCTGCGAGCCAATCAACCTATTCAGGAGCATGCTTTTGGACTGTGGGAGGAAAACGGAGTACCCGGCGAAAACCCACGCGGACACGGGGAGAGCATGCAAACTCCACACAGAAAGGCACCCGAGCCGAGAGATTCGAACCCGGGACCTTCTTGCTGTGAGGCGTCAGCGCTAACCACTGGGCCACCGTGCCGCCCGGTTGCCTAATATTTCACACGGGTTTCACGGGTGTTTATTTTTCTCCCGCTCAATTGGCCCCCTTGTTTGCACCGCTTACACTATGGGTGTCTTGGTGCGTGCAGTGAGGGGTTCGTCTTGTGCCTGGGGTTTAGTCAGTCGAGTTTTTTTTTCCCATATTACAACACCTAGCACATTCCAAATTACCAGGTAGTACAGAGGTCGCTCCACACAGGGCGCCTCCACTTGCATTGACATTTTATAATGGGGTATCGACATTGATGAGGATGAAGAAACACGTCCTTGCCATCTCGCCCATCTGTCTACACAGCTTCTGCACCCCCATCCATATTACTGCTCCCAAACATCTGGTACCCCGCAACACTATGCCTGCGCAAGAGTCTCGGGAGATGGTTAACGCTCCCAACACATAGGCATGTTGGCACTATCCGCGCACATCGCTGGTATCGGCATAAGCTCCCCACTTCGCAAATTGGCCGATTGGCAGGCAGTCGAGGCGGGCTGTTGGCCGCCTCTATTGTCAAGCCGAGTGCCTCGCTCCTGCCCTGAACACCCTTGCTTGTCTTATCGCCCATCTCTTGGGTTGTACCGCGCCTAGTATGGGGTCCTTTGGTTACTGATGAAGTTCCTCTCTTAAAACCAGCAGTCGCTGGTGTGATGCTCTCGTTTCCCACCTTCCGGAGTACGTCCTCCTCGTGCTCACACAAGAGTGCTGGTTGCATTGGCTTTAGACGTCCTTATCATAAGTCTCTCTCGGTACAGGAGTAGTCGAATATTGTAAACTCGGTTGTGCACTGCTAACTATAGCTCTGCATTTTCATTAGCTCTGAGAAGCTCCACATCTCGCGTTCATCTAGGAACACTACTAAATCTTTGGGACATGCTTCTAGGGACTGTTCCATTAGTAGTAAATCGACCAACTGGTCATTTTCTACATCAACCCCACTGAGTTGTGGCCACTGCAGTAGGTAATTTTCCACTCTTGCCACAGACTGGGTGATGTGTTCTCTTGGGTCTGGTCTCACCCCACGAAACTTCATTAAAAACCATTCGTCAGTTAACTGGAATATTTGCAGTAACGCCCTTTAGTTTATGGCCCATATATTACACGGCAACCTATGGCAAACTTGATATGTTTCAAATCGCAGAAGGAAGGCATCGAACGTGTCTTTCCCCCTCCTACAATGCTGCCAGTTTTTGTGGTGCCTGCCTGCGGTTGTGCGGATGCTGTGACCTACACTGTGCGACCCCTCTCCTGCTGCTCCACGTTCACCAGCCTCTCCCATTCGAACGCTAGTTTCATCTCCAATTCTGCGGACTAAGATCCACAGACGAACGCACGGGTCGAGATGGCGACAGCGCGGAGTTTCTGCGGGTCGCTCGTCTCGAGGGATTTTTTTTTTTGTGACCGGGAAACCGTCCTGCGCGGTAAGGGTGCAGTGGCGGTGAGCGGTTTAGGAACTCGGTAAGAGTGGGGTTATTAAACTCCTACTTGAGTACGTTCAGCAGTGTCCCCCGGCCTCGTTGAGTTTCTCATGTGACCACATCCCCAACATCACGACCTCTCTGAGCCCCCAGCGTCCCGAACCCTTCTGTTTCCGACTCCCTGCCAATCCATTTTGTTGTTGACACCACTGCCCACCCTTCCAGGCATGTGACAGAGTCGAACATTATCTGCTCATTGCACCCAATGCAGCATTGGGTCTGTTTCGTAGCTGGATGGATGACTATTGTGCAGAGAGGGTATTATATAGGTTCGGGTTGCCATCTGTGCTGTTTGTTTTCTTCCAGAATCTTACTCATTGTTTGAGGGAACTCTTCTGAGAAATCGGTATGTTCACGAAACATGTCATTGAAATCCACTTTGAAATGAACTAAAATTATTATTTGCATACACATCTATCTTTAATTAACATATTTTCTATTTTAAGTGTTCAGAGTGACACCACTATCTTGAAATCCATTGTTAGGACTTTTTTTTTATATATCTATACAGGCGTTTTAAACAGGAATTGTGAATTTTCACACGAAGCGTTGGCAATAAAATGCAGCAGGTGGAAAGAATTGTGAATGCTGGGTTGATTGGCCAAAAGGGAAGCTTTTGTTTATACTTCTGAAAGCATGCACATGTTAACCTTTACAGCTTATTCAGCCACAAGGAAACTACTTATGGAGCACTGACAGCATTGCATAGGCTAGTAACTTCCATTCAGGTGCTGTTGGATTCCATTGAAGGCACACAATATAATTGCAGTGTAATTTCTTTTCTGCACTACAATGGATTTCTTTGTTTGCAAACTTGGAAACACGTGAATGACTTATTGGTTGATTTAATCATTGTGCCATGCTCTGCAAAAAAGTTGGACCTTTTATGCAATATGTATAGTCTCGAATAAAACACTTGTGTGCACATTGTAAGTTTAACCCTTTTGCCAACAGCTGTTGGAACATTTGGATAACAGATGGAAATGTATTAAACCAAGTTATTGTTCAGTTCAACGTATGTGCTTAATCAATCATGACGTGCTAATTATGTTTTAGTTACCTTTTCCTATGAGAATACATGCATTGAAAATGTCACTTGTTATGACAGAACCAATTAAAAGTACCGTAGGATGTTGAAGTTCATCCAACATTGATAATTGCTCTAAGAGATGCTCTTTCTAGACAGCCGTGTCGACCGTTTCCCTACCGTTTGCGACAATTTGTCTCCCACGTTGGGGACATCAATCAGGTGTTTGATGAGCAGCTCTGAAAAGCAATTTTCATTTTGAGGCGTGAAAACATTCAACACTGAGAAGGGCAAAGGGAAACCACCTCAACCCTCAAGCCTGCATGGATTTAGTTTTTTTTACCGCTTTTACTTTGATGATTGCTTCGAAAAGCTGCTCTCTCGGGACAGCCGCGTCGATGGCTCTCTCTCCTCTCCTCGCGACGTTTCGCCTCACACGGCATCCTCAGGCGATGCCTCCAACGTGTGAGGCGAAACGTCGCGAGGAGAGAGAGCCATCGACGCGGCTGTCCCGAGAGAGCAGCTTTTCGAAGCAATCATCATGCATCGAGCCGTGAAAACCTACATCATTACGCTTTTACTTTACTTGCATTGGGTGATGTGTGTAACGGTTAGAATCTTTGAGCACAAAATTTAAGCATTTCCGATAAAGCTGGAGAGCTGAAAATTTGCACGCAGGCATAAGTCGGATGACAATGCAATCTAGTGAAAAAAGTTTGAAGACCGGTGACAAGTTGATCCTGGGCCCGCCATAGAAACAATCCTTTCTCTGTTACGGATCATAGCGAGTGGGCGCTGCGGGGGGAGGGGCGCGTGGGGAGGGCGGGCGGCTCCTATTGCTTTTAGTCTGTATCCCTAGATAGATTGATTTTGTGGTTAAACATTTAATTTTCTACTTTGGAGTGCGGTAAAAGCGGGTCATTTCAATTTTTTTTAAATCCTATTTTATTTGAGGTGACGAGGGCAGTAGAGTGAGGGGTAGCATCGATTTGAATGGGATGCAGGAAACTTGAGCTATGGACTAGAGAGTGGCCTATTCATGCATACAATATTGTTGTGCATTCAGACATATATTTTACATGAATGAAATGATCCCAACAGATCCAAGTTGGGATTTGTTAGGCATCTATTAAATTGTAAGCAATAAATCTTGCATGTCCCTTAAGCCCTATTTAAGATCAACCTCCAGAAACATGCACGCATGTTTTACTCACGGGGTGCGTGAGATGCATCTAACGTGGTAGGCTAAACGTTGGCAAAAATTACAGTTATCACATGGACTGACACAAACACAAATATAGAGCACACTTAAAATATATTTTTTGCATTTATTCATACAGAATATATTTTAACTCTGTAATACGTTACAATGCACTTCTAACAACATTTCAAGACTATGACCCACAACTCTAAAAGAATGACGCTCATCGAACATGTTAATTAATGACGCACCACTATTTTGTTAGCGAGTTTATGCATATATAGTCGTACATTTAAAACGCACACTGAAGGCTTATACTGAAAGTAAAGAATACCTACTTAACGGCTAGACATAAACAGAGATGTCAGTCTTGTGTGACCACGGCTCTGGGCTGGCCTGGCACCATATAAACAAGGATGCATTTATGGCAGCAAAGCAGCTACCGGTTTCAGGAACGCCCTACAGAGGAGCCAGCTCTATCTATGGAGCTGCACTTGAATGCATAGCAGTGTGTTGCTTTGTTCTGCGAGTCTGGGCTTGGCTGCTGAGTACTGCCCAGCATGCATGTTAATGAGTCATTGCTAAGCCATGAGGCGTGCATCTCTCTCCTGGCCGCTAAGCGGTCGGTCTTATAATCCACTCTGAGCAAACATGATGTCAGACGGTAAACAAACTACACAGAGGATAAAGGGGCCTTTGCGGACAAAAGAACTTCCTTTGTAAGGAATCAGTTCTGCACAAACGCTATGCTGTGGCATGTCTGCACCAAATGAAGCTCAAAATTGTGCATTATTTTACGTTCACCAATATGATAACATTTCAAGTGTTGTTTTGTAAACGTATCATCATTTGGTAAAGCATGCACTACTATGGGAAGCAAAATTGGATGGAACTCTAGTTGCTATGCGTATTTATAATAATTTTAATAATAGCATTTCCAGAGCGCTTTTCACCCGAGGGTCACAAAGCGCTGC
Organism: Mordacia mordax; assembly: GCA_036362905.1. Classification (NCBI taxonomy): domain Eukaryota; kingdom Metazoa; phylum Chordata; class Hyperoartia; order Petromyzontiformes; family Petromyzontidae; genus Mordacia; species Mordacia mordax. The sequence continues at coordinate 16,246,489 of JAZEWT010000015.1, forward strand.
ACAGGGCTGCGGAGAGAACGGCATGTCAACAACAACGACACAAGAACGGCAAAGCAGCAACAATAACTTCTTTATCCTGACTGAATAGTTTTATTACGGTGCTGTATACATTCACCAGTTGAATAAACATTGAGTTAATTTATATGAATGAATTTATTACTGTGCGTTTACGAATGTGTATTACTAATAGAGCAAGTGACTTTTTATCACAGTGGTATTTTGTTTGTATACCAATTATAATAGTGGTCTAGAGATCAATTGTTCAAATAGTGATGGGGAGCGGTATGGAGAAGGGTTGTTGTGTTTTCCTAGAAGGTTGGAGTATGTTTTTGCAAAAATAGTTCAATGTTGTTCGTGTTGGTGATGCAAATTTTGGAATGTCTTTGTGTCGACATTAGATTCCTGTGGGGATTCTCTTCACTCTCTTTGTTGTATGGGATGAAGTTTTTTTTATTTATTGAAGACCTCTGGCTCGGACTGTTGGAGCTGCAACTGCTGTTCTGGCTCGCTATTCACCTGCGCCTGCACGGGAACACGACTTAAGGTATACTCGGGACAAGTTATTTATGTATTTTGTTAGCAAATTCTCCTTGTATGCAGCCGTAGTGGTTTGTCACGGTTGCGTGCAATTTGCGTTACGTTTATTATGTTCCTTATTGTGTAACACATCTGCAAACTTGTAGATCGTGTGGTTAATGACTTATTGACATTTGGTATTGTCATAAATATTTAAACATCTACTATCGCGTTACTAATTTATACAAAGACAAAGCACGTAAATATTTACTTTATACACTATTAACAGTGGTAAATTATTGCTTATAATAAATGTCAGGAGACAACAAATGCACATGTTATTCAGTTTCGGCTCTGAAGAGAATATCCACGAGGGTGTTTTGCCATTAAACTGACAAGGCTTGAATTACAGCCAGGCCGAGCAAAGTTTTCGGTCTTTCCCATCATGGATACTCACGGCGTCGGGGTTAGGACATCCGTGACATGTCAGGAACATCCATCACTGGCAGTCAGACCCCACGGAGAGCTTTCCTGTTAGCAGAACAGCTGTTGCCAGGCAGGACTCACTATGAATATGTGATTGATCTATGGATGTGTGTAGAAACCTGCTGAAAGGTTCTTTCTTGCGACTTGATGAAAACTGAGGTGCCCTGAATGGCGAACTCCCGAAAGGAATGTCGCTGCATTATCGGCACTATTAAAGCGTTATTTGTCCAGTCCGTACCGCTGTGGCACAGCTGCCTAGAAACTGATGTCTTTTCTTTCAAGCGTGACTGAGGTATAGCTCCGATTAATTACATTTCTCACAGCAAGGCCGTGTCAGCTACAAGCCGGTAGTTTGCTCATTGCTAAAGCATTTTTCTAAAACACCAAAACAACCCTTTAATGAAGTGTTAATTTAATTGCAACAATCTTTTATCGTGCTGTAAACGTCTATAGAGGCAGTCTTTATTTATTTGAAAGTAATACTCTAATAAGGAATACTTTATTAAGTTAACCTTCAATAGACAATGTAAATAGAGAAAATATTTTTTTCCCTTTCTGGTAATTATACAAGTGTTAAGATATTCATTTACTAAATAGAGACATTTCAAAGGGTATAAATTTTACAAAAAGTCACACATGCTTGTGCAAAAACATGCAGAGACTATGCTTTGATAAATTATGCAATAACCTTAAAACTGATTGTCTCACACCAAACTTGATAACTTGTGAAATGTATCTATTATTTTAATTACTATGTATTCACTCTGATGTTGTTGTTGTTGTTGTTGACATGCGGTTTTCGCCACAACTCTGTGCAGCGCTTTGTGACCGTCGGGTGAAACACGCTCCAGAAGTGCAATTTTTATTGTGACAAGCAAGCCAGTGATTGCAGTGGGTGTAATGTAACAACCGATGGCTTTTTAACCGATGCAACGAAGGCCCACTCCACCGACTGCGTTAATGAGGAACCCACGGAGCTGATAGTGCCCACAGGAGCAGCAATACATATAATCTCATCACATTGTCAGACACTGCTTAGTCCTGTACAGGGGCGCGGTGAGCCGGAGCCTATCCCGGCAGACACAGGGCGCAAGGCAGGGATATACCCAGGATGGGACGCCAGTCAATAACCGGACAATTTAGTCTGCAAGCCAATTAACCCATGCAGCAGCATGTTTTTTGGACTGTGGGAGGAAACCGGAGTGCCCGGCGAAAACCCACGCCGACAGGGGAAGAACGTGCAAACTCCACGCAGAAAGGCACCTATAATAATAATAATAATTGCGTTTATGTACAGCATGAGGACGTTCAACCACACACTTGAATAATAATAATTGCACTTCGAGAGCGTTTTTCACCCGAGGGTAACAAAGCGCTGCACAGTAATAATATAATATTACATTTATATCACACCTTTCACCCAGGGGTCCCAAAGCAGTGCAAGATACCACTTTTAGATTTCATAATTTCCCATGACGACACCATCTATTGAGAACTTGTGGTTTGCAGGTGCATTGCGATACGCTACTCAGTAAATAATTACGTTATTATACATGAGTGAGTTTTTTATATTTAAACTGGAAAGAACCGTTGAGTTATGCAGCTCTTTATAACAGTTGTCCAGCGGGGAGAGGTAGGTAAGTTCCAACGTGTCAAGGCACCCAGGGCAATTTAAGTAGCAGGTTAATTAATCCAGGTAGCAGCATGTCTTAGAACTGTGGAAGTAAATCGGAGCAGCCGAAATAAAAAGCTCATGCAGACAAGGGGGAAACACGTGAACTCTATACAGAAAGGCATCCGAGTCGGGAATCGAACCTGGGGTCTCCTCGCCGTAGGGCGGCAGCGCTACCTACCCACTCACCCACCCACCCACTCACCCACC
>JAZEWT010000015.1:16270685-16303132 GCA_036362905.1 Mordacia mordax
GGCGTCCCATCGTGGGTATGTCCCTACCTTGCGCTCTGTGTCTACCGGGATAGGCTCCGGCGCACCGCGACCCTGTACAAGACTAAGCGATTTATGACAATGCGATGAGACAGATGGATATTTAAGCTCTGAAGATCAAGCTCTTTGTATTTCTCCCGTTTCTCTGCTAAGACACAGTAATAGACCAGACTTTAATTGCCCTCTATCAACTGACAAATTCCCTCCCCCACGTTTAACACAAAAGCATAATGCAATTGTATTTACCTACTCGGGCAGATAGAAATATGTTTTTAATATGCTCGTATCGCTGCATGTCCTCCTACAGGAGATGACCTTGGAGGTGTTAGACGATGATCTCCCTGAACTCATGGAGCATTTCGAGGTGGTGCTGGTGGCCGCACAGTCTGCAGATGGGAAGGCTGGGAGAACGCCGACCAGCGGGGCCAGCATTGATCGCAGCAAGGACAGGGCACCGCTGGTGGTCCAAGCCAGTGACCACCCGCACGGTATGTCACAGTAAACGTGACGTACACCTCACCCCTGTGTCCCTGTACTCTTGCAAATCCTGGGGTAGGACTCGTTTTAGTTGGAAGTCCTGGACCGGTGGTGGATATGCCACATATAGATGGCAGGTAGCCAGTCTTACTAATTAACCACTGGTAGATACAATTTTATCTCTTAGCCACTCTGAATTTCCAACAGTGGTATATATTTCATCATTGTTCGAAGGATGAAGGCACTTTACGCAACAACTTGGAAAATTTTATTGAAACTGATGATTGCTTCCAAAAGCTCCTCTTTCGGGATAGCCACATCGATCACTCTTCCTCTCTATACTCATGGGACCCTCCTCCAGTTCACGTTTTGATTTGCACTCATTTCTGAGAGTCTTACCGTCTCTTTCTCAGACTCCATCATTCTTTCACGCTCTCTGTAAAGAGTTGTATATATTGTATACTGTCTTGATCGTATACAGTGTGGCGTGCCACTGCTGCTAAAAGTTAGCTGTCATTCTGAGTAGGGGCATGTATGTATTCGATTCGAATTGAATGTGTATGCATTATAAATTATAAACTGTATTGACGGAGATGTGGGTCACGGGGTGGAAATGGTTTCACATATTGTAGATTGTATTTATTGTATATTTTGTTGTTGGAAAATTTGCTGGGAAGAGCAATTAAATCGAACGGAAAAGTCAAAGTCTCTCCTTCGCGACGTTTCGCCTCCCACATTGGGAGGCAGATGCCTCCAAAAAGAGCAGCTTTTGGAAGCAATCATCCTGCATCGAGCCGTGAAAACATACATCAGTACATTTATTGAAGCTATTAATCGATCAGCTATTTTTACTTTTTTACTTCTTACGTATGTAAATGAACTATTATATATTGCCCCAATATTATTTATTGGCTTGTCCATAAATATACCATCCTATATAATCACACTTACACATCACCGTATATAGAGTAATGTTTGAGTTAACATTTTATTTTTTGTGTTGACCCCAACAAACACATGAAGGGCCCATGGGTGTTCAGTTTGACTGTCAAAGACACATACAATAGTAGTTTCCTCTATTTAGACCAATGGATGTGTAACATTGCAGCGCGAAATACTCAGCTAGCTTGCAGGCTTTTGATGAAGGATTCCTGTGATAGAACAAATGTTCGAACTGACCAAATGCAAACGATATATTTGTGACCGAGCAGACGCTGGAAAAGAAAGCAGAAAATTGACAATACAGGCAGCAGTTGAGTGAAGCTATGAGTGTATTTACGTAAGAAGATTTGACGGTGCAATTTTTGTTATTGGGTGACACGGTGGCCCAGTGGGTAGCGCTGTCGCCTCACAGCAAGAAGGGTCCGGGACTAAGCGGTTTCTGACGATGCGATGACATGGGTCATTTTGTTGTTGTTTTTCAGGTCTTCTCCAGTTCTCTCTGGGGGCTGCGCCGAGTGACGACGGCCCCTTGATCAAGCCTGAGAAGTCTCCGCTGGTTGTGACTGTTCAGGAGGAGATGGGCCACGTCCATCTGCTCGTCGTGAGGGCGCAGGGCTCCCTGGGGGGTATCGTCGCTGGGTATCGCACCGTGCCTCTCACAGCCACCAGCCCCCGCGACTTCCAGGTGAGGTGAAGGGAAGCGTTGTCTTTCCCGTCTTACGCTGAAATAGACCGGCCGGTCTTAATGTATGTAACGGATCGTGGCAAAGCTCTGCCATGCTCATGTTGCCTGCATTTCAATTACTCTGGATGAACCTGATTGTGTTGTGTAACAGAAGCTAAGGAGGGTTGAGTCTTGTGGGTACATCACTATCTGGGTAATATTGGTGGGCAGAAAAATGGCAATACACCAATTAACCAACATTAAGACATTAGCAATAGATCTTTAAAAATGTTATCCGTGTAGAGTTTTTTTTTTCCCCAAGCACTCGACTTTCGTTCCACATTCCATGCTCCTGACCCTCCTGAAAAACGTCTGAAGGCTCACCGAGATGTTCCTCGTTAAAGAAAATTGTTGCTGAAGTGTGGTTATAAATTGTGCGTGATCGCATTACGATAATATATCAAGCATACTGTATTAACATGCATGTAGTCTACAAAATATATTATGATTAACTCTAAGAAAAAAAGTAGTCTCGTAAATAGACTTGTTTCTGTCATTGGGATATGGAGTTACTGCCAGCAGATCGCGGTGAAGTAAAGAATATGAGCACCGATCCGTGACGTGAGATCTTAATTCTAATCATGTTTGCAATGCCTACTGAACGTACGCATTTCCATAACTTGTTTATCGATAGCGCATTGGCAGTTGTGTTCCTTGCACGGCAATTCCAAGAGCTTTTGCTGCGCGTGCAGATGACATCGGGCAGCCTGCACTTCCGCGACGGAGAGAGATTCAAAAACATCAGTGTGGAGATCAGAGACAACGCCATCCCCGAGTTGGCGAGGTCCTTTCTTTTGCAGCTTCTCAGTCACACCACGGGAGGTAAGGAGATGCAGAACTTAGAGGCATTCCTCGAAGTTTTGGCACCGACTCCCCATCTGCTTTTCGTTTATTGGCTGCAGTACAAGTACAATGTTATCACAACGTGGGAAGCTCCAGTCTGGTCATTTGATTTTTACTCAGGTCAAAGACGAGTGCATCAATCATTATCTACTTATGGTTTATTGGTCTGGAACACGAATTGTAATGTGTATGGCAATGGTCGCTGTTCATTAAGCTATAAAAAATGAAATACTACTGATAAGTGCAGTGCTTCACGATGATGAAATGCGTAAGAAGCCAAATGTATAACTTTAGTCATGTAATAATCAATGCAGATATGAGTCATGCAAGTGATACATATGTTTCAAAGAAGTTTTATCTCATCCTAACAGTGCACTTTTTTCAACTGCAGCGGAATAGCTTACAGGACCCGACGATGAACACTTTGAAATTTCAGCCGCGTGAGAATCTGTACTATGTGTTCCCATTAAACCGTTTATGGATGAAGAGACAACCATATCTAAACTCTGTCAGTGGGCGGTTGCTTTTAGTGCTGTGATAAGTTGCTCTTAAAAATACCCATTTATTGTCTCTGCAGATGCTTGGGAATACTGTGCAGGGAGCGCAGACATGTGTTCCCGCTTCCCCCAACTCTTGATGGATCGCTGTGCATGAGTTATGTCCCAGCTTGCATGTGCGTTTATGTTGCTCGTCGGGGCTTGTGTAAACTTTCTTGCAGACACGGAGGATCTTCTTGATCTGGTTGCCAGTGGCAGTGGAGATGGAGACTCCGATTCCACTTTGTTTGTCTTCAACAGTTCTTATTCTTGGGGTGAGCAAAAAAGAAACCTTTAAACAATTACGTTATTACCGCTGTACTTTGAACAATGAAAATAAACATTGTTCGCCTTGAAATATATGTCCCGTAGATTGCTTAAAGCTTGAACATTGCCATCGTACTGCGATATGTAAAAAAAAAACATATGTCTGCTTATGGCTTTTGAGCTTACTATAGAATCAAATTATAACGAACTTCAGCCCTGTGAGAATTGCTCTTAAGAGCCACTGTTTCGAGAGAGCAGGTCTATCAGGATAACTGCTACCTTGAAATAGGAGGCGGGTGGAACGTTCAACACGGCTATCTCACAAGAGCAGCACTTCAAATATGTTCTCATATATGTAGTTGTGAATACCTACATCAGTACCTGACACTATTGCCTGATTGAAGACCCCTCCTCACCATGTCATTCATGGGGATTCTTTGAACATGCTTCACCACACTGGTTGAAATGCCATCCAACACTGATAACAGCCTGGGCCAGGAATCAAACCCAGGTGACCAACCTCATAGGGCAGTGCACTAACCAAAGGGGCAATGGTTTATTATAGAATTTAATCAAACTGTTCAAAAGAAGGTAAAACAATAACTTCCCGTGTATGCTTAATTATGTGGGTGCTTTAAGGCCGTCTCGATTTTAGAGTTTGTGCAATAAAATTATTTATTATTTGCAAACGTCAGATGTATAATATTTTAAAATTGAAAAATATGTTTTATTTGGTGTTGCTGAATTTCTAGCAGTCTGGAATTACACAATTAAATATATGGTTTTCACTTAAAAGTCACGTATTTCTTGATTATATGTCTGTCCATCTGCATTCAGCTGACCTTGGCAGTGGCTCAACAGTAGAGGTTATAATCGATGCCTCTGACAACGCCTACGGAGAATTTAACTTTGCTCCAGAATCACTGTCCGTATTTGGTAATGAAAATGATGAACAAAGTATCGTCATACTCTATGTAAGTACAAGTTTTTATACATACAAAATGATGCTCTGCTGTGTTTCAAATATGTATATATTTAATGCTGCATAACCACGTATATATAAATAATATCGTGTTCTTTAAGATATACAATTCATCTCTTGCAGATAATTCGGTCTTGCGGAAATCTTGGTAGAGTGACCATTTACTGGAAGGTGGACACAGATGTTGACCATGACCTTGTGACCCAGTCGGGTGAAGTTCAATTTGATGTTGGTCAAATGCTGGCCAACGTGTCGCTACGGATCGCAGATGACGAATTTGCGGAGATGGAGGAGACCTTCACGATAACCCTCGCGAATCTTTCAGCCGGCCGATTGGGAACCAATGCCTCGTCTACACTAACGGTGTTACCAAACGATGACCCGTATGGCGTGTTCGTATTCTCAAAGAGCAGTCGCTCGGCTATGGTGCAGGAGGACGAAGGAAATGCAACGCTTACAATTACTCGAATGCAAGGCACCACTGGCGAAGTGTTCGTGACATTCTCGACCGTTCAAGATGACATCTATTTGTCCCAAATGCTTCCACCCGCCTCGGTGGCGAAGGAAGGAAAAGATTATCTTGCTACGTTTGGAAGTATCATATTTAAAGAAAACCAGAATGAGGCTTTTCTCTCCATACCGATTTTGAATGATGATGAACCAGAAAATGCCGAAACGTTACTTGTCAAGTTGTTGAATGTGAGCCTTTTGAAGGGAGACCTCAAAGGTAATGGGACTCTTCCTACAATGATAAATGATAGATGTTTATTATTACAGCAGAAAGTACTCAGTGAGTTTACTACCTCCAATGTTCTGATACTCTATAAAGAAACTGAATGGCGATTTTACAAATGATTATTTAACCGCGAATGCCGTAGTACAAGTCAAATGGAGTGGAAATCACCTCTGCAGTGAGATCTGCCTTAAATATGTGACATTCAGGGTAGCACAGTGGTCCTGTGGGTAGCGCTGTCACCTCACAGCAAGAATGTCCCGGGTTCGAATCTCGGCTCGGGTGCCTTTCTGTGTGGAGTTTGCATGCTCTCCCTGTGTCCGCGTGGGTTTTCGCCGGGCACTCCGGTTTCCTCCCACAGTCCAAAAAACATGCTACTGCATTGCTTAATTGGCTTGCAGACTAAATTGCCGGCTGTGCCCGGTGATGGACTGTCGTCCGATCGTGGGTACATATCCCTGTCTTACGCCCTATATCTGCCGAGATAGGCTCCGGCTCACCGCAGCCTGGTACAGGACTAAGCGGTTTCTAACAGAGATGAGATGAGACATTCAGACACGCAGTGAGAGGGCATCACACAGTGTTACACACGTTAACCATTAAGCAGAACGAGCAGCGATATGATCTGCTTTCGTCCATCATGCATTTGGCTCTAGCTGTCACACACCATCTATACGAGCAAAAGCTGCTGTGCCCACCGCCTAATTATACATTATTTGCATGCTGAGTCTTTTTCACGGGGGGTTGCCCCCCCCCCCCCCCCCCCATCGCTGCGGGGCTGATGTGAATCATGATCCGTGTAAGTTATCGGTGTTCATTATGTTTTACAGTCGTTGATCCCCCTCGGCTTGGGCCACGGACAGACACGGTGGCTCAGATTGTTATAGCCGCCAATGACGATTCCAATGGAGTGCTGCAGCTCTCCGCTGCTAAAGTGCTTGTGTCTGAAGATTTGGCTGGCTCCTTCATCAATGTCACCCGGACAGGGGGTCTCTTTGGAGATGTCACAATCAAGTTCAAGACGGTACCGTTCACTGCACGTATCGGTAAGCGCGATTACACCCGGATAGGGGGTCTCTTTGGAGATGTCACAATCAAGTTCAAGACCGTACCGTTCACTGCACGTATCGATAAGCGCGATAACACCCGGACAGGGGGTCTCTTTGGAGATGTCACAATCAAGTTCAAGACGGTACCGTTCACTGCACGTATCGATAAGCGCGATAACACGAGGACGCGTACTGAAAGGACAAGCGTACCGGTGTTGTTCTGCAATTGCTCGCTCACACCACTGCCAAGGTCTTGCACCAGAAGAGATCTCCTATTCAGGGTGTTTGGCCTACTCTTCCATGCTGGCCAGACGTCTCAGACTAGGTCGGAGTACCAACGTGTGACGCTGCCACCGGTGACCAATCAATCGAGTAACTGTGGTGAACCCCTTTGACAGTGTAGGCTGGACAGAGAGGAGACCGAGAGGGGATATGCGATGTGAAATTACGTTGAACCGGCGGCATCAGGACTGTGCCTTCCATTGGGCTAACCGTGACACACCACGGTGACATCCCAAAGTTGCGGAATTAATTAAATTATTCGCTTCCACGGTAACAGTTGCACGATGGGTATAGGTATATTCGAATCGGGCTGCTTAATGCATCACACCAAAGCGCTGAGTTAAAATAAACACTCAGAAATCCCAAAGAGACCGGCTCGTTTCTTACATTAAATATTCTGATTGTCAGGTTCTGTCCCATGCAGTAATTCCAAATAGTAGAATTGACGACCAGCTGGCGTAAATACAGCATGGTATACAAAGGTCAGTGAATGGCGTCTCCAAGACTTCATGTTTCAAGTAGATGAGCAGCACGCCCGTAACAACAGTCTGACACACGTGTCCTGTCCACAGGGGAAGACTTCACCGTAGGTTCCTCTGACGTCCTGTTTCACGAGGGTGAGACCTATAAGGCCGTTCCTGTTTACATCATCAGTGACATCACCCCTGAACTGGAGGAGACCTTCGTCATCCAGCTGATTGATGAGATAACGGGTGGAGCCCGGCTTGGGCCCGTGTCCGCTGCTTCCATTACCATTGAACCGTCAGACGATCCCTTTGGCTACTTCAGTAAGTGCGGTTCGTCATGCGTTTCGACTCGTCCCACGGTTTACGTCCAAAAGTTGCTCGTTCACGCAAGCGGTGGCAGACAAAGTGGCTTCCACTCGAAAAACACCTCTGAAAGGATATATGGTCTACTTTTACACATTGACCAGAGTTTGAAGTCTGTTATTTGTGTGTAAAGTTACTGTTGGTGGAGTTTGCCTTCGCTTCAAATGAAGTGCATTGTGTGTGCTAAAATGGTAGCGCCACTGCAAATGCGATTCAATGTTATTTGATAGAACATATGAAAAGACATCGCGAGTGACCGGCCTCGTAAATAGCAAGTCCAAACGTAGGTAAAAATAACGCAAACCGAAATGTGCGCACTGTATGAGAAAATGCTGTTATTCACTTGCTACAAAGTGCCCAATTTCAAAAGATCTCATCTCATCTCATTATCTGAAACCGCTTAATCCTATATAGGGTCACGGTGAGCCAGAGCCTATCTCGGAAACACAAGGCGTAAGGCAGGAATACACCCGACGACGGGACGCCAGTCCATCGCCGGGCATTGTGGGACAATTTTTAGTCTGCGAGCCAATCAACCTATCCAGGAGCATGCTTTTGGACTGTGGGAGGAAACCGGATTACCCGGCGAAAACCCACGCGGACACGGGGAGAGCATGCAAACTCCACACATAAAGGCACCCGAGCCGAGAGACTCGAACCCGGGACCTTCCTGCTGTGAGGCGTCAGCGCTAACCACTGGGCCACCGTGCCGCTCACCCCAATAATATATATATATAATTTGTCCCTCGTTCCCTGCTCTCGTAGGTGAAACGGAGAAACTCATTGAGCTGCGGGTGTTGGATGACCATGATGGGGAGGTGAATGAGACCATCCTTCTGGCGCTCACCGGTGTCCACGGCGGCGGCCGCATATATCCAGGGCAGGGAGCGGCCACCGTGATAATACTGGCCAATGACAACGTGGCTGGCATTGTCGGCTTCCATGTGGCTTCAAGGGCTCTCATTGGCGACGAAGGTTTGCATCGTTTTCAAATTGCCTCTCCCTTGGTAAACGCTCGCACGCGGTGCCTCGGCGTTTAAATCACGGGGCACCGCGCAGTCCTTTTGAGCAAATATTTCACGTATTTTACGTGTGATTTCAAACCAAATGGTTTTATGCAAAGAGTGGCGCTGAAGATTTACCAAGATGTGATTTGCGGTTAATTAAATGGGCCCACGCCTGCTAATGCTATCTGCTCTGGATGATAGATAAAACCCAATATGCTTGTATTACCTCATAGCCAGTGTGTTAATGTCGGCGGCACGGGCATGGAAGAGGAGAGGAAGGAGGCCCTCTCTGCAGACTTTGTTGGACCCTTTGGCTACGCAATACGGGCCTTGGCCAAATGATCTGATCCCAGGTTATTGAGATAAAATCGTTGCCACATGTCTGCGGAATGACATCCTTATGCAATTAATAATTTATTTGGTTGTAAACTGAAAATTGACTCGCACTGATGCTGCTCCTCAGCGGGGCAGTGAAATTCGCCGCCTGCGTAGCAACTTCAAACCATTCATTATCACAGCAATAGCTCCCCCCTTGGGCCAAAACTCAGTATAGTCGCAGCAAGCCTGCCCCAGCGCTGTCGCCTCACAGCAAGAAGCTCCCAGGTTCGAATCTCGGCTCAGGTGCCTTCCTGTGTGGAGTTTGCATGTTCTCCGTGTCCACGTGGGTTTTCGCTGGACACTCCGTTTTCCTCCGACAGTCCAAAAAACATGCTGCTGCATAGATTATTTGGCTTGCAGACTAAATTGCCCTCAATGCCCGGTGATGGACTGGCGTCCTATCGAGGGTATATCCCTGCCTTGCACCCTGTGTCTGCCGGGATAGGCTCCGGCTCACCGCAACCCTGTACAGGACTAAGCGGTTTCTGACAATGAGATGAGATGAGAATAACATCTTCATCTTTTTAATCTTGAACAAATGTGGTTAAGCTGCTCCTATCGGGGTGCGGTAATCTTGGCATCATATTTGGTTGCCAGGTGATGTGTTACAGTCGGTGTGCTTTGTTCTACAGTATTATTTTTGGTTGCTAGGCGATGTGTTACTGCTCAGAGTGGAGAGAACTCCACCTGCCGCTGGTGCTGTTATGGTGGACTGGTCCATGACAGGGGCGAGCATCTGGAGAAACTTTCTCCCATACAATGGAACCGTCCATTTTGCAGAGGTGAGGCTCACGGAATGCTGCTTGAGGCTATATGCCTCAATGATTATGATAACCACCAAACTCATGAGGTGCGGAAAGCTTTAACTCCAACGGATAACATGCGTGAGTGACGCTGAGAGGTTAACCCTATAAAATGTAGTTAACAAGCAGTCAATATACACCGAGGTTCAGTGACTTGTGAGTTGAAGTCACGTGCTTAGTTTTCATCGGCGATCTGTCGTATGGCGAGCTGACGTAATGATTGCATCATATGATTGGTGGAGAGATTCGTTTGGAATAGCTCGGGAGGAGTGAATGATTGGCGGAGAGACGGGGAAGGTTCTAAAATGGTGGAAATGAGGATGATCGTAGTTGGTGAGGGGATCTCTGGGCCTGAATGGATTAATTTCCGGAAGTTTACACGTGTCATTTTAAAGAACGAATTACAAGACTTGCTACGCTAGAACTCCTTCACACTGGTATTTAACCACCTTACATATGGAAATGTGTACAATTATATCATAATTGGAATATAAGCCCTACAGCATAATACTGAGCAAATTGTTTAAAATTAAAACAACTGGCATTGCAAATCCTGTATCCTATATTTCAATAACACCTTCACATATATTTTCGCGATAGCATGAGATGCTCATCCATAAAATTAATTGTGGCATCCTATCAAGAGTTTCAAGTAACCTGCTGTGAACTTGTTAAATCTCAAAGGTCGAAGGACAGAAAGGATTATAGCGGTTTCCTCTTTGTTTATGCTTTAAAAAATATTCTCAATAGCTGCTCTTTCAAGATCGCCAGGTCGCTCTACACTCCTATCCCGAATGAGCAGCTCTTGAGAGTAATTCTCATACATTGAGCCACGAAAACCTCTATCACCATATGTATTATCCTTCAGCAAAGACGGCGGGTTTATTTTTTCTCCCGTATATTCCTTCCTCGCTCGCTCTCCGTTGCTCCCATTTTCCGTGTCCGCGGTGCAGGGATCACTCGGCGTGGACTTTTCCGTGAAGCTGCTGGAGGATGGCGTCCCAGAGGAGGAGGAGGTGTACGGGGTCCTGCTTTCCAACGTTAGAACGCTCGGTAGAGTATCGCCGTCCACACCGCTTGGCCTTGTGAATCGCTTATGCACCTGTGATCACTCCAGGCCAGGCTGTCTCCTCATAGCGCAACCCCTGTCAGTGTCAGATGTGATGACTAACCTCTATCACATATTCATCAGCCGACCATTACGAGAAAATGCAGTGTTTATCTACAGTATGATACAGCCGATAGCATTTTAAATCCCTCATTAAGCTTCCCATCAGGTGCCTGCATATTAACAGGTGGCCAGGTCAAGTTAACTGCCAAAATGTCATGCATAGCAATATATACCACAACCTTTTAACACGATCCAGTGTGCATGTATAAACACTATCGAGCAGTGCAGCATTGGTATCAGCATTGTGTGTGTGAGGTGTGATAGGGACCGCAGCGGTGGGTCAAAGGTTAGCGTGCTGAGCCACAAGCCCAATGACCCGAGTTCGAATCCTGCTCACAGCCAACACCAGTGACGATTTTCTGAACCGATCTTGGGCCCCCCTAGGTGGCCTTAATCTCACATGAGTACCTTGTACAGTGTGTAAATATTGCCACTCTGGAGACAAAGGTGGCCGGCGTCGCCACACCACCCCCTCGTGTGCCGTGACGGCCTTCACAAGTGCACTTCCGCTGACATTCTGTGTGGACTACATAGGGAATCTGTGTGTGCGCGGCTGTCAGGGACGTGGTGGGGTGGGGCCGCGGCCCTTGATGTGCAGGCGTCAGAGGCCGTGCTCACAATCTCGGCCAGCAACGAACCGCACGGAGTGATCGGATTTGCTCCTCGATCTCGATCCGTCTCGATACCCGAGGGAAACACGACGATCACACTTCTCGTCGTCAGAGAGTTTGGTTCGGAAGGTACAAAGCACCTGTGACAGGCATGCAGCCCTCGGATTCGCACATTTTAATAGGCTTCATTGCTGAAAGGGTAACGAGTATTTATAATAGATGTAATTAAGAAGTCATGACTCGCAGACAGACAGAACACAAACTAAGGATTACAAAATATTAAGGCTATGGCTCCCTGTTTTGCCAGTACAAATTATGTTAAAAAGAGCAGAGGTTTTACCATTTCTGGCAAGAATACAAGTGGGAAGATATAAGTGTCATATGGACACCTTTCACACTTGTATAAATGCGACAATTTCCAGAAACTGTAAAACCTCTTCTCTTTTTTACATCTCTTGTGTGGACCTTTCAGATTCAAGGACAATACATATATTATCAAAGCATTTTTGTTTGTATATCTTGTCACAAGTATGTGATATTTTTTTACAAACTGGATTTTTTGTTAAAGGTGTCTTGTGTTTCGAGATCTAAACACTTGTATAATTGCTAAAAACGGTAAAACCTCTTCTCGTTTTACAAAACTGAAGGAATTGAACACATGACATAGTTGCACACCTCCTGACATGTTCCTCTTAAATGTATCATGCATTTCATTAGTGGCCACAGCTCTGAATGTTCATGACATTGTATTGGGGCTGTGATGCCAACGGAATACTCTGCCCGCAGGAGCGGTAAACGTGACATACGGTACATCGCGGGGATCAATCCGTCCACTCGAACCTGGGGAGATGGCATTGGCAGATCCTGAGCAGGACTATTTGCCCGCAGCCGGTTTCTTTATCCTGGAAGAGGGACAAACATCGACATCCATCCGTGTCGTTGTTCTCGAGGTAAATGCAACACTCTTAATATTATGGGGTTCAAATAATGCAAGTTAAACATTTGAATGTGCAATACTTTGGTTTTTGATGTGCCTACATTATTAATTATGAAGGTTATTTGCGATGCTCATCCATTTAGATGCTGCATACATTGACCGTGTGTTTTATTAGGATGAAATCCCAGAGGTCAATGAGGTCTTTTTGGTCAATCTGACATCTGTGGAGCTGCTTGTGCGAACAGCAGCCGGACCTCCACGTCTGGGTAAGCAGCTGCTACACTCTTCATCGGTGTCACGTATGGATTCTTGCAGTTTGTAAAAGACTCGTTGTCTCTCATGAAGAAAAAATATATTTGCTCAAAGACGACCACAGCATGTTGCGTTGTTTAAATCAGGTTGTACGTCACTTTTCACATTAAAGGGCCTTTTTAAAATTTAGAACAGTTTACCTCTGTGTATAATATCGCCATGCGTGCGTCTTGCATTTGTAGTAGCAGTGGTAGCATCTGCACCTCACAGAAACTCCGCCTAGGGCACCCTTCTGTGTGGAGTTTGTGTGCTCTCCTCTGTTCTCCGGTTTCCTCCCACGTTAAAAAAAAATACACTGTAATCAATTGGCCGATGACATCATAATATAACGCAGCGTCTGCCAAATGTTCGCACCGGTTGAATACGTTGCTGTTCTATGGCTTCCTTACATCTCTAAAATATTGTAAGTCGCCCTGGATAAGGGCGTCTGCTAAATCATAATTAATAATAACTTCACGGTTTTCTGTACGCACAGTTATTTTTTTGTATAAAATGTGGTAAATGATTAGTTTTTTTATTTGGTCTCGCTCTCTCTGATACGTCCATGCACTACCCTGCTGTAATATAGTTTAAATACTTTCGTTGTTTGCTTTCAATGCCTTCTGTTCATCTTTGGTTCTCCTCCTCTCCCGTCCTCTTTTCAAACCTCACATCTAGTGAATTCTCACGAAGAACCTTAAATAATTATGTACAAACTAAAAAGTGACAATCATAACTATGGCTCTTCATCTATTTTCATATTAACTTGCAAAGTAATGAGCGTCATGCAGACAGCTAATGAATGTTCTCTAACATTGCTTGAACAGACATATTTGGCTCAGTGGCACAAGTTGTTATCACAGCTAATGATGGCGCAGGAGGAGTAATATCTTGGAAAATGAACAGGTAATGTGCATGTATGTTATGACTATTAACGCCGATGTTTTAAAAACAATTCAGTAATGAGTACAATTACGCTAATTGCAGTCATTGTTACACACTTGTCAAATGAAATTGTTCACACTAAAAGACGGGTGCCGTAAAGCACTGCATATGTGGTTGATCAATTCACATTAAAAGGCCGTTTAGAGTTTCGTGCGGTTTACGTCTGTGTATAATATCGCCATGTGTACGTGTTGCATTTATAGTAGCATGGTGGAGGAGGATGTGGGCCAGATGACCGTGGTGCTCAAGAGGGGACCGGTGGCCTTTGGCAGGGTGTCTGTGCTTTGCTACCCACAGAGCATGGAGGCTGAACTTGGACGTGACTATGTCTTCACTGCAGGGGTGAAAACTATTCACAAGAACCATTTGCTTCACTTACACCCTCACCGTGTATTAGCATTGTGCGATGTGTACGGTAATTTGTTCTTGACACATGATTTGCATACTTTTTGTGTTTATACTATATCTAATAAAACAAAAGTATGCGATAATTCCCCTGGCACGGCACTGGAGAGGAGGCTCGCTGTCTCACAGAGCTATCACCTATTGTCAATGTCATTGATTAAACGAATGCTCTTGTTTTTACTTACCCAGACATTGTTTTTTGAACATGAAGAAGACGTCAAAGTTTTAGAGCTAGACATTGTGGATGATAATATTCCTGAAGGAAACGAGAGGTTTCAACTGATAATCACCAACCCTTCTGCGGGTGTAGAGATCGGTCATCTCGATACAGGTAGGTGATTGTCCAGGTCTGCTGACCCGGGAAATATTTACACACCCAGCACACGCTGTCTCAAACTACACGGTTATAGCTGAAGTTATTTGGGACAAACATTGAGATCGCTGTGTAGAGGAGAAGGCCCAGTGTGGGATGCCTCAGAGGGGTGAACTTAACTGAAGGCCTGATTGCAAGGAAATGTAAGGAGCTATGCAACGACACAAACAATTAGGTCGAGAGATGGTTTAACGATTGAACAAACATTATAATTTAATAACTCCACTGATACGATAGCACACCTTATAACCATCACTTGTTTTGTCTGTGGGATACGATCTGTATTGCACTACACTTCTCATCTCATCTCATTATCTGAAACCGCTGAATCCTATATAGGGTCACGGTGAAGCCGGAGCCTATCCCGGAAACATAGGGCGTAAGGCAGGAATACACCCGACGACGGGACGCCAGTCCATCGCCGGGTTGCACTACACTTCGTGCATGATATTACGTTAGAGAGACGTTACCAATACCGCTGCGAAACCTTAACGCTTCTAAGATTACAGAACTCGCGGGTGTATGATCGTGCGTATGCGCGTGACGAGAGTGCTTGCTCTGCGGTCCCCACGTGGTGATGCCGTGACAGTCAGGGCTGCTGCGTCCGGCGGACAGCGCACGGTTGTCACGGAGAAGACTTGTGCGCCGTTGCCTCTGCTCACAGTCGTCACCTGATCTCCAGTGTCTGAGCCCGTTGCCGGTCGCTTGGTCGGCACTGTGTGAGGACCCTGCAGGTCGCTTGGTCGCTATTGTCTGAGCGCTTTGCAGGTTGAGATATCTGGAGCCGGCCAGTCGGCACGCGGGGCGCTCACGCTGACCCGCTGGCGTGGATCGCTGTGCGCCGCGCTTGGTCTCGAGCAGCTGGTTTGCATTCCATGGCGAGCTGCACAAGCGTTGTTTCTCTCCGTCTCTCTCTCGGTCTGTCTCTCTGGGTTTGATCGGTGCCTGCCGAGTCTTGAGTCGGGGTTCAGTCTTTTCTCGCGGGCAGCCATGTGTCACATCTCTCAACGTCCACTCCCTTGTTTTCCTGAACCATTTTCTTCACAGGTGCTCAGGATGCAGAAGGTTTTTCAGGCAGCAGATAATTAGTGTCTCCGTCGTTTTACCTCCACCGAGAAATTAAATTGTGGCTGGGTCAAGTCGACTTATCGCCAACTGTGATGTTGGCTCGCTGATGGTGGAGTGCTCGAATAAAAGTGTGTCCGAGTCACGTTGATCTGATGTTTCCAGGAAGATTGTGTGTATTTTCCTTGAGCATACACACCAATGACCGTAACACATGCTATATCCTGTGTACCTTTCACAATCACTGCGGCTGCTTGTCACGTTTATACTTCAGTCATCCCAGCCCCCAGGAGATCATTCCAAGAGAAAACTACGCCCTACTCATATGCAGGAGTTGAAATAAACGAAGAAGAAGACATTTATTGGCCTTTGTATACTGAATTGTTTTAATTGATGTAATGAACAAATATTGATTTCGTGGAAGTATACAAAGATTATTTGTTATTTTTTCCAATCTTGATTGTTTTTCGCCGTAGCCATCATGCGCTATACTATGAATTCGTTCCTCCACTTCCCTCTCTTTGCAGCCACTGTAACCATCTTGGCTAACGATGATGCTCATGGCATTCTGGCCTTCCACTCTGATGAGGAGGTGGTGCTGAGGGAGCCGGTGCTATTCGCTGTTACGGACAGCGTCGCACGGATTCTGATAGTCAGGGAGCCAGAGCTCGGAGTGTTTGGCCGTGTGAGCGTGCGATTCACGGTTACACCAAGCAACACCTCTGGCCCCGTGCTGGACCTGAACCCATCCGAAGGACTGGTGGTTCTTGAGGATGGGGTCAGATCGAAGGTACAGAGCAAGGACATTTCCAACGTTTGTTTGAGTACATGTTGACATATATTGAATACATCTTGGTGGTGGACTAGATGTAATAAATGTCCTTCAAACGTCCCTTCTTCATCACGCTTTCTCCCGAAATGGCTGCTTTGACCGAGATTTCCTCCTGGATAAAGGCAGACTCGTGTTTAAGCGGCTTATGTTAGTCGACATGTGGGATTTTAATTCTGAAATAGTGTTAACTTTCAGAAGTGTAATTAATAAGTCAGAAGTGAAGCTGATCAAATACATAATAGTCTTGGTGTTTGCAGATACAATGTTCACATATAAAGTATTCAAACCTGGTATGCTCAGTGCAGACATACTTAAAACCCCTCGTTCCATTATACATATACTTATTATGGAATATGGTTAAATATATTTAATTATAACTGACTGCATGTATAAATACGTACTCATTTCCATGTCTCTATATTTTTTACACTTATATAATCACAGCTTTCCTGACTTTAACAGGTCTGCCTTGCTACAAATTAATTTAAAGGACAGCGAAGAGTTAACTCATTGAGGTGCAAACAGGCATTCCCAATTATCACATCTCATTTCAATCAATTTCATTTCGACCCCAATTAATTGGTCTAAAAAATGTAACGTTAATTAGACTTCTGGGAGAGTGGTCTGCCATTGCCGCTGCGGATGCTGATGTGGAGTTTGCTGTGAGACAGGCAGACAGGGTTTTGATGTGAGATGACACAGGCGTTATCTTTGCAGCCTCTGGAGATCTCGGCAGTGATAGACGATGAGCCGGAGATGGACGAAATGTTCCTGGTCACACTCTCCTCTCCCACCGGAGGAGCGGTTTTGGGAAACAAGACGCAAATGACCATCCGAATCCTAAGAAACGGCTCTCCTTATGGACTCCTGAATATCTTTGCATCTTATACAAGGTGATGTTCATCCATTTTATTATTAATTATAATTTATATTATACGCATAGAAAGTATTGCGGTCTTGTCGGGAGTTTTCAATCGCATGACAATCAAGAGTGTCATTTAAAATTAGTCACATCGGCCAGAGTTGTGAGCTAGAATTTTTTAAATCTACATTTGCCTAATTGAGGCCCTATTCATAACTATGATATAATGAAGTAATTCTCGACTGAATTTTATTAGGCTCGAGAGCTTTTATAAATCTTAAAGTTTGTGCATGGTAAGGAAATAATTGTTGTTATAATCTGAACTTCTTGCTAAATATTCCACTGTTGAAATTGTTTTTGTACTTCTTGTTAATATGAGAAATTTTTACCAGTGTACTTAATTAGGCTGCATAGGTAGATTTAAATGTTGTGCAGATTTAGTGTTTGTTGTGGGTCATAGTAAAGTCTAATTGCTGTCCAGTTTCATTTTATTTTAGGGATAATTTGTTTCTAAATTAGCGTGGCTGCCTTACCATATCCCATCCTAGCACCATGTTACCCCACAATGCTTCATATGCATCTAATCAAAAGGAAATGTACGTAATGTTAAAGTGTAAAAGATAATGTTCTATTCATATGAAGCAGACATTGTGACAATTTAATATTGTTAAAAAGTAAAGAGAAAAATAAACAACTTAATTAATGTCAATAATAATAATACACAGTTCTTTGTCAATCCAGATTATGGGTGAAGGTCTTCTCAAACTGTATGGTCAGTCAACCAAATGTCACCATGCAATTCAGTTGGGGGAAGGGAAGGGGGGAGGACCTCTCCAGTTGTCATTTGTCACTCATTTTAGCGATGGCTGAGAATTAAACTCGGGTCGACGAGGTCATAGTGCAGAGTACCACTGCTTCTGCCAATGTCATAGTAATTTACTTTGACATTTGTGTCTTCATACTTCATGGCAAAAGGCAGTGCTCACGATTCAATACACAATTGTGGCAGCAACACATGGAAGCAGAGGCTATGCTTTCTTTTCACAACAATTGATCCTGTTATCTGATTATTCTGTTACTCAAACCAGTCATCGGTAGAATAATCAAATACAGTACTTAAATAATTATATATCCCAACTTTATAAACGTACAAATAAAAGAGGAAGGCTATTGCCAGTGGCAAAACGAACAGTTTACTGCGAAGCGTGCCACAGTAATACATTCCGTGCATGCTTAAGCCAGGGTGGATCGTGGGTACGCGGTGGCGTGAAACACGCACGTGGCTCTGTCCTCAGGTCTGCGTCAGTGAGCGTGGAAGAGAGCCACGCGACCGTGTACGTGCATGTGACGCGCAGCCAGGGTCTGCTGGGCAGGGTGAGCGTGGAGTGGGAGACGCAGCCCGGGACGGCCCAGGGGCAGAGTAAGACCCGGTAGATCCTCCCCGTGTTGGCAGCCACGGCAAGCAGTGGTGGATCTCTTGGGACGGGTATCGGCTGGCGAGGCGTTCCCAAAAGCCTGGCGATAACTACGGCCAAAAAATAAAGTGCAATGCTCGCACAGTTAAGCCCCAGTGTGCTCATGACTCCACGCACATGTGGAGCATTAGATACGGAGCCTAATGTTTCTTTGCGGGGATTGTAATGGGATTGAAAACGATTCGAGATCCACCACTGAAAGCACATTCACCGCACCGTATTGTGTCGCTGTGCCTCTGAAAAGATCTCTTGCCAGCGAGCGTGTTTTGTTAAGTTGTCTAAAACCGTATATATACTTTGAAGCGTCACACCGCGATTAAAGTGTGAATTGCGTCGATGCTTTATTGTGACCGCAGACTTGGCAGCGTGGAGAGTCGCATTGGTTGCATTGCACACGTTGTGTTTCCACAGGAGGTGATAGCAGAGCATTAGCCACTCTGCAGATGTTCCCCGAGGCTGCAGGGTGGTGCTCATTTATTCATGACGAGTCCGTCTATGGCGTATTGCTGCGGTCGGCAAGCGAGAGAAATACGAGCGAATGGAACGGCACAGAACTGTCCACAATCTATCGCTGGCAAGGCGTATTTGTGCCTCAGCAGGTAGGCCTCTGGAAAATCTTGTTTCGAACTGGGTTTTGTTTTTACATGCCGTGCATATTCTTACACGGAACGGGGAATTGTGGGATTACAGCCATGCTCGCGTTTCTTTGCGAGTCGTGCGTAAGCGAATTCTGTACGGGGGATAACGTGGTCAGTAAGTTAGTATTGTGACCAGAAAGGGACAAGAATCCCACTTGATGGTGCGAACAGAGCCAAGTTGGCCACATGAGGGAGTGCTGGAGTTAGAGATGAACGCCAGCTGCGCTGACTGCACAATAATATTTAGAAACTAAACATTTTAATAATGTACCCACGTTGATGAATACATACGAAAAACATTTGCTCAAAAAGGCAATTATTTTCCTGGTCGAAGGTTCAACAAAACCAATTTCAGTTTTTTCCACAGCATCTAAATGCAACCGAATCTCAAAATAGTGTAATATACATAAATGAGGGACACCATTAAGGAAGCAGGTGAAATGGAAAGAGTTGGGGTGAGGGCAGACACACATTGCAGAGGGGAGAGAAGACAACACCCAGGCAACCAAATGGAAACCCATTGTAATAGTTACTTTGAATTGCTTTATTAGTCTTGAGCAGCGAGGAGACAGTGTTAAATAGGACGCAATGTTTGGCGAGTTGGCGCCTGCTTACAGCGTGGTTGCCTCCCCACACCTCTCTGTGGTTTCCTCGCACTTCTTGAGTCATTTTTTCGTCGAACAAAAATGCTTTAGACATTGAACGAATGCTGCACATTTTGAAATAGTAGAAAACAATTGCAAACATTCCTAACATTCTCGCCCTGTGTGCCCACTGTGTGTGCAAACATTATCTGGTTAAGAGTTGATTATATTTCGTTATTATTGCCCGTGGGCGGCACGGTGGCCCAGTGGGTAGCGCTATCGCCTCACAGCAAGACGGTCCCGGGTTCGAATCTCGGCTCGGGTGCCTTTTCTGTGTGGAGTTTGCATGCTCTCCCCGTGTCCGCGTGGTTTTTCGCCAGACACTCCGGTTTCCTTCCACAGTCCAAAAAAATCATGCTACTGCATAGGTTAATTAGCTTACAGACTAAATTGCCCGCAATGCCCGGTGATGGACTGGCGTCCCATCGTGCGTGTATCCCTGCCTTGCGCTCTGTGTCTGCCGGGATAGGCTCCGGCTCACCGCGACCCTGTACAGGACTAAGCGGTTCCTGACAATGAGATGAGATGAGATTATTACCCGTATTTACCCAACAACGCCTCACTGAATATCACGATTGTTATTCAGCAGGGTCCTGCCAAGTGTTTACAGCAGGAAATCACAATTACGATTTATCTTCCAAATGAGCACTTGGCGAGTCATTTGTTTTTGTTTTGTTTTTACGGCGAAATTAGATCAAGATGCCAGCACGATTCTGTCCTACTCGTGTGAATGACACCGCATGTGATCTTTAATATTCACTTTGCAGCAGACGGCGCGTGTTTTACATTAAACACAACCCTCAGTCTTACTTATCGCAGGCACTGGAGTTTAACCTTGAACCTCTGTAACAATTACCGCATGCCATGTCTCCAGCATTTCCCCACAGATGGTGCTTCTGCTTGTGTGACGCTGAGCGTTAACAGCACTCCTCACGTGCTTATCGGTGGCGATAGCAGCGGTGGTTATCTATACGCCTTCCTTCCAGATGAGGGTCTACAGTTGGTGAGCGTCACTTTGAGCCAAAGAGTTCTATTGACAATGCGTGTAATACACACATTGCATACATTGTGCACACACTTTATATCAGCTCCTCAGTGTGCATGAATGAAGTCATTAAACCCTCGTTTCTCTCGGAACAGATTCAAGAATTCCCCGGAGAGACATTCAAATCAGTCAAACATTTTATTTCAGAGCATCACAATTATTTAATTTGCCTTGACATATTCAATGGGACCGACACATTCGCACAGGTAACCACAAGCGCTGAATTAAAAAAAACGAGAATGCAACAAAAATATTAACCTGTGAAAGAGAAAACACAATTAAATCCTGAAGGGCTAGGTGTGCATGGTGTAAGACAAGAATTACATCATTTGGGAATAGATTGTAATGAATAAACATTGTGACTTGTCATACGCTTTACACATTGTGTGCATTTAATAGTTATGTGTTGTAAATTATACTTGTGATGTATCCTTTGTAGCTGCTGTTGCATTTATTAACGTGTGTTTAAATTTGGCAGGTTTACGTGTGGAACGGAACAAGCTTTGTTGTTCATCAGAGCCTAAGCACTCCCTGGGCCAGTGATGTGGCTGTGTTTTACTTCAAGGGGATTGTACATCTCCTGGTATTACATGTACAGCGCCCTGGTGACAACATTGGCCGTTCCCGCTTGTTCAAGTGGAGAGAGTCTCGCTTTCAGAGTACTCAGGACCTCGCTGAAGGACCACCTAGCATCGTACACATCTGCCCTCTGGAAAATGACACATTGTTCTTATTTGTTTCCGATGAAAGCACAAGTAAATGATTTTTTCTCTACATTTCGTATCGCATGTTTAAAGTGCCGTTTTAAAATCGGTGTTTATTGGTTGCTATGAATCATCGATGTCGTCTAGTCTGTAGTTTATTTATATCAGGCGGCCGTGGCACACGTCTGTAAGCTAGCACTGTGGAGGCGAGGGTTGGTGGATCACACATTTGTTATGAACATCCCGATAGGCGCCAAGGTGCTGTTTCCTGGCCAGCAAGGAATAGCCAGCATAGTAAGAATGTTCGACCTTTGCGGAATAGTTTTTTACTTCGCACAAGGTTTGTTCTGGGTGCTCAGGCTCCCTCCGACATAAGCAATCATTTGTTAGCCAATAATGCCTTAATAAATAGAGTTCTTTAGAACTTGGGCAATTGTTGGCACCAACTGTCAGGTGGTTGCCTTCCTGCTTGTTCTGTGGGTCGATGCACCTCTGAGTTATTCTCTCTCTGTGGAAGTCAGTGAAATACTATATGAAGTATCAAACGTTTTACTAGAAATAAAAAAGACACAGTAATGTGGAGATGATCTCTCCACAGACCGTGAATTTGCGGCACACTGCTAAACTACTCCATAGCTTTGCGATGAGAGTTCGCAGTATTTCGTGATTCGTAGGAATATTTGTGCACTCCCAGAAGTGATCCGTAAATGTGTGAAACATTTACGCCGGATATCTGGATCTTCACCCCGTGCAGATTACAGAAGTTAATGCCACGAATTTAAGGATTTAGATTTTATACTTGACAGTTTGTGGGTTTACAGCTGTAAAAATGTCTTATTTCTTCCGTGTGTGCTATTGTGTGTATTTCAATTTAGAAGCCAAAAGACTCTTGAAAAAAAGTGGTAGCTGGAATGGGCTATCACCTAGGTTTAAAGATTTTACTTCAAGTCAATAATCGTTTATTCGGAAAATAGAAATGTCTATGAATAGTGGTATGATAATATAGCTTTAATTACATACGGAATGAATTGTTTTTATAACTGTACTTAAAAGCAACATATATTCTTGGACAATGCTTTATCATTTGGCATTATTTTTTTTTCAATTGGTTGAAAGACAACCTGCATGTAACACACCATGTGATTGTCATTTTAAATTGCTTTGTATCATATTTTCTACATTAATCAAGATGTTAAGCATCATCCGTGCCCTTTGTAATTACTGTTTTACAGTGGAATTGGGAAGTACGACTTTGGACATATACCGATGGAATTTAGAGTTGTCCTCCGCCGAGCATCAACAGACACTTTTAATTGAAATCTCAAGTCACATAAACACCTTCACAGCCTCTGGAGGCAACGGTACAGTTTCTTGTGCATCAATACTCACTGTTCATCAAAGAGTGTTAATGGAACCATGATAATAATGATGATGGATTGTGGTTGTATTACTGCTAAGCTCAAAATTCTCTAAAGCCCTAAGCTGCTGGGGATGCAAAACATGTTTAATTTATAGTACCTTTTATATTCTAATCCAATAAACTGTTGCGGAAAAGCAGATGGACCTAAATAAATGCCATCATAAAGCACGTTTGGTTGGGTATAAATACTTGCGAGATGCATATTTATCATTAAAACAACCTTGACATATTTTATTTTTCATAATCATCGCCTTTACCAGCACCACCTTTGCTTGTCATTAATCACCGTGTAGTCATGCTCATCACATTTTTACGTCGTATTTTTTAAATATAGTTTACCTGATTCTCTCCGGATCAAGAAGCTCGTCTCTCTTTGAATGGAGAATCGACACCAGGCTGTTTGAAAAGGCACTAAATCTTCCTGCAGCAAATGACATCTTTCCACTCACCATGTCTTCTCCAAATGAAAGCAGAACTTTACTTGCAGTGGCTGCAGAAGGGTATTTTGCCATATATGAACTTTCCAGCGTACGTCACCCGTCAGATTATATTCCTGTGTGAGTACACCTTTATTCCACATGACGTTTGTTAAAATAAATGTAAAATGAGAGCGTTGATGTTTATTGTGTTACATGTCAATGGGGCTATCCTCTGAGACAGAGTCTAATTAACATTTAAATATTCGAATATATAGACTTTTCATATCCGTTGCCTTATTATTAAGAAATTTATATTACATACATCTGGGTAACTTCAAAATCGATGTATTTCATGTTAACATATATATGTGTTGACCCTTTTAAGTTTAGGGGAAATTTGCATAACTGTCTTTGGCTTACAGGAAAGCCTTTTCATAATGAGTGGTTTTAAAAATGAAAAAAAATTACAATTATTATTTCACGTAGTGCTTTGCTTTATTTGTAGATCTGGCAAGCTGGTGTTTGAACCCATGGAGAACAATATGACGATTGCTGTGACTATATTGGAAGACAACATTCCTGAAGATGATGAAGAATTTAAAATTGTTCTCAAGCATCCAGACGGAGGTGCAGAAATCGGGCCCTATGGCCACGGCACAATCACCATCCTGTCAAATGACGATGTGCATGGGGTGTTTGGATTCACAAAGGTGGGATGATTGCAAGCATAATTGATGTTGAAAGCTGTTTCTTTATTTTGTTGAGAAATCTTAACATGTGCTCAATCTAGAACAAAAGTTATGAAGCGTTTGATCCTCTCATCTAGAGTGACGGCGTTTTCCTAATAATTCACAAATCATCGTTTTACCAGTGGAATTGTAGCTTTTTTTTCTCTCGGGGGCATAGTAAGGTGTCTGGGCCTGGTAACACATTCATCATTAATCACAGGGTGTCCCACAAAGTTCACTGTGCCACAATTAAGTGGAAACGTCATGACAAAACATCTGCCTCCCACAAAGGGACCTGCTGCAATGGAGTTTAGGAGGTTCCAACATTTGTGAAATTATCCCGAGTATATAATGCTGTAGGTTTTCACAGCTCGATGCATGATGATTGCTTCGAAAGGCTGCTCTCAGGCGCCTGAAGATGCGAGGCGAAACGTCGCGATGGAGGGAGAGGGAGCGATCGACGCGGCTGTCCCGAGAGGGCAGCTTTTCGAAGCAATCATTATCCTGAATATCACCGCACGTTGCTGATGTGCTCTGTGCATTGTGAGATGGCGTCATTCCTACGGATACCGTCCGTCAGCACACACGTACACATAGCTGTGTGCATGTAAGGGTAATTACAGCCTGATTGGTTTGTTTCATACAGGCGTAAGGCTTTTTCCATGATGTCATAACACTGTTGAGGGAGCTCTTGCCCTGTCTTCAACCTGTGATTGGCTGTTGCTTTCGGGGTATACAGGTATACCCTGTACACTCGGCTCAAATGTAAGAAGCGTTGACCCTGACTAGTAAATAAAAATCATCCTTTCTTGTATTGTGCCCAAGCAGTTCTAAAAAAATTGTTGATAGTTTTGGCAGAACACATGCTAAATAATTTCTCATTAGTGAAACTACAGGATGTCAAAAAAGTTGCTTAAAATAAATGATGAAACAAGCATAATCATTTCCATCACGCATTACACGAATCACACAGTTGAACGGTGAAAAGTCAAATGTACTTGTAATGTCATCTGTTGTAGGAGTCTCTTTATTCAGAATTGGACGAGCTCCCTGTAGACCAAATGGTCAGTTTCCTTGTGGAGCGACGGCTGGGGACCTTAGGGCAGGTGTCTGTGCACTGGATTGCCATCGGTGATGTTGATGACATCATGCCAAATTCTGGAGTGGTAAGTATTATTAAGGCTGTGCATATTAAAAACACATGAAAAATAATCATGTGCAATTCTGGTTTCCTCCCAATGTCCAAAGACACGCTGCTGTCTAGGTTAATTGGCCTGCAAAGTGAATTGCCCCAGTGCCAAATGATGTACTGGCATCACATGCTGGGTATAGCCCCACTTTGCACCCTCTGTCTGCCGGCATAGGCTCTGGCACCCCACGACTGTGCAGGGTTAAGCGGGTATAGATAATGATGATAAACTTAACCTTTTAACTTTCATAAAATTACGTGATTAGATTTTCATTGTTTTTGTATCTGCTAAGACGCCATTAAGATACCTTCTATATAAAAAAAAACATCATTTAGTGCCTCAAATAATTCATGTTTGTGTTCATTTTCAGGTCTCATTTTTATCTGGCCAAAATATCTCTGTGCTGAGCCTGACTGTGCTAGAGGATGCCATTCCTGAGTTGACAGAGGCCATTGCCATAAAACTGAGTAGTGTCGCAGTATCTGGACGGGAAGGCCAGGCAAGAGCCAGGATTGACGCCTCCAGTGGCAGCGCTTTGCTAAACATCTTGGCTAATGACGAACCTTTCGGCATCTTTGGCTGGCATCCCGAGTCCTGGTTCGTCACAGTAGAAGAACCCTCAGGTATTTTGGCTTCAGAATATCGACACAATCTTCCATGTAGTGGAATAATAAGGCTGCGTGGCTCATTCATTAAATGGTAACTGGAAAAAAAAGCCACTCTTTGGGATAAGCTGCATGAGACTAAGGTTGCAAGACATCAGCAGTAGTATTTGCAGTATGTGTGTGTTTGAAAATTTACTTCAAATAATTGCCTTTAAGTAAATGTTTATTCCTCTAAATGTCCATATTCCTTGTAGGAAGGTTGAGCTGATAACAGCATCATAATACTAAGTTTCAAGCCAAAAAGTGCATTCATATGGCTTTATTTGATGTCCAAATTTCATATATTAGCCTTGAGTCTTCAGTTACAGACATATGCATGCTTTATAACCTGTTGATAAGCACTAATCCAACTAACAAAGTAAGCGATGTAGGTTTTCACGGCTCGATGCATGATGATTGCTTCGAAAAGCTGCTCTCTCGGGACAGCCGCGTCGATGGCTCTCTCCTCTCCTCGCGACGTTTCATCTCACACGTTAGAGGCATCCTCAGGCGCCTGAGGATGCCTCTAACGTGTGAGGCATCCTCAGTGTAAGGCGAAACGTCGCGAGGAGAGGAGAGAGGAAGCGAACGACACAGCTGTCCCGAGAGAGCAGCTTTTCGAAGCAATCATAACAAAGTAAGCGTCCATCTAAACTCCTTTACTACGAGAGTTGAATTACCTATATCTCTGTACCCATAGATATAAAAGCTCAAGCCAAGCTACTAATGCATTGATATCTTCCTTATCCTGAGCTCCTTGCCTTTTGGCAACACGTGGTAACACTGGCGAGATAAGGCTCTGAAGAAAGCCATCCATGGTGTGAGCCAATCAGTTTCAAGGACAATCCATATATTATCTAAGCATTTTGCTTGAAAGTTTTGCCACAAGCCTGTGTGGTTATTTTCAAGCTTGACACTTTGTGAAAGGTGCCTATTTGGTCTTTTAAAATCTTAACAATTGTATTATTGCCAGCAAGAGTAAAACTTTTTTTATTTTACATTCATCTGTTAACATTTGTAAAACTCACAGGGCCATGTTGCCGCTGTGTCAGAATATCGTCATGGGAGAGAAAACTGTTGGGAAAAAAAACCCTTTCCATAATAGCGGTGAACTTTGATCAAATTGTATAACTACAGTTGTAAAACTGAATTTAACATGATACGTTGTTGAGGTGTAGTTGTTAGTGACAGGACTGAAATCATCATGTTGCAACACTTCAGAATACAGTTGAATCCCAATTGGTTTCAGTACCAGCATCCAACCCATGATGCTGGAGATGCTGGATCAGTGCTCTGATATTACAATCGTTGTTTTCCCACTAACAATGTTGTAACTTATTTTTCACTCCTCCTGTGCCTGCTTAACACTGTCATGTTGTGTACAATTGATTACAGAGCGAATATAGCCTCTCTAAATGTCACAGAAAGCCGTGAAAATATGTTTTGAAATGCATCTGCCTTTTCTCATGGCAATAACTGCGTGTGCTTTTGCAAACCATTACTTCATCTATTCCTCTGGCTTCTACTTAATGGGTACTGAAAGTCAGTGTGTTCTTATTTAAAAAAAATATATCTTCAAGGACATCGATTGAAGGATATGAGTGAGGAGATGAACAATGAAAATTCCCCCTGAAAATTATAGTTTCCATATTTCTGTAAAATGACTGATCAAAGGCACCTAGTTCACCTATATATGTGGCATCAAAGAACCACTTTTAATGCACCGTGTAAAAGTCCTTTTTGTTGTGAAGTTATTTCTGTGACCTCTGGAGATGCTGTTTCTTCCAAGTAGGTATTTGATTGGTACATTAAACATGTTTTGCTAATTGTCATCGACAATCCATGATGTGTCATTAGCTTTTGAGTTCTATACTTGACGACACGATCTCGGATGGCATTGGACTGCTTAGTTTTCTGGACGCACTCAAGTTTAATACTCAAGCACCATCTTCGTTTTGCACAATCTGGCTCATATAGGTCAATGTTGAGACTTAAGTACTTTCTGCAATGACCTTCCAGGAAGCCATTTTTAAAACTATCAGGTCGCTAATTTAGTATTTAAAGGGCTGTCAAAATTAAATCTATAAACAATTATGCCTTTTGTAAATTTACTGAGCTACATCTCACATTGGCACATCCCAAAACTGAATGCTAATAGCTATACAATGTCAGCATAATAGCCGTAATAGCTGTCAATAGCCGTTTTGTAGAGTTATTATCCTTTGCTCTCTGTGCAGAAAATGTCAGTCATGTGGAGCTGAAGGTGAGCAGAGGAGGTGGCTCATACCGAGATGTGGCTGTACATTACTCGACAACCATAGCCAGTTCCCTACCTTTGGTGAACAGGGCATCTGAGAACATGGACTTTACTGCCACGGTGGCAACCGTGATCTTAAAAGAAAACACAACGGAGGCAATTGTCCGGATAGAAATTCTACCCGTAAGTATTAACGTGGCAATCTATTTTATGCAAGAGGAAATTGTAAGGTTTCATGGATGGAGGCCCCCATATAGTATGCTTGGTCATGCGTGATGTAATTCAGCCTTTGTATTAAAAAGAATTGTTTTCATTTTCTCTTACAGCAGGTTCAAAATATGCACATCTTGAAATAAATCTGAGTATGCGTGGCAATGTGGTGTTTACTCATACGACCGTGATCTATGTAAATACATCCACTGTGTAATGAAAAACAGAATTTTCCTTTCAGCATTTGAAAAATAGCTAAGTCCCTTATACTGAAAATATTTCACTGCAATTTTTTGTTTAATTGTGTTGTCAATAAAATAATATTTACCGAAACTCCTCAAAGCTCACGATTTTGATGACAGTAATATCAAACGGTAGAGAAAACTTCAGAGTACTATTTTTCTGTACCCCTCAGGATGCAGTGCCAGAGCTGAGGGAGACGTTCTACGTGAACATTTCTGGAGTGGAGCTATTGGGAAACGTGTATGGCGACTCCAAGCCAACTGTCAGACGCCTTGGGGCAGAGTTGGCTGGGATTATTGTGGAAGAGAACGACGAACCTCATGGATTCATTCAGTTCAATGTCACCCGGGTAGGAGAGGCTGTCTCCTAAGCCCAATTAATGATGACAAATCTCTAAATGGATGTTTAAAAGAAAAGTTTCAATAAATACGGTCAATACGAGACATAACACCACAGCAGAACAGTAAATATTTGAATAGATTATACAAATTTAAATTGTGTATGGTGTTTTTGTTTTATTCTCATACTCCTGTATCTTTTTATTAGCCAGTGATTAACTTATTACACCTCTCCTTAGGAATTTTCTACCAACACATATGTGCCTTTTAACGTTGGTTGAATACAAAAGAAGTGACGTGTAAATCCGTGACTGTTTTTAACGCGATTAACCGACTCAGGTCCATGTTTGATGCAGGAGATAAGTGGGGTTGTACTTGGCCATGAACTTCCACACCCCGATAATGTGCTGAGACTCCCCGTGATTCGACTGGCTGGACGTTTTGGAAATGTGGGCCTGCACTGGGAGGCTCGTGTGGGAACAGCTAGCTGGGAAGACT
Organism: Mordacia mordax; assembly: GCA_036362905.1. Classification (NCBI taxonomy): domain Eukaryota; kingdom Metazoa; phylum Chordata; class Hyperoartia; order Petromyzontiformes; family Petromyzontidae; genus Mordacia; species Mordacia mordax. Next base: position 16,300,502 of record JAZEWT010000015.1, read on the forward strand.
TCAATCCAGCAAGTGGAACTGTGGCCTTCACTGATGGCCAGGTATTGTACCTTATCTAATCGATTTATATTACTTGCACAAAAAGCCATAAGCAATACACTGGTAACGGGTTTTGTGATTAGTCCAAAATATGCGTCTTTGTGTTAGAATTTCAGATTTGAATGTGTTTCGTTTTGGGTTGAGCCCTTCTAGGTTTTTGGATTCATCTGAAATTGATTTAAGGAAATGATGACACTCATTACGTCACTTGTGTACTCTTCCTTCTAAAAGTGATGTTATGGCATTTGGTGGCATCACGTTTCTCAGCACTACCGTGCGTTAAATTTAATTGTAATCTAAAAAGTTGTAAAATCCGGAAAAAAAAATTCTGATATTGTCTTTAAAAAGATAACATTTGAAATATTTTAATGGAAAACATATCCCTCATTTCCGAAAGAGGGATTTTAAAACTTGTTTCAGCATTAGAAATAACTTATCATGCATATGTCGTTATTCGTGTGGTTTTGGAAGAACAGCTTTTGTTGGAAAAGGTATATTGGTATTATTAATAATAATTATTATTATTGGTGGTATTTCATATCAATTTGACGTGAATTAATTACGTGTATACTGCTGCCTCACAGCAAGAAGGTCCTGGGTTCAGTTCTCGGCTCGTGTTCCTTTCCATGTGGAGTTTGTATTTTCTCCCCGTGTCCACGTGGGCTTTTACTGGGTACTCCGATTTTCTTCCGCTGTCCAAAAACACGCCGCTGTCTCGGTTAATTGGACTGCTGACTAAATTGCCCCAAAAAGTACGCCCTGCGATGTACTGGCGTCACATCCTGGGTATAGCCTCGCCTTGCAACCTGTATCAGCTGGGATAGGCTCTAGCCCTCCTGTAGAGAATTAAGCGGGTACTGATACTGAACAGAACTTATGAGTTTAAAACATATATTTTCTTAAGTTGAAACATAGATAAGTTGTTTGTTAATATTGTGTTTATAATTTGAATGTGTGTCTGTTAAATATATTGATGTAGTTTATTTTGCGTATTAACAACATCTCATTTCGTTCATTATCACAATATCACCTGAGAGTTGATCATCATTCGCTTGTGACTTGCTCGATTTTTAATTTACATCTCTTGCACCGCTATTAAAAGACAATGTGTTTTAACTGCTCAAACATGTGTTTTTATGTTGTAGGCTGTCGGTGTCATTGAAGTTTCTATTGTTGACGATGATATGTTTGAGCATATGGAGACATTTAGTATTCATCTGACTCTAGTTACTGGAGGAGCCAAACTTGGAGGAGATATTATTGCTACGATCAACATACCAAACAACGATTCCCCTTTTGGCCTCTTTGCTTTTGAACAGGCAATGGTAAGTGTTGTTTGGAAATTAAATACTAGATACATATCATTTTTAAACGTATTATGATAATTGATTATTGCTTCCATAAGCTGCTCTTTCGGGAGCGATCACCGTACATGGAGCCGTGAAAACCTACATCATTATATTATAATTGCGGTGCGGCATTTTTCTTTGAACATAATACTAACTGGTGTTTGTTATTCATTTTCAGCTCATATACATTTTAGTTTTTGTGTGAATAAACAGTGTATAAAATAAACAATGACTTGCTATACTTATGCATTTGATTATAACCATATCTACTAATGTAGGTTTTCACGACTCAATGCATGATGATTGCTTCCAAAAGCTGCTCAATTGCTTCTTCTCTCTTCTCCGGGATCGCCGCGATCGACGCGACTATCCCGAAAGAGCAGCTTTTGGAAGCTTTAACCGTATCGTTAAGAACGTGGTGCGATTCAAAGGTCAACCATAAACTCAGGAACACAATATCAACGCGCTTAAAATAATTTCAAACCTGTCACTTTGTAGCTTCATAACTGACAGTGTGGTTTTAACAATGTGATATCTTCCTCTGCCATCAAAGTGGGTTAGCACTGTTGTTCCACTGACCCCATCAAAATGTCCCGCCGTTGCGTTTTGCCGCAGCTGCACGTGCGGGAATCACGCACGTTCGATGACCCCGATGGCCTGGTGGAAGTTGCCATCACCAGAACCCACGGAACCACCGGGACCATCCAAGTGACGTGGCAGCTGGAGATGGCAGCTCGAGATGACCTTATTCCTCTATCTGGCATTGTCACTTTTCAAGATGTAATTGAAATACAGCCGCGATGCTTTTTCAATGCGCACGAAATGCGAATTCTCTCATAATTTGCTCTTTAGCAAATGTGTTGATTTACGTCGTGAGCCGAATTTAATCTATGTCGATTGCATATGTGATTATCCGCTGCCTTTTCTTTTTGCCTGTGCGCCATTCTTTATGCGACGGTGCGTTGCGCAGGGTGACAGCCGCAAGACAATCAGCCTGCGCACGTTGCCAGACTCCGTGCTTGAAGGGGAGGAGACGTATACCGTACAGCTCGTGTCTGCCGCCACCAACGGGGAAATCTCTGCAACGGGTGGTATGCCGCCTTGGGAAGGATTATAATTGTAATGAAATCTCATCTCATTATCTCATCTCATCTCTCATTTTCTGAAACCGCTTAATCCTATATAGGGTCACGGTGAGCCGGAGCCTATCCCGGAAACACAGGGCGTAAGGCAGGAATACACC